>OX596199.1:8154682-8596579 GCA_951394215.1 Glyphodes perspectalis
TAGGTGGCTCTCCTAGTCCGAACACAGGCTACGTGCCGGCCAGTAGTTTCTCGCCAACTAGACGCCACGATGCCGTCACCTCTTCAGATTCTCCAGGACCTCGTTTCTCCTTCTGGCCAGATGGTAAATTGTTAGATGTTCTATTTACTTACTATCTAGATCACATTAGTAATAGTATGTTATATATCCAACATTTATAGCGAGTCTAAACTCAAAATTATTGCGTATCAAATGGATTTCAGATTAAAGGAGAATGACCAAGTGACTATGAAATTTAGTATCGCTTTAAACAATGTTGTACCTTGCGTGCCTTGATCGAACATGGCTTATTGTAAAGCTTGATACTAGTACATACTTCTTTCATATACAGCTACTAAGTATTATTTTGATAACTTTCCGGAATTAACGGCAATTTTGTGTTGAAGAACACGAGATGAGTAACGCTTTGACGCGCCATTGCACCAAATCGATTGACAGATGTCAATGTGATAAACTTCGTAAAAAACTAACGCCGTTTTAATTTCGCTGATTTTTTTGGCGCGATGTATTTTTATGGTGTTGCACACATTGCTGTGTTAAAGTAAGGAATATGGCGGCGTTATTCATTTCTAGGAAAACACTGAAATTCGTATTTATTTTCTATCACTTTAAAAATTAAATTAAATTGAAATAAACCCTTTCGTTAAATCGTATAATGACTAAATTATGTAATGATTGACGAAACAAGTAGAAGTTTTAATAACTTAACAACATTATATTAATGAAATACAGAATGATAAAGTTACTATATAATACTATCACTTTCACAAGCTAGGTATATGAATAATAAGTAACAGTAGACGGTATTTTCGATTTTTAAGTCATTTATTTTCGAGGTGTTTAATAACAATTCTCAGAGATATCGAGTAACATACATACAAAAAAAACCTCCTCCCTTTTTTTGAAGTCGGTTAAAAATAACAAACTTACATACTTAATATTAAATTTATAGTGTTACCTGTAACTGCTGAGAAGTTTCTAGATGTTTTTCTCGATGTAATGTTAGAAATTAAACGGTTGTTGCCACTAAATAATTTGTACTTTGAAGATGTAGCGCTAAAACGTATGCTAATAGGTATATGTAGGTAGTGTAGAACAGTTAATATTGTTTGTTAGTGATCTACACCAGTCTTTTTCAATATATTTGAATACGCTACCACTTACCGGTTGATAATTTTTCGGGGGTTCGCAACACATAGATTGAAAAACACTGATCTAGAGAATAGATAACATAGTTTAACTAACTGGAGGTAGTTAAAGTTGATATATATTTGTTCACAGTTGGAGTAAAAGAAGAAGCATCATCTGGTCTTGTATCGAATGGCCCACCGTATTCTAAATGTTTTATGTGAATTAAAATTAAAAGCTTTTATTATATCGCTCGAGGGAATTAAGACTATTAGGTATCCATTTTTGTTGGAATGTAAAACGAGAGTGGATTGTAATATAAAATTATGTGTGACTATAACACAGGCACACATTATGTCTGTTATAAACATTTCAAAGATCTCATGATTCCGCGATTAGATTACAATAGTATGTCCTAATTGTATAATACTATATGTAATGATAACAAAAGTATTTTAACTTGTCATGATTGAATCAAATAAAGTTTTAAGAAATTTTATAATATGAAAATTTATAAATTAATCAAATCTGATGTAAGGTTTCATCTTTGTCATCAATCTTCGTTTATTATATCAAAGGGTATGTTTTTTTTTAATGGGTAATGTATATTTAGTTATATTGTTTCCGGTTGTTTTCCTACGCCATCGTGAACTTTTTGATTTGGAAATTTTCATCGGCGTTAGAGTTATGTATTTCGTAAATTCTGAGCCTTAAACAGTAAAGCAACGATGAAAAGTAACAAATATCAATTATTTGTTACTTTTCATCATTGCTCTACTGTAAATTGTAAATTTTCCGTCTAACTGCTGCCCCTTTGACTGCCTACCACTTCGAGGATTATGTGCGTGATGTTATGTATGTCTACTGTTTGTTTTCTTATTTAAAATATGGCGAGAGATAATAAAAAAATTAAATATATAATAGATATGCATAAGTGTATTCACAAACGTAGGATTATGGGAGTTCGTCTCTAAATTGCTTCTTCTTGATAATCGCCAAATTTGGGTAAAGTAAAAATCTAATAAAATAAATGAACCAGTTCTTGTGTAATGTTAATATTAATTATAATGGTCTTAATATTAATTAGGTTACTAAATATAAAATTTTATTTTGTATAATCTATAATAAATATCTCGATCTATTTTCAAATAATTTAACAGGACCAACGGACGCATTCTGTGCATTTGAAAAATTTTACGTCCATAGTGTTCTAAATACCTATATAAACTTTTTGTAGAAAGTTATTTTACATTATCTACCATACATGCCAAATTTATTGATTAATTTTATTTATGCAATATATATTATTGTACATATTAATAACTACTCATTCGTAAAGATCGTTAAACACACCAATTTTATTAGAAGTTGAGGTTTTTTTTAGGTTACCTATGCATGTCGAACCTATTAAAGATGTGATTTTGTATTGCGTCTAATGAGTATGTGTTACATTTAAAAAGTTCATAGTTGTTAAATATGGTAAATGATTTATGTTCAGCGTCGATTATATTCTGTTAATATGTTGAAGAGGTAACTAGGTAATTACGTCTGTGATTGGGATAGCTGATTAGTGACTGCGATTATTTGACTTTACCTTTTAGTATCGCGAGTGTACCTATCTGTTATAATAAAACTCTGAAACATTTTGTTTACAGTTTTTTTAATGTCAAAGTTACAAAAGTCCCTTAATTTTTTTCATGAAGCGTACGGCGAGCACGCATATTTACAGTCCTCATGATAAACAATCGCCATGATATACAAGTATTCATAAGGATACTTGCGTATTCAAGATGCGTATCAAGGCTATGGCGATATATGTATCTGTAAGGAGCAAGTGTACTTATGTCTACTTGGACCTCTCTGATAGAGGTATCAGGTATATAATAAAACATAATCGCAATGTAAGATTGCAGTATGAATCTCTTCAAATATTGTTATCAAAACTTCTGCAAAATATGTAACAAGTGCGTTAGTTACCTCTATTGTTTTGTATTGTTACGAATACTTACAATGCGATTATATTTTAATTTATTTGAGTGCCGTTGAATGAGAATTATACCGATTAATCTACAATTATTTTGTTCTTATGACTAACTTGTTAAATTTGCAAGTGAAATTATATTTCTCACTTTATAATACAGTCTTTCTGGTAATTGGAAATATTGTACAAATGAATAAAACGAGAAGTATATATAACTAAATTAGGTATATATTAAATACGTAATTTTTACAAAAAAAAACAAAAATCAAGTTACCACCTGTCTTTTGTATGTTTCATTTGCCTAATCGCTAAAACGGATAGATCGATTTTGATAAGACTTTCAGTGGCAGATAACTGGTATAACTTCACTTTTATTTTAGAAAAATAATAACTGATCCGCCCATACATAAACTTTTTGTTAAATATCACTTATATATATAGATATATACAATGACAAAAATACAATGTTTCAATACAATTTTGATGAGCAGTTTATTAACTTTTCGACAAAATGCCCGAGCGTAATATTCTGATCTATGAGATTACCACTCTGCAAATTTTTTTCATATGTTTGGGACTAGAATTGGTGTATCAGTCTGAAGAATTTATTTTATTTAACGAACTAAACTTAAACTCTCAAAAGGTCGATTTACCTACGTTACCATTTCCCCGTGGTATTCTGGCCCATGCATTCGGACCAGGTTTCCACACCGGATTTTTCTGCGTGTTATGTGGGCCACGGACCAGGGGCGAGTACCCTCCTAACCCGGTCGTAGGCAAAGCCTGGTATATATGACCATCTTCCGCTTTTCACTGTTATTTGTCAGTTCAATTGTCACGTAATCATTATCTTCCTCAAGCTATGTCCCGTGCTTAGGTGGTATCCGCTTAGATAAGTTTTAGACTTGGACTAGTCTGACTACTGGACCTCCGTAACCCTTCGGGGGCCAGACAAATTGGATAATGGTTTATGGCCATTATCCAAAGTTCATAGTTATTTAAATGTGCAGGTTTTCTTATGATGTTTCCCTCGCTGACGAGTTAGTGGTTACAAATCTAAATATGGATTCAAAAATCCAGTAATCCTAAAATCCTAAAAGTAACTCGAAATACACCGTTTCATGATGTACATTTGATGATATGATATGGCCAAATGTCAATGGCTACCTATATCATTAAACTGGCCACTTTATATACCGCGCCACACTGGTGATATTTGAACACAATATGAATTTAGCCTGTAAGATATGATTTGTCATGGTGCACTTGAATTATAGTTTCATTTTATCTACATAAAATATATTAACCATTAAAGATAAAATGCTTCATAAATCAGATTGGGATATGGTATTTTGTGTTATTAGTAAGCGTATCGTTTACCTTATATGGAAGCTTTTCTTTCTGCACTTGTTGGAAATAGAGGTTTTATAGTATTTCTAAGTGTCCAAAAAGGTACAAATCTTACTAACTTTTGTAAAGGTTTATCAAACAAAACAGCATCAAAGTTATTGGTGAAGACAAAGGAAACGAATTTTGAAGTATTGAGTTTTAATCAAATTTCAAATCAAAGTACTTAAAACATTATTAAAATTACATGTTTTGTTCAAATTGTCTGTCATTGTGTTAAATGCAAATCCGTAGCCTTTGGTAGTTCCGTTACTGTCACTCTTGAAGAATTTGTGTTTTTAATGTACTGGACGGCTTACAAAATCATTCGCCTCAACTCTTCAACAAAAGTCCCGTGACTTCTGTTGAGGAGTTGAGGCGGAGGATTTTAGGGCTACCTGAAAGAACTAGTTTACAAAACACACGAGTGTTTTGTGACTAGCCCCAAATGTAAAAATCGCAGGGCGTACTATTCGGATTACTCGCCGGCCATGGCGTCGGGTAACTAGGACCCATCCATCGCAGCGTATAATTTGCGTCTAACCATTGTCGCACACCTCGCTAATAGTGGACCGGACAGCCATTGTGTTGGTATATCTTCCCTTCGTCTTCTTTGCTTCATGTTGGGTTCTTGGGAGCCTAATGGCTTTTAGGAGCCCAATAGTGGGTATAATAGAAGTTCGTTACACCATCACTATCGAATTTCAACTCGACAGTCCAAAGTGTTTTCGTGACGTTGTTAGGGTCTTCAATATAATTGATTTTTGCCGGTTTTTAATACTTAAATGTTAGCATTTTTTAAAAGCCGGCAAAAATCAATGCATCTTTCAGGATCACCTTCCTCACTGTGCACAGGAGAAATGGTAGATATAAAGTTGCAATGTATGCGCAATGAACCATGCTTTCCATTGCGATATACCACGTCGGCTTGCCACTGGTCCGTTTGAAATAGTGGGGTTTAGTCGGAAGCAATCTATAATATCTTCCTTTACTTCAGCATAAGGAGATCTTTCGGCATTCGACTTAATAGCAGAAAAGAACAAAACTTATAGTTTTCCTATGTTGTTCTCTGAGACTTAAAAAGAATGTACCAACTGTGTTAGTTGCCTAGAACGTCGTAAAAGGCGACTAATAGTATATTGGGTTTTGGGTATGTGATTGTACAGGCGACGAGTTAGCCACTTGTTACTACTTTTTCACAATTACTAATCCAGGCCAGTTTTATTTTTGGCTGAATAAGGTTAAAGGGTTTGCTGCCTCTTTGTATCGGCCTAGTCCTTCCGGAATTAAAGGCGTGATGTTATGATTTTTATGTCTGTTTTTTTTATCTTTACAAAAGTTAATTAGATTTTTACCTTTTTGGAAAGCTTATAAAATTCTGTAATTATTTTAGTAATTTGTACGCCAAGTGTCATAAATTATATTTGATTAAATTGTGTTGGATTTTTCAAGTTTCCTTAAAAAAGATTCAAGTTTTCTCGCTAAAGACATTTTATTTCTGAGACCTTAAAACCATTTAGAGCTGGTATTTTTGTTTTAAAATGGTTACTAGTTTACTAGCTTCCAAAAAAGTATCAGTCCCATACGATGAGTAGATTATTTTAATTTACATTTTTCGGTGATAAGTCACAAAATTTCAAAAATATCTTAGTTATTAGACCCTAGTTGATAAGGGGTTAATTTGTTGCATATGACCTCTAGAACAAACCCTTTTAAGAAATAGGTTTACGTCCTGTGGCTTAAAATTTTAACGAATCGAAGTTTACTAAAGAACGGGCAATGGCATAAGCCATTGCTTATAACGGTCGGGGATATCGGGCCAAGCTAAATTTGAACTTGAAGCTGCTGTAAGGGCTCTAAGGTGCTGCCAGATTCCATTTTGAAACCAAACACATACATTTAACAATATCTCTGTTATTGACGAAATAGGTGTACCTTCTTCGCGTTAAACATTTTTATGTACCTATCGATTTCTTAAGGCGTTCGGTTCTCTCTGCCTACCATGCCAGGAAAGTGGCGTGAAGTTTAGTTGGTTAGTTTTGATTTCATATAAATTAAACTTCGTATTTGATCAATAAATTTTATGAATCGCTTTATGGTGCGCGATATTATTAGATGGCACCAATGAAATATATATCATGAAATATACCTAGATATATATTTATAAGTATACCGATATATCGAGATATATTTCCTCCGTACTCAATTAACGTATGTACTACACATATGTATGTATGTATCTATATTATATTGCGTGTTGTACATGCAGTGATGATGGTTTATTTTCAATGGTGTATTGAATTTGCGATTGTGTAGGCGACGACCTAGCAATGGTAGGTTCTAAATTTGTATACTTGTTTTGTATTTTTTGAGAATAGAAGGCTGAAGCTTTATTTTGGCTTTTCATTAGTCACAGCGTGTTACAGCGTTTTTAAACCTGGAGGGAGGGTGAAGGGACTTTCACTTGGGGTGGACAAATGTCTATGACAGACAAAATTTCACGCGGGCGAAATCACAGGCGGAAGCTAATAAGTAGCTAGAAGTAGAGAAGATTGTATTAGTAAAATACTAATTGGATTAAACATTTATTTTATGCTTCTAAAATCCATATAAAAGTCGTTTTTCTTATTTGTCTTGCTATAAAACTTATTTCATATTTATTTTAAAGCCGCTTTCCATTGACGTGTATTTTACAAATACTATTTAGCAATGGGTACAGTCAACGCCATAATATTTTTTTACAATATGTGTGTATTACAATATACTGTACTCAATTCGATTAGCTATATATAAATAAAAGATACGTAAATACATGTTACTTTTGCAATATGATCTAATACTTATTATAACATTTAAGTAACTGAAATGTCCTAATGAGGATGTTCAATAACGGAAAATCCTATATTTAAATATTTGGGCTTGAAAATAAATATGACTAGAACAATATCTATATAATATATGAATACATACCTATTTCAAATAAAACATTTAAAAAAGTCATCGTAACGTAAAAAATGTTTGACTATTTTCAATATGAAATGATTTTCTTTTGTAACACGTATTTACAATTTGTCACATTTAAGCTACATACTAGTTTGTTATATAAAATATCTTCTCAGAGATTAAATACCACGCTTACAATAATTAGACTGATAAATAACTTTGATTCAATTGCGTGGACTCCATAAATGTGTTTAAAAAGAATTAAACTATTAATTCAATTGCCATACTTTCGAAGGAAATAAGCAATTAGCACAATTTATCAATGACCAAAAAAGTGTGATTGATTTGATTTTAGTCGATAGCCGCCTCCGCAATAGTATATTTCAAGAAGTGGAGGCACTGGCGAGTGCTTACTCCATGCGCAGGCACTGAAAGGATAAGGAATGAAAAACTGGAAGATGAAGTGTAAGGAGTGTGTATGTAGGCTTAGTCAATGAAAGACTTGCGAATGCGAGTCTTTCTGACTTAGATGTTGACGATTGCTGGAACATTTTGAAAGAGAGCATGGTGGACAGTGCAAAAGAGGCATGTGGATGCGCAAAGAGACGTAGAACAATGAAAGGTGACGCATGGTGGGATGAGGAGGTCAAAGCCTCCGTAGCGAGAAAGAAGAAGGCCTGGCTTGACTATGTCGCATCTTTGCAAATGGATGAAAGTATGCTTGAGATGAAGAAAGAAATATACCGTTATTGCAAGAGTGAAACCAAAGCTTTAGTGAAAGAGAAGCGTGAAAGAGTAGCTATGAATGAAGAAAGGAGGCTGACGAATAGTTTCGAGGCTAATTCCAAGCTCTTTTGGAGGGAGGTTAAGAGGTCTCGGGGGTATTCGTCGGCATCCGGAATGAGTAAGATTAAATCTAAAGCTGGTGACATTCTTGCAAACCCGAATGAGGTGTTAGAACGGTGGAGTGAATATTTTGGAGAAATGTATGAGTATGTCTCTGATGTTGGGACTGAGAGTGAGGCTATGTCTGATTCTGTGGTGCCAGTGTCTGATGAACACATCACTATGAATGAGATTGAATGGTCGATACGAAGTTTGAAAAGTGGAAAGGCCGCGCGAATAGACAAGGTATCTGCGGAGATGATCAAGCTAGGTGGCGCTAGCGTCCAGGACGCTTTCTGGTTCTTGTGCAATCTATGCTGGAGAAACGGAAAGGTCCCAATGGACTGGAGACGGGCAGTCATCGTGCCTCTGTATAAGGGTGCTGGGTCACGTATGTGCCAGCCATAGAGCCATCAGTTTGATCAGCTTAGCAGCAAAGGTGTATGGCAAGATTATTGAGAGGAGAATGAGGGTGAAATCTGATGGAATGTTGTGGGAGGCACAGGGAGGTTTCCGGAATGGTAGAGGATGCACGGATCAAGTCTTCTCTCTTCGCAACATCGTGGAGAAGCATCTGGCCAAAAGTCAGAGGGTTTTTTGCGGTTTTGTGGATATGGAGAAGGCCTTTGACAGGGTTGTACGAAAGGACCTTTGGGACATATTGCCGAGATATGGGATTGATGGAGCATTGCTTCGTGCTGCGCAGTCCACCTATGTGGGCTGTGCGGCATGCGTGCAAGTGGAGGGCAGCCTGTCACCCTGGTTTGACGTCAATATTGGTGTCAGACAAGGATGCGTGCTGTCTGCTCTGCTGTTTATCCTATATCTCGACCATTGTCTCCAGAGGATTAGATCTATGAATGTTGGAGTGCGTATGGGTGACTTGGTTGTGAACTGCCTGCTTTACGCGGACGATGCCGTACTTCTAGCAGAGTCGGCATCGGATCTGCAGTAACTAGTCACAACATTGAAAGATGATTGCAAGGAGAGAGGCTTACATTTGAAGGCGAAGAAAACAAAGATTATGGTGTTTGGAAGAGATGAAACCAGAACGGTTACAAGGATAACGGTTGACGATGTAGTGCTGGAACAGGTGAATGAAATTGTATATCTAGGATCTGCATTTAGTAGAGATGGAAGGTACTCCGCTGATATAGAAAGAAGAGTGAATGCAGGGAATAGAGTGAATGGAGCGTTAGGAAAACTTTTAGGCAGCAAAATCTTAAGCCAGAAGGCCCAGCTCGCCATACACAATGCGGTGCTGATTCCTACGCTAACATATGGAAGCAAGAGTTGGGTATGGCAGAAAGAGCATGAAAGTAGAATAAACGCGGTCGAGATGCGTGCGCTGCGGAAAATCTGCGGTGTATCGCTCACAGAATGCGTTCGGAATGATGATGTACGAAAGAGAGTTGGTCTGAAGGACAGCGTCGGAGTCAAGGTAAGAAGAGGCATGCTCCGGTGGTTCGGACATGTGGAAAGAATGGACGACGAAAGATTGACTAAACAGATATACAATGCGAATGTGGAAGGATGTAGGAGACGCGGAAGGCCCAGGCTCACATACCACGACCAGATTGGTCGTGTATTAAAAGAAGGTGATGTTAGGAGTCATAAAAATCGTAGAGCTTGTATGAAAAGGATTATTAATGTTGAAGAGGCGAGTGAGGTGTGTAAGGATCGTGCCATATGGCGTTCGGTTCTCTCTGCCTACCCCGCTAGGGAAGTGGCGTGAAGTTTAGTTAGTTACAATTTATCAAACATTGGTAATACACATTTATTATTACTATCCATTTATATTCTACTCAATATAGGTACACTTTACAGATATAGAATACTTACATCGATACACTAAACATATTATCATGCGAAATTAAATTTAATAGCGATGGAAAAAAATACTAGGCCGCTAAAAATACTTCAATTTCACCAAGCAATATTGCTTGGTGAAATTGAAAATAAAAACACAACATCACATATATCGATTTCATTCTGTTTACGTAGCTTAAGCACTTGTATTGTTTTACAAATATCAGAATTAAAAGCGGTATCACCAATACATATAATTTAAAAATACAATATATTAACGCACAGGCATGGAACAAGCACAATTCATAAAACGAATGTTTGTCCTGGGTGGGAATCGAACTCATACCTAACTTTTGGCGGATAGAAAGGACAGGGTCACTACGAGCCAACCAAAAATAATATAAAAAGTTTTATTAACATTGATCATATGGATACAAATCATCACACGATAATATAATATATTATTATTATTGGGGTAATGATGGTCTTATGGCGGGGACTGTACTTTGTATCTACATATTAATTTGTTTATAGGTCTTAACTACATTTTTACCAATGTTAATACTATACGAAGTACGGCTTGCACCAATCCGTTTATATACAGATACATTAATATTATCTAATGGGAGTAAAAAATAATAAATTAAATTGGTTTTTGAGCCTGTATACATTTGGTTTTCTCAAGAAGACTTCTTATAATGACAGAAATATTTATATAATACGTGACTTGAAGTATTTCATCTTATCATAACTGACTTATTTTTATAAATATGTAAAAATACTATAGATATACATCTTTCTTCTTCTTTTTTCTAATATCTAAGGAGTTACTTTTCCAGTAGGTATGTAGGTATAGGTAATCCCTTTGTATAGTATAAAATCTACGTATTTTTCTAAAGGGCTTCGATATTGTATTGTGCATATTCATTTCAAACTTCTCAGCTTTAATATCATGTGAATAAGCCATTACGGAATCCATCTCGTTTAATTTTTTGTAAAATTCTGTACACATATCAAAAATAATTTATAATTCCAAAAAGATACGAAACCAATATAGTGAAATAACTCATTGCACATTCGCTCATCATTTTATTGTCTAAATATATAAATTTTTTACTTCGAAGTGTCTTTGTTAAGCCTCTTAAGCCGTAAAGACTTGCTTCGTGGTTCCAGACCGAGCTGCAAAAGGCCACCTGGAGTCCTCTCCACACAGAGGGAGTGACCTCTTTCTCTAACCGGTTTTGGATTACTCAGGAGGAACATTGAGGTGTCGTGGCCGGAGCTCATAGGGATCTCACTATACCCGGACGCGTCGCAAACTCTTGCTATCTCGCTTCTTAATTCCGAAGCTTCCATTGATGTAACGTCATCGGTATCGGTCTCTTCGTCATCTATGACCACCATTCTGAAAATAAAATTACTGAGTGTTAGGTATTTATGAATTTTATATCTAGATTATTGATAGACACTTAATATGGTATTTGATAACATTGTGTATTATTGCACACTCTCATGATTGCTAATTTGTTTCATTGGTTCCTATGGAATAAATTATTTTAAATTTCATGAAAAAATTAATACTGTAATTTTTGTATAAAAGAATAATAGCACGCGTTCATACATAAACCTTCATTCATAGACTTTCGCCATTACGTAGAGTTTTTTTCGACTTTCTTGTTTATTCAATGACACAATCGCCTTGCAAACTGTGATAATCTAATCGTATATAAGTACATATTATATTTCGCACATAGCTGAAAACATTTTTTCACGTAATACATCTACAGGATTGGAATCGAATTGTACGAATACGAAATATAAATACTGTTGTAAATGACATTCAATATGACCGTTTCTTACTAAACAACTAATCTGTATTCTGTTTACGTTTCGATTCCGATGCAATAGATGTATGTAAATTTCTAATTCGCTTTGCTGTTTTTTCAGTACCAACCTGCTTTCAATTTTATTCATTCTTTGTTTGATATTTTCTTGTTCTTCACCAACGTCAGCCAGCAAACCTTGCAAGCGATTGTTGAGCATATCAACCGTAGTTTCTAGTTTGTGTACTGTTTCTTCTAGGCTTTGTTGTGTGGTTTGGGCATTTTCAAAAACATTCTCATCTAATAGTCCATCCTGCAATTCAGAAATATAATAATACTTACATAGAATCTACGTGAGCCTTTTTAAAAATAATAAAAGTATTACATCATTACTGGAATTAAGCTATTGACCATGATGACTTTTCTGTTATTTAAATCGTTATCTTAATTCTAATTCGTATTATTCGGTTTAAAGAATCTTTATTTCTCAAAGAACTTACATTGTAGTTCACTTAAAGAGAAATTACAAGTATAATAAAAGTTTAACTAAATCGTCCTGCGACGAAGCATGCAGCCACAATACCAAAATTTCGGGAAAAATCCGCCAACAATATAGCACCAAGCTACCATGGTTACCTATGAGAAAGTGAACTCCCGTACCCATCCACTTACCCACCCACCAAATACACTGATATCTAAGAAAACAAATAAAATAGACGTGAAGAGAGTAGGTAGCACATATAATGTTAAATAAAAAACAAGGGGTTCGAGTTGCTATTCACTATTATTCGTCTTAAGCATGTATGTATGTATTAGCTAAGACAGTGTCTTAGCTTATACATTAACTATAAAATTTTATCCGACAGTGACTGTCAATAGGGTATTTGTGTTACTATATATCATGTAATATGAGAGCAATAAACCATTTTTTATTTATTTATTTATTTTCTTAAAGCATAGTGTTAATTTAATAGGTTCAAATAAATATTAAAATGCCGAATATCTCATTCCATTCCATATTCCAATCATATAAATTTAAAAATGATTTAAATGACGTATTTCATCAGACTAAGATATTGACATTGATAGATCTGCGTAGGTATGTGTGAACAAGTCTAGCAAAAGTTTGACATTATGTCCGCAATTCTATCCAGAGTTATGGATAAGAGTTTTCTTAACGGCCCCGTAAGCAAAGTGAATGTTTTGGCGGGATTTATAAAGATTTTTCAAAATGTCTTTTAAATTTTAATTGCTTTAAGTTGGTATTAATTTTCTATCTATACGGTAAAAGCGGTTTCAAAAATGCATCATATGTCTCAAAGTCATAAGTCATATTAATCCTGGAACAATATCTATTTGAGGAACAATAGTTAGTTTTAGAGTGGTATGATAAGGAACATAGGTATATTTTAGGCCTCATGGAATGTCAGTTTATTATGATTGAGAAACGTAGCACAAAATTAAATTGTTCGTAATAAATTAAGACCATATTCTTCATAAGTAAATAAACAGGGTAGTAAAACTAGAGACTTAAAATGTGGTTCGTTCATTTTCAAAATTAAAGGATAGGAAAGCATTTACCAAGAATAATAATTAAATAACGTAGTTACTTTTCTTAATAGTTGACATCCTCGTTCTGTTAATGTCGCCCTGGCGTCTGGGTAGTCAGCTAGAGCTTCCCATAAATCTCTTTTTGCTAAACAGAACAAGTCTGAGTATCCCAACGCCCTGACGTTCGCTGTCCGTCGGTTACCGGTGCGATTACCAGCTATCTCTAAAACGCTGACCTCTCCGAATACCGATCCAGCACTTAATGTTGCCAAAACTGTTTTCCCATCATCTGCAACCACCTGAAGTCGACCTCGCTTAACAATGTACATTTCTTTACCTACATCTCCTTTCCTGCATATGTAGTCACCGGGACTGAAAACTTGAAGTCTTAATTTTAGTACTAACGCTTCCAGTAGACCAGGTTCACAATCTTGAAATATTCTCACTTTTCTCAAAGTATCCAAGTGAACTCGAATAGCAATCTCAGCTTTCAATTTATCGGGCAAGGATGACAGTACATTCTCCTCATCTAGTGCACCACTCTGAGCCCATGTGTACGCGAACCATCTAATCACTCTCGCTTCCAATTCACCACTTACTTTTCTAAAAGCCATGTATTGTTTTACGCCGTCCATTTTGTTTTGAAACTCAACTCTAGCTACATTCATATTGGATATCATAGAACCGATATTTCCTACAATTGTGGCAAATATCAAAACGCCCGCTAGAAAGTCAGCGACTACGAATAAATACTCGGCGTCAATTTCTGGCTGCGGTGTTTCTCCGATAGTGGTGAGAGTTAAAGTGGACCAATAGAAACTATAGATGTATTGATGCGCGAGGCTCTCGTTACGGGCGCCAGTCAGATTGTAAACCCAATTATCAGTCCCGAATCCTATAGCATAGCTTATAGCGAAGTATAGGCATGCGTTCCAATGGATAAGAACAAGAATCGCCATAACAACCTACAATAGAAATATTGAATTAGAATATTTCGACTATAAGGAATTGTTTGATTACTAGTCTGGTTGAAAGATATATGTTTGACCTTGCATATTCTGAACGCGTTTGGATAACTTGTTGCGGTCTCGGTGCGATCGAACCACTCCCACATTCGAGGCAGGCGAAATAGCCGATTCAGTCGTACAATAACAGGGCACGGCAAACGGTGCTGAAAGAGCCAATATTGACACTTTAGTAGGAACAAAGTCAAGAAACGCTCCGCTGGAATGTTTTGCGTCTATGTACCTACACGCTCGCTTAGTGTTAAGTCATGATAATCACATTAATTATACTAACTGCGTCACAAGATCCAGGTCGCCACCAGTAATAGGCAATGTCGGTGGGCAGTAGTGACATCAAATCATATCTCCAAGAATCGGATTTTAAGTAATGGCGTCTTAGCATTTTAGAATCTTTTACCATTAGTCCTTGTTCGAGATAACCTGGAAAAACAATAATCATAATTATTTCAAAATATATATTAAGCATAAGATACAAGTAATATTTATATCTACATAAAACATTGAGGTTTTTATTTAATGAGAAATACTAAATACCTATACATTTTCAAATCACGTCCTTGTTCGCACATTATCAATATTATAGTGTGACATTCTATCAAAAGAAGGATCGAATGGTGTGTGTAGTAGATCCGCCACAGTGCAATATTTGTACGAAAAGGCAACTAGGCAGGGTCGAATGTTTGTACACACGTTAGCTAAATTTGATGACGCAAGGCGCGGCTCTGCGTGTGGGTGTCAAATTGTTGATTTGTGTAGCTCGCTCAAAAGCAATACCCGTAACTTACATTGTAGCTTGTGTTATCGATTACAAAGGCTCTTGCTCGATGGATCGATGGACATTGAGCATGAATATCGCACTCTTATGCTGTTTATGCATGTACTTGTTTACGAATCGCTTCTCGCCCACATTAATCGAGTACTTTGGTATTAACCTAAGTACTCGAATAATGTGGACGAGATTTATTTAAACCTTGTACAAACTTTTGATACTTAAAAATGTATTCTTAGTTAGTTGTATCGTATGTAAACAACAAACAGTCCTATTTTGTAGTTTCGTATGGGAGATCATATTAGCCAAGTTTGAGAGACCAGCAAACTTTTAGATATTCCTTTATGTAAATTATTAAGTTTTCTATGTCTGATTCTAGCGTATAAAAAGGTACACATAAGCCAAAATGATAGCTTTTTGGTATTGGTAGTCTCGCTTAGCTACATTCGCCTAGCAAATAATCATGCGTCCAATCATAAGATAAGGTGGGCAATCCGCTTCAATAATAAGTATTGTATCATATAAACCTTGGTTTACCTCTTACGAGCTTAATTTGACAATATTAACAATGATATTAGAGGGCAGGAAGATACAGTCAAATATTATTACCCGGATTTTTACTCGTATGTGCGAAAATTGCAATGACAAATGATACGTGTGACCAGAATCTAAATCGGATAACCGAGGATAGTAAGATAAATAACTAACAACATTATGTTTAAAAATATAAAATCATACCTTCATGAACATGAATAACAGTATCAACTAGGTATATGGTGTCGCAAATATAGTCCAGGACAAACCACAGCGACGTTACGTTGTCCAACTCCCAGAATACAGCTCGCCCAATCACAAACACCATATTGTACAGAATGGCTAGGGACACCACGGCTAGCCACTGGAGAAACAAATAAAAAAAATAGATTGTTTACGCTATCAATTTATAATAAGTACAATAAATAAAATATAATATAAACTTTAATTATAATATTGTAATAAAGGATATTAAGAATAATGGTTTCATTATTGGAGCGGTGGTAGCTCAATGGTAAGGACACGCGCCTCTTAACCGAGGAGTGCGGGTTCAAACCCGGGCACGTACCTCTGGGTTTTTCAAATCTATGTACGTATTTAGACCACTAACTCGACGGTGAAGGAAAACATCGTGATGAAACCTGCAAATTCAAACAACTTTGGATTTGTAACCATGATCTAAAAATTGTCTGGTTCCCCTATCTTAGGGTTACGAAGGTCAGATTGACAGTAGCTTCAATGTAATTACCAGACTCGCTAAATCCTGGATCATGGTCTAAGCAGACCCCGGCTAAACACGGGACATAACGCTAGGAAGATGAAAAATTATGGTTTTAGATCGCATCATGTATATAGATAGGAATTATGAAGACTGTAAATACACTCGGGGTATGTTTACTCTAGATTATATACTCACGAGCCATTATAAGACAATAATATACTAGAGCAATAATATACATACATATATTATGTTGAAGGATAAATACCAAAAAAATTAAGTAGATTCGTAAGGAAAATTGATACCAGTTACTTTCACGAGACTTGTCTCAGATGATGGATTAACTTGTAGAGTGATTCTGAATAGCATTTCCATTAGAATCGGGTTAGATATTATGTGAGCTTTCAGAATTTCCCGTGTCGAGTCATCTAACTCGTGAATATTCTATGAGCTAGCTAAAATATTTTTATAAGTCTTGAGGAGTAATTATCACTAACGTACAACTCTATATTAATGAAGTATACAGTTACATAGTTATGTGACCATATACTTCACTGGGAATAGATAAATCTATCCGTATCTTTTCAAACATTAAGACGAGAATATGAACAAACATGGTATGTAGCTTGATAACATAATTAATTAAATTTTCCTTGAAGGTCTTCTGTAGGTACACCTGTAGAAGTATTCAAAATTTATAAATAAACAACCGCTTCAAATATTTGTTCTAATGCTCAGTAAGTTCAGTCTTATAAATCTTATATTACAGTATTCCTAGCTAAATTGTATATACATAGATCTGCATCCTAACGTACTAAGTATTAGAGCTTAAAATGAAATGGGTGCGAGTACGGGCGATAAAAATCATTAAAACTAATTTTATATTTTTAATATGACTCTGCATATTGTATATATTTTATCAATTATTTTAAAATGTCTTCATAAATGTAAATGATATGATGTTATGTACATACCATCACAAGAAGGTGACGTAATGCATGCAATGTATGCAAATTTGTTACGTACGTGATAATGAGCTGGAAGAGTAGGATCGAAAGCAAGTTTGAGTCCACATAGTAACTTAGATCTTTTAGCTTGGTACAACGGCTCTTCAGGGTCCGTAAAGGTCTGCACAGCAAACTTATCCAAGAACCAGTCTGGCGGTTTAGCTCGTCCCTCGCCGTTGATACGACAGCGTATGTTTCGCGTTAGCCGCGAAAATTGTCTTTGCACCCAGCTGGTCCCCGTATTCACCTCATTCACCGCCTGCCAGAATACAAGATTTTAATTTTAATTAATGGATTGTGATACTTACCTAGGTATTATGTATTTTTCTGCCAACTCATTTAAAACAAAAGAAAAGATAGGTATGTTACTTTTCAAAATAGGATTTGCAAATGCCCTGATTGTATGCTTACGCTATTTATAGCTTCATTAATAAATTCGCCTTTAAGGCTGATAAGCAAGCACCAGGGCCACATTTGGGTCCACTTCTGTTTCTTGTTTTTATCGACGATCTTATTGCCTGCTGTGAATGTTTGTAAAATGGGGTCTAACTTTTAATTTGTCTTTAGATACAATTATTATGTCGTAATTATTGTCTTTAGTCTTGGTCGTCTTTTTCTATACAATGTCATATGGTCTTTTTTGCCTGTATTTAGTTCAAGTCAGATTGTCAGAAACATCTAGTATGGCAGTCGCATTTGGTGGAGCCGAGCAACGCCCCCTTTGATTTGAATATAAAGTTTGATACATCTACTGAAACCAATAACGCTTTTTATACACAATATTCTATACAGAGTGAATGATCATTCAAACAACTTATTGTTTATATAATCTGTTTTTTCTTTTTGTAACGAAAATGATAAATAAAGTTATTCTCTCTCTGGTAGCCACCGTTGAATTAACTTGTTTAATTTTTTTAATATTTTTAAATTGCAATTCGGAATTAAATACGCGTTAAATAGACTTTTTCTTTAAGAAGTGCAAGCGTAGTTATTACTTACGCCCCCTTAGCACACCCCCCAGAGGGGCGGAGAGAAATAATGGACAGAAACTGGAAGTCCGTCGAAAGTACTTTGATTTTATTCATTTATACAAATTGATTCACTCAAACATAGACACCCCTCAATTTAATTTCTGAAATATCACCTAATACTAAATAAAGCGCGCGCAGGTCCAATAAAACAAATATATTTGCTTTAAAGACTTTTAAAAACAAGATGTAGTATATTAACAAGCTCTATATCTCTGTATACATATAATATTTAGATTACGTTCTAGACTAAGTTTACAAAACGTCTGTACTCTATTTTTGTAATAATTGTAATTTTTTATGTGTATGAAATAAAAAAATAAAAATTGTTTGTTCCTACTACTGATGCAGATGAAGGCAATGATGTATTGTATTTAAGTGTCTTTAACGTCTCGCTGTATTAATTGACACCAAATTGCGGTTCGACTAAGGTACAAACCAGAGTTCCTCCCAGCCGGGGTCCTCGGTTTGTCGTACCAGGGGGGCTTAGTAAGCTCTAGACTTGAACCACCCAGAGCTAAAGCTAGAAGGACCCTGAGGTGGGCCGCGACTAGTGTCTTGCCAGCCAGTCGCGGCACCTGCCTGCGGCCGGACTAGTATTGCCGAGGAAGAGGAGGAGCTGGGTGTTGTCGTTGCATGCCTCCCTGTCCTCGGCAAACCCGAGTGGGGCGCACTACCGACGACGACAAGTGTCTAAGGCCACAGTTGATGAGTAATTTCTTTGAACTGTGCTCTATGAGAAGCACATTTTTTGAGGCTGTACCTCCTGGCGCTCTTTTTAAATATAAAAACATTGTAAAAATACCACAAACGAAACTATCGGTTTAAAAGAATTACGTTGTTAAAAATCTATTGGTAGCTCTTGTCTTTAACGACCGACAATTACATACTTTTCGACTAAGTACTAAAATAATCGTAGTTATAGCGACATATGCCACATTGTCGAAGCCATTTCATTAAATTAGTGAGATAATTAAACAGTTAGGCCGTTTATTACACACCGGCATCCCATTTAGCGCATTTAAATAAAAGTTTGTTTTTAATTTTTTTTATTTTTTTTGACTTTTTAGTTATTTGACTTATTCTCGACAGGCCCTTTGTTACCCATATTTGATACCTATATTGTAGGAATGCATTAAAAATAGTAAGACCGTCATCTTGGATTTAAAATAACGTTACACAGCTAACCGTGTATTGTCATCCAAACTGAATATGTATACAAAATTTCAGCTATTTTCACCTTTCAGCTCCATCATCAGACTCTGGTCACTACCAAGGATTACAGTACTCATCAAGGCGAATCAAACGAGCCCAAACTCGAAGGGGTTACGTCATTTCATTACAGAGTTCCTATGGTTACCTTCCAGCTCCATCATCAGACCCTGGTCACTGCTTAGCATTAAAGTACTCTTTAAGACGAATCAAACGAGCCCAAATTTAAAGGGGTTGCGTCATTTTTTTTTACAGAGTTTCTATTGTCACCTTCCAGCACCGTCATCAGACCCTGGTCACCGCTTAGCATTAAAGTACTAATTAAGATGAATCAAACGAGCCCAAACTGGATGGGGTTACATTATTTGATTACATTGTTTCTATGGTCACCTTCCAGCTCCATCATCAGACCCTGGTCATAATCTAGGATTAAAGTACTCCTTAAGACGAATCGAACGATGCCAAACTCGATAGGGTTACGCCATTTTATTACAGAGTTCCACCTTCCAGTTCCATCATCAGATCAGCTCCATGGTACTATAATATTGCATTGTCACGCCATATACACATGCATAAAAAACTTTAGCTCAATCGGTAACCAGGAAGTGGATCAAAATGGATTCGCGAGATTTGATTACATTACAGACAAACAATCAAACATCGGGACAGGTGAAACTAAATAAAAGCTTGTAAAAAAACAATTACAATCCCTACAAAAGGTGATCAAATTGTCGTCCACCCGTTGGAGCTTGTTAGAGGCTGCCTTAAGAACAAAAAGTTTATTCCAGACTAAATACACCAATTACATAAAATAACATCACACCCATAATCCATAATAAGGGGTAGGCAGAGCCAAAGGGGCACCCTTTAACCACATTCATCCAAAAACAAAACTGAGCTGGGTTAGAACACAGTTGGCAAATTATTTTTAAGTTGCAGTACAACATGGGACAATAGGCTGGGTTTGATGGATAATTGTAAAAAAGTAGTGACAAGTGGCTAGCTTGTCGCCTACACAATCACACACCCATAACCCCATATACTATTATTAGTCGCCTTTTACGCCAGTTAAAGTATTATTATTACCACAGAGTAATAATATACTACCTACGTACAACAGAGGGACACTGCCCATACTTGAAAAGTTACTGCTATAACTCGCGCAAGAACAGCGACAGTGGTGAGTAATTGGAACTACAGCAAAGTTTAGTCTGTTTGTCAGGAATAATACAAGATGGCGCTACAAGCACAGGTTAGTTGTTTTTTAGTAATACTACGCCATCTGTGTAAGATTCATGGTTTTAAAACAAAGATTATTTTGGTTTGCTTCTGAAAAAAATATTTTATATTCATGTTTTTCACCCAGATTTAAAAAAAATATCTAATAAATGACGTAAATAACTTATTTTATGAAAAATCATTTTTTTAAAGTGAAATAATAACGTTTTTATTTGGTTTTCTCTCTTAATCAGTCTAAATGATGCCTGTAGCGACATCTGTCTGTGTCAAGTCTATACGAAATCTAAAATGTATGTGACTGACCGACCAGACATGTTATTACGAACAAAATCAGATAATGGGTTATTTTGACACTGTTTGACAACATTGGCATGCTGAGATTGTTGCCAGCTCTCGTAGAAATTGTTCGTATTTCTACGAGAGCTAGCAACAATCTAAAATATTCAATATTTTGTGTGTAATTACGTGTAAAAAAAAAAAAATATATTTGCGAGTTACGTCAGAGTACTTAAATACGATCGCCGGCAGCGTTTTAGGTAGTTAAGGTTGATCCAGATTCACTCAGCATCCCCCCCGCTGGGGTCTTCGGTTTGGCGTACCGGGGGGGCTTAGTAGGCCCTGGTGCAGGACAGGGCCGAAGCTAAGAGAGACCCCGAGGTGAGCTGCGACTGCTCGGCATTTCCCACCGAGCAGTTGCGGCACCGGCCGCAGCCCCCTGCGGCCGGACTAGGATTGCCGAGGAAGAGGAGGAGCTGAGTGTGTCGTTGCTCGCCTCCCTATCCTCGGCAACCCGACAGGGGCGCGCTGGGTCGCGCTGTGGTGGGTCGCAGAGGGATTGAGCGTCTCGATGCTCTCCCTCTGCGACGACAGGGCTAAGCCCTCAATCTGGGTCGCCGGGCGGAAGGCGGCCCCTTCGACGAGGCGCTCTCCGCGTGCCCCTCTGGCTTAGCAGAGGGCACAGCGCGAGAGTGGGCCCACGACGCCGGTCACGGGGATGATCGGCGTCTGAATACTGGGCGGAGTGGTTGAGACATGCTGGGTGGCCTGGCATGTCTCGACGCGCGCGCGTGCTCGGTGCTGTGCATCCGACGACTGTTGTCGTGGGCTGCACAGCATCGACCACCGCCGCGCGAGGTGGGCCGCGTAGCGCGGCACGCGCATCACCGGAGGAGCAGTCGTATAGTCCCGACAGTGGGGATACAGGCTCCTCCGGAACTGCGCCGCTGGAGGCCACGTTGGGGTTTTAGTCGGTTCGAGTCCGACACACCGCCCTCTGCTTCCCCGAGCAGAGGGTGACGGCTCGTGGGAGTTTCCCCAACAAAAAAAAAAAAAAAAAAAAAAAAAAAAAAAAAAAGATTCACTCAGCATCGCCACTGATGTCGATGCAGGAACGTCGCGGGATTTAGCGGGTATACCCCGGCCACTCTATCTCGGCCGGAGAGGGGTCCTTCTATGTAAAGGACCCTGGGAGTCCTACACACCAAGCTGTTCCTCCGAATGGCTTAAGACGCGTAACGCTTAAACACAAATACGTGTTCCGAATGTGATAGGTTGCAACAGAATTGTACTATTCTATTTTTACTGGCAACATTTTTCATAATACCATTGGTAAGGAAATGCGTCGGTAATTTCAGTAATAATTAAATTACTATTTATATTGAGCTTTAATTGGTGAAGTTCTACAAGTTTCTTTTAAAAAGTAAAAATCATGTGGTATTCTAATATGAATTAATAATATTATATAGTAAGTAGGTACATATGTCGGTTGCTTTTTAATTCGAGCCGGATTAATCATAGAAATGAATTAATTAATTCATTAATCATAGAAGAAATCATTTTTTTATAGTTATTAGAACGTAATTGTGTTATTTTATGTCTTTTACTAAACTTTTATCATTTGTACCCATTTCAATTGTGAAAATATGAGAAAAGTAACACACTAAATAAATTTCACTGTCTTAACTTTGAACTGTGTTATCACGTAAAGTAACTGTACTGAACACTAATTTTTTTTGTTATTCTGAGAGATAGGGACCTACAAAGTTTTTGAAATTACTTGCAAGTCCTTCAATTGGACGTAAGAATGATTTTATTTCAATTTGGAATTTCTCTGAAACATAATTTTCCACTTTGCGATCCAATTTTGAGCTATCAATTGTAACAACATGCGTATTTTGTGTTTTTTACAAATTCCCACACTCTTTAGGTATAACATGGACAAAAAATGTCTTAGATAAACATCACACAAAAAATTATAACCAAATCAGCTTGCACATACATAAAATCTGAAAATTTTACAAAAATGGTCATATCTCGAAACCTAATCGTAGAGCATACATGGGGGTGAAATTGATGGGTATTGATGCCTCCTAAAAGGTTGCATGGGACACGATGTATATGTATATTATAGGGATGACAAGGAAGTGATGTTAAAAAAACACTTTATGTAATAATTATTATCTTTTATTCATCATTAATTATAATCACAACTATCCAAAAATTGGGGCCAGCTTTCGGACCAAGACGAATGATTTTATATTGAGTCAGGAAACTGTTACTATTCACACAGATTAAAAATACAGTTGACCAACTCAAGCAATAAATCCACATGTAAACGAGGATCGATTTTATAATTTATTTTTTTAAGTTGATACTTTGTTTTTTTTAAGCTGTTGCTATAATGTTTTATAATAATGAATTTATTCATTTTGAGCAAATCTACCATCTGGTGCATGTGTATTTATGTTCAATGGTTTAAATTATTTCTAGTAATCGATTATATTAATCGATATTCTGTTTCATTAGTAAAGCATGTTTTGAAGATTTCTCCTCTCCCAGACTGTGAATTGAGCTATTTTTTATGTTTTGAAGCAGAAAAAATGCCGCTTTTTTAACTATATTTCAACTTATTACAATTCTTTTTTAACTATATTTCAACTTATTACAAAGTCTTCTTTGTATCACTTGGCTATTGTGATCAGAGGGCTCGTCATAGACTAGCTGCGCGCCTAGCAACGGAGAAGTTGTCATAAAATAATAATAAAAAAATATTGTGCTTTCATATTTGACAGGGCTCACTTTAAATACGCGAAGTTGTTAAATGTTGAGTAATTCTAGTTCACTAACGGTCTATGTATTCAATTGGATGCCGGTGTTTGATGATCGGTCTACGCGTTCAATTAGCTGGATTATTTAACCAGATAATTGCGACATATGTACGAAAAATGCCATTTTGCCCCTTACGCCGCTTTAGATTTCCGTCGAGGGTATGTATTTTGTTTGCAATAACGGTACAAAAATAAAATGTTTATAGGTTTGTTCTGAGAGGGAATTTAATATTAAGCGTATCACGGTACTAAACTTTGATATTAAATGTAGTAAATAAGTTTTATCAACGATCCTCTTGTAGAACCAAAGCAATAAAAGCTTTGTTGAATCTCTGAAATTCGAATAAGTGTATGGTAACGTATTACGTTACTTACTTGTTACTTAATATTTGGTAATCAATTCCATTGTATCTACTGGTTATAAGTTATCGTGGAAAATTATTTTATAGTTACGAGAACTGCAGTTGAGACAATTCTATAAAGCAGAAAAGCGTTTACAAGATATTAAGAGATCTTAGAATGCTTTTTTACTGAGCCTATATTGCATGCAAGTGACTCATTTAATCTTCAATTATGTTCAATCTTTTCCCAAATGATCACAAATAACTAACACAAATAATGAAACGAAGAAATGAAAATGTGTCAATGAGGCTGAAGTTGTCGTTTCCTTTATGTTATAGTAATAAATACAAATACAAATAATTTATTCACAAGTAATTTGTTACATAGTGACTTAACTAGGTATTAAATACAGTAAGAGACAATATTTTACAGTATATTAATATCCTAATTACACCTAAAGTCCGGTCAATTTAGACATTTGAAATAACAAAAACTTTCGGAAAGCTGAAATTTCATAGAGAGCTTGGGTTCACCATAAGAAAGGAAGTTTTAAAAGTCCCCATTAATCCCATGTGCGTTACAAAAGTTATTCGGGGTCAAAGGTCAAAATTTGAGGTTTCTTGAATTTTTTGGGAGAACGGTGAGTTTTATAGTACATACCATAAACCAAAGTTTTAGATCTTAAAATTATCTACAAAAAAGGTCCTTATGTTTTTTCTAAGAGTTAATAAGATATCGTCATTGTAAGAGTCACGTTATATATGATACTAGCTGTCCCGGCGAACTTCGTATCGCCCAGTAAATGAAAATCGACATTGATTTGTCGATTGACATTTAACATTGACAGATACGAATCCCACCGTTTTATATGAGAAAATACTTTTGCTTTTATTTTGTTTTTTCGTCAATTTTTCAATGTTTTTATTAGTTATTCTGTTATTCTGGACGAAGACAAATCCAAGAAATCAAAACCAACGTAAATCGGTTCAGCCGTTCTCGACTTATAAGTGGTGTAACAAACACGACTTTGTTTTATTTATATAGATGTACACATTTCGAACCAAACCGCCAATAAAAAAAACTGTAAGACCTAATTGTAGTTTAGATTAAAATCTTCTAGGCCGAACAGTAGTCATTATGTTATGGCTAATATTAGTACAGCTTCAAGTGACCGAGAAAAATATAACTTTTATTGAAAAAAAAAAATTGTAGACCTTTTAATTACTCACAACTTTACGTTGAATCTAATCAAAAGGTCTAAAATGTTTGTATCTGCAATACTTTTTTTCACATTATCTAAAACTATCTGCGAAAAATAAAATAGTTGACATTTTTGGCTTTTTATTGTTAGCTCCTAAAAAACCTTTTTTTTACGAAGTTTGGTGAAAACTTACAGTCCTAATTATGCTCAATTTATTTCAATTCAAAATATTTTTTTTGCCCCCCTTTTTGATGTTAAATCGAAAAATTAACGTTATTTTCTGTCGAAAAATCTCACGTCAAAAAGTTGCATTTTAAAACAAGTTGGTGCGCTTTTTGTTTGGAAGCTTACTGAGGGTTTACGAAAAAACATATCTAATATGATTTTTTTCTTAAAAAAATACAAAAAAAAGTAAAATCTCCTTGGTTACAATTTTGATATATACTTTAATTACTCGAAAAACATAAGATTCCATGTTTCATTGATAAACTACCATTGAGAAAATCCATGAACATGGAGTTTGCTAAAAACATGCGATAATACTAACTATTTTTCGAAATATTTGAGATGGAGTTTGAAGGTAATTTAATCTAAAAATGTTAAGATTATTTTTAAGTTACTCGGCCGACACGTATATTTTTATAAACGAGTTGTTTCAAATCAAATACTGCCGTTTTTGCAGCTCCTATTAGTTTGGATGAAATACGTGCATCTAGAACCATTGGTCACATGGCTAACGCTTCTTTTATGGAACATGTAAGAGTCCGTTTGAGTACATCAGGAGAATAATAATCAGTTTCCTCTGTCTTATATTTAGTCTTGTCATTGAGGATTGAAGTATGTACACTCATGAAATGAATTAAAATAAATAATTATTCATACTTGGGTATGAAATAATAATTTATTTTAACCCACTTCTTAATAAATCACGTCGTTCTATTATTTTTTTTTTTTATATCATCTGCTTACGCCGCCAGCAGAATCGTGAAGATAGAGGTGGTGGTATTGTTATGGTATGATAATACCTGTTTTCAGGTTATCTATCTAATAAAATCGAATTTATTACGCAAAACAAATTAATAGCTTGATTAACCATATATTTTTTTTAATAATTTCGAAATTTCGGCTAAATTACTTCCATCTATTCAATAAGCAACCCATTAATATGCAGACACAATTATCAGAGGCCATTGCTATATACGATTGTATTTGTTGTAACAATGTACTAAGATACTGATATCACGTGAATAGTTTGAAAAGTATTTCATTAGCAGAACGTTTGGTATAGCGTTCGCGTATCGTTTGTTGTTGGTAATTATACCATAGCAATAATTTTGACAATTATTGAGGTGAATTCTGTTAAATAGGTTCAAATTAATAATAAAATACCGAATATCATATTTCAAAAATTAATTTGATAATATTATCTGAAATAATACTACCCCGCTAAGGAAGTGGCGTTAAGTTTAGTTACTTTTATTTAAAATAAATACATTTAAAAAGTTACAAACAGCGATTGGGACCATAGTAGTCCATGCAAACTGAAATGTGAACTCGTAGTGTTTAAGCGGGAAAATTTGTTTTATAATGTCATATTATCTTTAAATTAAAACATTTTTCTTATGAAAAATACTTTTTTTGTGTTAATTTTGTGCCTACCTATATGGTAACAGTGGTTTAAAAAAAATTAAAGGCCCTTATTAGTTTCAAGAAAAGTTAGAAAATTTTGGTCTATCCAACATTTACTTTTCCTATTTTTAATACACGTCTTAGAATCGGGTTTCGGAGGATTGCAAATGTTCGTTACATTACCATTGGTTGATTATAAATTGTAATGAGATAAAAGATGCAATAATTTTTTAATTGATTTTATCTGATGAGTACGTTTTTATTACAATATATTAATTATAACTAATACTGCTTATACGAATATTGTTATGTTTTGTTTGTTACGCTTTCGCGCGTAAACCACTTAATTTGGCTCATCTACAAATATCACAAGAATTTTGTAAGCCTATTAACGCCCACTACGCCCAGTCACTAAATATCAACAATAGGGGTTATAATTAAATTCCCATTGTAAAACAGCCGTTGACTGCTCGCGAAGAGACTGACGTTTTGTCATGCTGTATTATTTTATTGCCAGGGCTATATTTAGTGTAACTGTAATTAGATTTCTGATTCGCGTCTAATAAATGTTTTTCTTTCTTTCTTCTTTCTAAATGCTGCATAATAAGGTTGCAAATTAAGACATATTATGACTCTAATTTGATATAGAATATATATTGAATAATATGGAAATATAAGATAAATATAATTGAAATGTATGTGTGTGTGTAGTCAAGACAAGACAAGCTATTACTGAATGCATAAGAATGTGTATATGCTGTCTACTTTAAAAAAAACATTTTTGATACCCTCTGATATCAAAATTGTACCAAGAACAATTAGACAGTTGGTTGCTCCGAGTAATCTCCTAAATGATTAAATGATAATCTCTGATATTAACAGGACTCCCACTGGTTGATTTCACATGTTTTACAATGAGCGTAATAGGCTACTTTTATTTGAGGAAAAGAGTTTGTCATCCGAGAAATAAAAGGCAAAGTTTTTTTGTTAAGTTGTAGGTACGTGGACAAAGTCGCGATAAGCAATTAATAAACAGAAATAACGACAATTGCTATTTCCGTTTATTTGGACATATCGCTTATATGATGCGCTAGAAGCGACAGAACGCAGGCTAAAATTGGTGAAAGACGAGTCATTTGATATCGTAATTAATCATTTCGCGCAGCATGTGATTACTTAACCGCCCCAGCCTTCTCGTCTAAAAAACGATAACTTGTGTCCCTGGAGTGTCTGTGTTGCGCTGACTAGTGTAGGTACTCGTAAAATGAATATTAAAGAGATGTGTATTTGTCGTTGTAATATAAACCGGGGAAAACTACATGCTATGCTTAATGCTTAAGCTCTTGTTTAAAGCGTAATGATATCGTACATCAAATCCATAATTCTTAAAAACTAACTAGTCGCAACAGTAAATTGCTGTAATGAATCAGACAGCTGTTCGTATTCATTCGCGATTAATTCGAAATTAATAATTCTGCGTCTATTACTTTTATGAATATTACAATTAGTGTAGTAGCAGTATTTGTTTCATATATCTCATATATTTCATATATAAACCACAAATACTGCTACTTACTTAAAACGCCGTTTCCGTATTATAAAATTCTCAAAATACTTACTGATTCCATGCTGTTTGTACCAATTTTATGAATTGTGTAAACAGGGCTCATTTTTGCTTATTGTCACAAAGATTCTACACATATCCTCACTTACACTTATTATTACCACTTGTACACCAGTGTTCATCACACGAAAGTCCTCAAAATAAATGGAGTCATTAAGACTTGTCGTCAAATAGTAGAGATCAGTATCGAAGTAATTGTTAGAAGGTTGGGTCACGATACCGAGTTAGCACGAACTTCAATTAAAGGAATTTAGTTAACACGACGGGTAATAGCTATGAGAGGCGAGTCTTCAATTAAGATAGAATCCACAATATGTTGTGTCGTTCAATGTTCTTGTAATATTTTCCTCCGAATTATTCCAATCTATGGTTGGTGCGACAGTTGACTCTGAAATGAATGCTTGATCCGAAATTAATAGATAGTCTGTGCGTGTTCAAGGTAGCACCATCGAAACAATAGGCCATGAGAACGAAGCCAGCAACTTCCCTATGCCGAGCGCGGTTATGACGCGTTCACCGTAGCTTCCGTTGTAAATACTGATTGCCCGGCCGCCGCCGCCGAACCTAATATGTCTAATTGCCCCTTTAAACTTGATGCATTAAGTTGAACGTGTTCCGATGTCTAATCACAATTACCACTATTGGTGTTTCCAATCTAAACGTTTTAGCTAAATTAATTTTTAATGCTATTTGCGTTTGTCAGAGAAGTCAAGGTTTGCCAAATGAGACTATCTATCGAGAATATAAAGTCCATTGAAGAAAATATGTTGCCCAGACAATCGCTTACACGTATTTTAGTACTGAATTTGTAACTACAATTAACTCTACTTTTTATTGCCTTCTTTTTTGTCTTCTGTCTATTATAAATCAAAATGAAAGAACATTGGCGTAAGTTGACCTATTTTTTTTTAAGAACCCGCTCACAGTGAGAAATATAAAATATAAATATCATTTAATTGGCAGAGTTTTATACTAAAAAAATATAATTTTTCAAGAATCATAAATTAAAATATTTAAAAAAAACGTACAAATTACGAACGAAACGCCAAAAAAAGGCAAAATCAAACGTAAACCAAACTTATTTGTCTAAACACGTTCCAATATACAAAAAATCGTAACTATTGCTTTTTAGTGCGAAACGTATTTTTATAATGTTTTTAATAAAATAATTATTTTATCATTATGGTATGGTGATTCGAGAAAACAATTTAGATTTGAATTAAACGGAAAGATTTTCTAAAAGATGAAGGCAGTCGGCAAGGGAAATAATTAAACGTCAGAAATGGAACGTTGCCGCAAAAGTCAGATTGATATCGGTTAATAGTGCAGCACAGCTACAAACTAGGAGAAAAAGAAGGACTCCGCGCTGTCATACAACAGCGTGAAGCCACGTTTATGCATGTGTGAGTGAGATTCTTACGGATACCAGATATAGGGACGTAATTTGCGTGTCAAGTTTTCACAGGAAATGATCAAAAGTAAATGAACTACATATTTTTTATTATCAATAATTTTTTTCATAATTATGTTTTAAATGCAAAAGTGTAAACCTTATTTCTACGTAGGTATAACTTATCTACGTAAAACACCGAATTTTGATATTTATTACAAAAAATACACAAAAAAAGTGTCGTGACAATTTCTTTTCTAGGAAATTTCTAGGGTTCAAGTACGTTTTATAGTATTACTGCAATTGAGGTTTATTATATTAACTTTTTGTGATCAGTATTGATTTTTTTAGTAAGTTTATATTTAAATTTAGCTTTAAATAAGGAATATATGAAAGGCGTCGAAATGTTGGAAGCTGGTTCCGGGAAAAATACTGTGGCTATCGCTCTTAACACTAGACAGAGCGTCATAAGCCGTCTCTGGACACGATATCGCATGAGAGGCAGCATGGGCGAGTGACATGGAAGACAATCTCACATCACCACTCGCAGACAGGACCTGTACATCCAAAATGCTGCTCGACGGAATCGTACCATGACCGCCATGATGTTGGTTACGAGGCTCCATTCATCAGGCTTGCGAATAAGCGATCAAACTATCCGAAATTGTTTACGTAATGTACGTCTGCGTTCCCGCAGACCGGTGAGAGTCACCTATAGCACCCTACAATCGTAGGGCCCGTTTACAATGGGCTCGCGAACACAGAGATTGGGAGGAAGAAGACTGGCGTTATATGTGCTTTACAGATTAATCTCGTTTCGGTATGAGACCGGATACAAGAGTACTCGAGTCTGGAGGACATCTGGACGTCAAGAACTTTTGAGACATTGTCAGGAAGTTCATGGAACAATAATGATATGGGCCGGTATTTGGATTGGTGAAAGAACCGATCTCATTTGGATCAGGGGTAACCTCAATGCTCAAATTTATGCAAAGAGGATTGTTTCAGATGTAATCATTCCTTTGTCAGACCGGTTGGGTGATTAATTTCAAATTTTAATGCATGACAATGCACGTCCACATACGGCTAGAGCCCTAACACGCATTCTTACCGAGGCTGACGTTCTGCCGTGGCCTGCTCAATCGCCAGACATCAATCCAATTGAGCAAGGAACATAACTGGCACATTATTTTCAAGCCCACGACCAAGAGGGGACAAACGATCTACATAAACTCTGTTATATATTGTAAATACGTTTTTTCACTTAAAATTCATAATTATTGTCCATATCGATCGAGAAAATGTAAGCTTTTCTTACATTTTCTCGATTACAAATGTTTGTAAATTTCTCTATTTTTGACTGTCTTAACTTTTTAAACTGCACTAACACCATTATGCACCTAGATAGTTTTTTATTTATAAGAAGCAGCCTTGTAAAAATATATCTGAAATGACAAAAGACTTCAAAACATTTGAAGCGTACAATGGTCTTAACTTTAGGTTTCTTTGTTTGAATATTTAAAGAAGAATGACAGTGTTGTACTTATAGTGTTTCAGATCCACACTTGGGGGCCTTGTTCATTAATTAAAATAACAACGCAATACTAGAAAAAAGCTAATTGATCTCACTCCAGTAATAAAGAGATATGAAAAGAATTTAATGATGAGGTTAGGTTATATCAAGTGGCTAGTAGTGGAGTACCTTAGGTGTAAAAATTGTAAACCTAGGAATCCAGGGCTATTCAAAGAATCTTCATAAAAACTATTGAACTGCTTAGTTAAATGCTTAAATAACAAAGTTATAAAAAAAATAATGGTCCGCTCTTAACTGTATCAGCGAAGATTAGTGGTTAGGGGACACCAATACCCATCGATTGAACCCCCATGTACACACATCAAAAAAGTTTGTGATCACCAACATAAGCTGATATAATTTTTAAATTTAACTTCACTACATATGAAATATTGTTTGTTGTGTGTTTTCTTTAAATAGAAATACCCTGTTTGAAATTAAAAAATAAAACTATTTTTTATTTACAAAAATTGAGTAATTATGATTAATTACTTAATTACTGACCTGATGGTCAGTAACAGGAATTTGATAGAAAGAAAAAGACTGTTTAACCAACATAAATAACAATTTATTAATACAAAAAGATTTATGTTCAATACAATATAACTCCTCCCCTGGCTCAAACACATGCGGAGATCCTTCTGGGCATGCTGAGGATCAAGTTATCCAGCATTTCTTGGGGTAACCTTTCCCATTCTTGAATAGCGGCCTCCCTGAGCTCAGGAACTGTCTGGGGACGTGACAGACGGTTCCAAACAGCTCGCTTAAGAGCATCCAACGCGTGCTCTAATGGGTTTATGTCAGGCGAGCCGGCAGGCCAGTTTAACCTTGTGATGTCATATTCTTGGAGAGCAGCATTGACTCGTTGAGCTCGATGTGTAAGCGCGTTCCGGTACAAATTGGTGCCCATGGTTTACTCGGAATGGTCTGACCTTTACTGGACCTTATTGGGCGACCACTGCGGTGTCAGTCAGCTGAATTATCCATCCTGTGGTACCTCTGCAACGTGGTCACGATACAGGTCAGTGCCATTTTTCTCGTTGTTTATCCTTCTTCCCTCAAAGTTACTATTCTTGCTCGTAAAACTTCTAATAATCCTCTCGACATTTTTTCAATCACAACTTTCCGCGAGAATGTATTTTAAACCCGTTAAAATTGACTAAATCTGATTTCTGAAGGAGCGTAAGCTAGGACTCAAAGCCTTTTTATATGGAAAAATAATTGAACTGTTTTTTTGTATATATTCTATGTTATATATTCTAATCTATATTTTTAAATAAATAATCTACAAAGAAGAATAAATCACAATATAAACTTTTTTTGATATCTGTATGTTCTACGATTTGTTGTAATAGGCTATTTGACTAATTTCTAAAAACCATCGCACATTATTTACTGATATATAAGGACTCTAGAAACAACATTTATTTTTATTTATTTTAAGTATTTCATATAAAAAAAAATATTTAAAAATACTCTGATTATTTGAGCTGTCAAAACGCCTGCTTCGGCAATATGGCGTCGAGTGAGGTCACAAGTTTATACAAAACATTGGAAGACGGTCGAATCGTTCGCTTTTATGTGTTTTTTGAGTTAGTACCTGTAATTTACTATAAAAAAATTGCTATAAATGATACGCAGTGTCAGAGTGTACAAATACGACAATCTGCGTAAGATTCTCATCCTGCACTGCAAAGGAAAAAATCTAAGTGCCTATTAGAAAAAATTGTGCCATTGCAGTTGTATTGACATGAAACTAACTTAATACGATACTTACATAGTTGTTTTTACATTCATAAGTTCAGGTGAGTAAAAGTCAGGATTATTTTTAACGAAAATTCCCACCTTATTGCCATCAACTTTCGGAAAGTTTCTGCTGTCTGCTTTCACAATACTTATCATGATCCATGATTACACATACACAAGTGAATAGTACTGATCATACTAATAGTATACAAAGATTAACTTAAAAATCGTAAGAAAACAAGGAACTCGAGCGTAAAGCAATGGCAGAAGTGGTTGTTTACAGACGTGCGACGTCACAATACATTCAGCCAATCACAACCGTTTACGGTCACGTGGCTTCTTCTCAAAATAAATAAATTGTATTTTGTGTTTTTTGGTGAAAATATTCAATATTTTTTATATTTATTAATGCAAATTGCTTTTAAAATTCGTAATTAACGCGGATGATATTAAATAAGTAAGTATATTTCATACAGTCAAATAGCCTATTTTCGAGATACGTAAATTATTCAAATTTGATTTATCGGTTAGTGGTTTTCGTTATAATATTTTTTGTGTCATGTTTGTTTAATATATTTTTTATCAATATACACTGAAAGAGGCATCTATCAAAAATGCAAAATACGCATTTTTATTATGACCAAAAGCTCAAAAATGTGTCACAAAGTGGAAAATAAAATTATGTTTCAGAGAAATAGCAATACATTTCAATTTCAATAAATCATACTTATGCCCGACTTCTTAGAAACCAAAAACTTAGTAGGTTCCTTAAAAGCTCTCAGAATAACGCAAAAAAAATGGTTTAGTAGATATTGGACTTTTTACTAAATGGCTCACGCTAAAAAAAACGACCGATTCTCGAAATTCTTAAAAGTACCATAAGAGGTTTAAGACATTTATTTCTCAAAACAGAATACAACTTATTCGCTTACATTGAGAAACACTGGTTTACATATGAAAATGCTAAACAAACATCGAAACGGACGGTTTAAAGTTATATAAGTACATAATATTTGTTAGTTAACGACTAGAATTAAATTAGTTGCCAAAAAAGAAATCTTATTCTCGTAATAAAATATTTGAAGTGAGGGTAATTCGCTTATCGCCTTATCGCATAATACCTTATTCTAGAAAAGACTCATTCCTACAATGCCTTGTTCATTTTTCAAATGAGAGATTTAGCGAATAAGTTCTAATACGACTGCAGGTCATTTCGCCAATGAAATCAATCATACGATTTATATTCCCTGGTAAATATGGTTAAGTGAAGCGATGGCTGGGCTGACACACACGTCATATACTTGGGAACTTTGGAACAGTTTGGAAGTTTGGAATACTTGGGAACAGTTACAACCTTGGGGAACTGGACTGCTCTGGTCTGGTTAAATTTTACTTGAAATTAGGTATACATTTTAGTATTTTTTTTGTATCTGACAAGCCGACATCATGACATAGTTCAAAGTTAAATATTACCCATACCCCTTTGTAAAATATGTTGTTGACAAGCGTCTACCAAGTTTCTTGTCGTCTTCTAATCGATAGAAACAATATTCTGAATCGGTAGTAGATTCATAGTATGTATGTATGTTTTGTTTGATATTCTGGTTGCTGATTTATAAGTGTTTGTTTCAAGCATAGGGGAAGTCCGGGAGACTTGCCCAGGTGGGAGAGTTGAACCACCTTTTAAAACTCATCGTAAATATTGCGCTAACGAAACGTCAAGACGGTCATAGATAAAGCACGGGAGGCTAATATCCATCACGCCACCATTTTTTACAATGGCTGTTTGTTTGTCTCTCAGGTTCGGAAAGGTGTTTTTGTTACGGCGGAGGAAATTTTATTAATTTATTTATTTTTGAGATTGCAGCCGTGTTTATGGAGGTAAGTATTGTATGTTATTACTATTGTACTGCCTGATTATTTTAGTTTGACGGGTGCTAAGTGTTTTTTCGCTCAGGTTAATTGTTTTTTCTGTAAGTAAAATTTATTGTCAAAGTAGTATATGCGGGAGACTTGCACCATGCTGGGTGCGGGAGATATGCTCAGTTGTTCATGTCTCCCTCTATAGTCTTTGTATGAGGATATTTGGAGGTATGAGGATTTTATAGATGTAGAAATTTAAAAGCTTTTGACTACATTAATGCAAAAACAATTCGGAAAACGTGAGTCCTATTTGTATTTAGATTTTTTAAATGTTTACTCTTATTTTCTCTCACAGGTTAATTACATCAAAAATGTCTTTTCGATACAAGCCTTCTGACACGACACGCAAAAGAAAAAAAAACATACCAACACAGAATAAGAAAACGATATACGTGAGGTAAAGGAGGGTGCATCTTTAAGAAAAACATCTATCAATTATGAAAGTAATGTGACCAGAATTAGATTTTTTGGTTACCAGCTGACTGAAAGTAGTTATTAAGGCTGATGGATGATACCAAATGACTAGAATAAGTATATAATTTAAACAAATGTCAACAAGTTTGATTAAAGAAACGTTAAATATTTAATTTTATTAGCCAAATGTTTAATAATTATGTTGATTGTAGAATGATAAGGGATATGTTAAAGTTTTGTTATTTTTCTTTATAAAGAGCAATAGGTTTAAAGAAGAATTTTTTATTTCTCATAAAAACTTACAGTTCACTTAAAATGAGATACATGACATTAATTTTAAGTTAAGATAAATTTCTTTCTCTGGAACTAGCTAGCTAAAAAAGACTAAAATTGTAATTTCTTATACATAGACAAGGAAGTTACTTAAATATATTTTTTTAGCTTATTTTTAAACGTGTTTACATCTTTACATTCTTTTATGAAGTTTGGCAATTTAATATATAACTGTACTCCCTCGAACAAAATCGTTTTCTTTCCATAGTTAGTGCGTACTGCAGTAATTTGAATTTTATATTTATTCCTTAAATTATAAGGATTTGGTCTTTCGTGTAAAACAATATTGGACTAGATGGAACTCGAATAAATATTTTTAATTAATAAGCAAGTGCAGTAGGTGTATAGCTGTGTGAGATTCATTAATTTAGTTTTTTATATAATTCTTTTGTGGGGGTATAATAGATATAGTGAAAAAGCGTTTTAATAATTTTATTTTGGGTTCTTTGTAAGCAGTCTAGGTTAGTAGTCGCGGCTGATCCCCATATTTAAATTAAATAAGTGAGATTTGATTTTACCAGTGAGTTGTATATAGTATTACGTACATTATTTGGGATTAAGTTTCTTATTTTACGAAGTGCCCCTGCTACTGACATTAGTTTAGATTTTACGTGCTCAATGTGAGTTTTCCATGTTAACTTGTCATCTATCCAAAGTCCAAGATATTTCTCGCAGTGAGAACGCCGCATCAAATACTTAACTGTTTCTTTATAATTTAATTTCATTTTGTGATGTTTTGTTTAAAATATCTGTGATTTAAGCTGCGAAATGTTTTTATTTTCCTCTTTAAAAAGCCATGTACAACTCTCCCCAGACCCCGGTTCAAGTGTCTCTTAGGGTGGGGAGAGTTGAGTCGTATCTCATTTTTCATTCAAATATATATAACATATTTCAGTACCATAATAAAGAAAAAGTAATTATGCATTAGTAAACCTAAATAAATAAGCTACAGTTTACGATTATAATTGAATTACTAACCTTCTTTTTTATAAAAATATGATACTTTAAACAAAAAGCGGTTCAACTCTCCCGGACTTCCCCTACATATATTAAAAAAATAGACAATATTTTAGCTTTTGACTTTTGATTCCGGTTGATCAACGATATTTACCCTCTTACCTACTCTTATTGTAATTATGTATCTGTTTTCAAATGTATTTAAGTAACAAATGTCTTTCCCGAGCTAAGCGCTGTTAGTAAGTCAGAACTTGTGACTTGCAAGAATTGCTTAAGCAATTAAAAGAGCTTTCTTTGTCCTTTACCAAATCATGAATGCAATCCTCTTGATATTAATTTCCAACTTTTATAAAATACATTGTAAAACTCCCCAGTTTTTTTCGTAAACTCAACGTCACTGTGTTCTCCAATTTGGCGACAATGTCATGCATGTGAATAGCAATTTTAGGGATTATTATTTGCTTAAATGAAAATAATATGGATATTTCTTAATTTCTTGTGTTTTTATTTTCATCGACTCTTAGGTTTGATGCAATTTGACAAAAGTATTTACTTTAATAAAGAGCGCAATAAACGGAGGTATTTGAATCTGGTAAGCTGCTCTTAAGAGATTTAGGTGTCCTATTTATCTTTATATTTTTTCTCCCTTTGTATAATATTTGTGGAGACAATACCGTCTGTTTAAAGTTCTTTTCGTTGTTTAAAAAGCTCTCGTTATTAATACATTCATGCGCGATTTGCTGCACAAATTTAGTTATTTATTTCCGAGCTTATTTAACAATCAGTCTTCGATTCATTGGCTTTCTGTCCGTTTTTTTATACTTATAAACTGTCATTTTAACCAGAAGATAGTATTTGATGACGTTGGCGTGGTTAATACACCAGAATATATGAATTTTCTTTGCTTTTTTATTGGATAGGCCTGGTGTTTAACACCTTATTTTTTATATTCACGTTACTAAACCGCCGTCTTAGGACAGTTTAGGTCGACTTCTAAAAGCAGCTTAATTGTAATAGTCATCATGAAGTATAATAGGGCTAGTACCTATATTGGTTAATTGCGAAAACTAGCGTGGCCAATGTATAATTTGATGTTAACGTCCCGGTTTGTGGCTACGAGACTCTTTCTACCACCAGCCTTTACTATAAATATGATTCGCTGAATCACTATTTGCTAGTATTACTATAAGCAGTAACTGGAAGGAAGTATCTGATGACGTTGGTGTGGTTAGTACGCCAGAATACAATTTAATTTCAGTTCCGTAGTTTGAGAGCTTTCAAAGTTTGCATCAATGAGTTTGTTTAATTCTCATAAGACGCATTTTATCATGTTCTATCATTGTTAAAGTAATTTGAGTTTTTTTTTACCACTTTACAGTGTAGGCATATGTTATGGACAAAGTGATTAATAAGGGCATTGTATATAATGCCCAGGCATTATGAATAATGGCTAGCTTTATCGGGCAAACTGAAGAATTATTATTTAAACTTCATTATTTATAATATTGTCTGGTCATTATGAATATATTACGTGACTATTGAGCAATATGATAATTATTATAAAGCGCGGGGAGGGTAACAAGCTTGTGATACATTAACTAATCAGCGACCACTAAAATTCATATTTTCGACAATCATACGTTTGTTTTTATATTAATATTTATTTTCATATACTTAGGTTTTATAAAAAAAAATATCAGGTAGGTAGTAGTTGAAATGTGATTATTTAAATATTTGTTATTTATTTGTTATTATCAAATTGCCCTCTCCTATTTTGGCCATGTTTCATAATGCCCGGGTATTATGTATGTATAATGACCAATTTATCACTTGGTCCATAAAATATACACCTTTAGGTGTATATAAAACTTTCATTATTACTGGAAAGTCATACTATTAAATAGCGTTATATATTTTCTTTATGACACTTATTTTATTTAGAACTTTTTCTTAATGTTTCGTAAACTACGTAAATTTTTGACAAATAATGTTTAGCGACTCTTAGTTTAGTAGCTTTACCATTATCTACTATCATGTACAATTCCTTACAGGAATAAGAGATAATGATAAAGGGGGTTTCGTTATTCTCTTCACACTCTTGGCTTTATTTGAATTTAGTGATTTCATTGTCAGAATTTAGTGGTTTGAAGACCGGGGGTTTCTTTTATGGGCGCGGTTAGGGCAACAAAAGATGCGCAGCATTTCCATCGCCTCTAGATGGAAATGCTGCGTAGTCTTATGTTGCCCCGTCGGCTTAAATCTGTCGCAGATAAACCGTCTATACCTAGAACGCAGAAAAAGAGAGTATGAGGTCGAGGTACAAAAGGCCGAGGTGTACTGATAAACCTCTGATATATAGCGCTTTCCCTCTGGTATATGACATTGTTGTAGAAGAAGAGCACCGCATTCTAATAGCTTCTTAAGGATTGGTTTTTTCCTCAAATCTCTATATTTAATATAAAAATCGTGAGTAACGTTAAAATTCGCTACAAGACAACGCTACGTTATTCGTTATATTTCTTAATAAACTCTGGTATTTATTTTATATTTGAAAGAAAAGGATGTATCCAATATTATCTTTGTAACTGTTTCTACTTAATACCAGTAAGAAAAGAATGCGTCTAGTACGGTCCATTTTACGAGAACAACTGTGGCACCATAATGTTCAAAAGAATCTTTTATTTATAATCAGTTTTATATAAAAAGTATACAAAAGTCATTAACATAAAAATACATTGATCGACTAAAAATACTCACTTCCTCAAAGGGTTCAATTCCATCTTCCAAGCGGTTTCCCGGACGCATATGCAGAGGTTTGAGGGGGTTGGTGACAAAAGGCTTTTTGATGTACGAGAACCCTTGACTTTTGCTCATGCTTTGCGAGCTCAGCCCAGAGGGCCCCGCGTGCGGCCCCGCTGAGTTGGACAGCGTGAACACCTTGCCATCGCGATATCTGAAAATATTACCTCCTTTTATTATGTGTCATACATATGTATGTATGATAGTGAGGAATTTTTACTATTTAAGAAAGAAAGAAAAAACGCTTATGACCACAAAACAGAACAAGACATAAAGGTACAAATATACATAAAAATAATAACAATAAAACATACACTAATATAGTTTTGTGGCCAACAAGGTACGACTTCAGCATGAGCTGCACCGACCCGTAAGCCACTGCAGCGCTGGTATTCTGGCCGCACCTTGAGTGACCCCGGTAAATACACAAACAAAAAGAAAAACAAAATAAAAAGCACGCCAACACAAAGACAAAAGAACTACTTGTGTAGGCTCTATGGGCCGAAATGTCTTGCCTATGGGCGATGTGATCAAAAGAAAAAAAAAGAAAAAAGTAAACGTCACAATCTCCTGGTCTATGCTTAGACCGCATTGATCCACGTATCGATTTTTGACGTGAACAAAAATATATAATTGTTATGAACCTTACATTCAAATTTCAACATTCCTCGTCTGTGTTATGAACTATTTTAAACCATGCTTATGTGTGGCGCAGTGCCAAAAACAGCTTAATTACATTTATTGGCATACTTTTTAACAGTTGAGTAAGTAATATTTTAAGAAAATTTGTAATACGTGTACAGTTAATCTATTTATGGTTTATTGAATCTATTTATGCTTTAAATTTTTTTTAAATACAAATACCCGTTTTGTTGATTTTATTCTTCTGTAAATGTATTTTTTTCAATTATCGTATGATGTGTAAGCGTTACGTAAATCAAATTTTCTGCCAACATTCGTACACAATCTGAATCTGATCAAATTGGATGCGAGCAAAAACGTTCATAGCATTAATTGCAAAGGCGGTTTGACAGAAAAGTTACCTTTTGTATAAAAGTTTTAATTTGGGAAAATAGCATTTTGTTTCTCAACATTTGATTACGTAGTTTTTTATTTAGAAGTTGAAGCCCAATATTATTTTTTGTCACACATAATATGTTCACCGGTACATTATCTCGACTTAAACTAACTATTTTTTTCCTTTACCAAATACGGTGGTTTCTACAATCAAATGTTATGTATGTTCTCTGGTGATCATTTCACCCATTTCAAGTTGATCGATAGAAACGATAGCATGTAAACCGAAAAACTGTAGCTCGCACCTGGTTGATTGTCCAACCAGGTCAGTGGTGGTGGTGGTGATTTTCTCGATTACACTTTTACATAGATTGCCTTCTTTGCTGGTCTGTGATGCGTTATGATGGATTCGTGTTCCGACTCGTTCACAGTCAGAAACTAAGCTCGGTTCGGATTCCAAATGACCATCGCTAAATGCTCCTTTGAAGTGTTCACGCGGTTGTGTTTATTGAGTGTGAGCATGACGTCACCCATCGCGTGGATATATTCATATCCAGATATTCATGTTAAATGTGATGTACGACTCACTTAAGGTGTCTTTTATTATCCGATATTCTAATTTTGTATGAATTACGTTGATTTATGGCGAGAAGTTCTCTTGTGAGCGTTCATGCATGTCCGACCACTCACTGAACCATTTCATAACTAATCAAGCTTTGGCTTGGTTTCGGTGATGGATCGTATACGTAAAAAAGCTAATGACCAACAAATAGTCGGACCAGCAGACCAATAAATAGACTACTGCACATAGGACACAGAAATATATTTTTATACTTTTGTGTTTTAATTTGCTTTTAAATACAAACTAAAAATGGCTAATGACTAGGGAAAAACTTCACATGAGGCTTACCTACTTTACGGAAGTTTGTATTTAAATTTACCGCCGGAGAAATTTAATAAGTCACTTATTTAGGTATTAAACCAATCATGCGCAACATACGAATAACAAACGTTTTTGTGCCCTTATTTGGAGTATTATTTCTGTAATTATAATAAAACTGCAGCCATTGAGATGTTTGTGCTACCACTGTGTGTGTGTGTGTATGGAACCAAACTAAAAGTGGTGTTATAGATAGATTGTATAATAATGTGATGAATGAAATGCAATAAAATAAAATAAAACTAGTACATACTCTAATAGTCCAAGATATTTATCTAGCATTGAATTAATTATTTTATCCTTAGATAAATATATTTTTTTGTGGAATGCTGTCTCGGTTCTATTATGTTCTTAAATCCTAACTTACATTAATAATAAAATAATATCACAATGCAAGCGAATAATGGGCTTATGTATGGTAAGGTAAGAATATGTATAGTAAGTCAAGAATAATATGCTAAGGTAAGAATGGACTTACGAATACAGATGGTCGTCGGCGGCAGTCGCTGAAGAGTTACGCTTGTGTATGGAGTGCCGCGAGTCCCCTCGAGCCGCCGCTATTATATATGCCCACATGACATTGGGACTGGCAGCTGCCCACCATCAGGGAAGACTGGAAATAATCCTCATTTTAACGTTCAAATTGGAGCTATACACCTGATGTTTAATATTTACGATAAACCAATTTCACCCTTCAAATTCACCACTTTACCCATCCCGACCTTAAATCGCCTGTAAATTATTTTTCCTCCCTCTTATATATTTTTATTTTTTTCCTTTCCAATGGATGTCATTCTGTTCTATTGTATTTTTTTGTTCACTTTTTACCATTTTCAAAGGCATGTTGAGGGCTGACCTATTGGACTGTAGAGCTCAGTAGGCGTGATTGAAACACTTAGTAGGAGAGCTGGCACAAATTTTTGGGTAGGTATTGAGGCAAGCTGAAACTTGTCCCATGCCTTTCCTATTATAGACCAACACGGAACTGCAGACCTGGCTGGTGAGTAGCGGGGCTAACTCAAGATAGATAGATTGTTATATCACCAGACAGGTAGAAAGTCCCACCAAAATTATCTGTCTTTTGTAGAATCCTATTTTTTAATTATAAATAGTACCCTATTATCTGGCAATGATGAAGCCTCGACTAAATCGTCTGGCTTATTTTTTTTAATGTTTACGAAATGCATATTTTTTCTTTTTCACCTTGAAGGTAACTTTTGGAAATATCTGTACAAGTTAATAAAACACCACAAATGCTTACAGTTAAAAAGTTATGACCAATCAAACCTTTTTTAATTTGCTTAACTGAGTGATCCTTATAAACGCATGTAGATAACTACCTCTTGGTATATTGTATACACAAACTACGTAGAAAATATGTACAATATTGTGATTAAAATTTGGCATATAATTTATTTGTTTACACCATTTTATTCAAAAGCTTTTCGTTTTTATTTCATTGTCAAAGAAGAAACGGTGAGGTGACCATAAAACGAATTTATTGGAAAATTTAAGTCTATACATAAATGTTTTTCTTATTTATTGAAATTCTAAATCGGAAATTACGTATGTAAGTATATGTAGAAAAATAAGTGATTCTTTTTTGCATATAAACATCATAGCAAACCATGCGCCCGTTTATATAGCCGTGGGTTCGATAGTGACCGATTCTACAAGGTTGCATAGAAGGTATGAATTATTATATACCTCCTAGTAATCTGTAGGACCTATTTTTAATCATAATCCTTTCGGGCACATCATATAAATTTACTTTTTCTGTTCCATTTAAGCCCATTGAAATAATATTTGAACGTTCGTAATTATAGCCCTTTACAGGAAATACAAGTTCCCCTTTCATCGCTACAAAAAATTGGATCTTCTATGGCGTGAATAGTAAATACAGTTATTTTATTTAGATTCAATGGCAAGAATGCAATATTTTTCTTTACGTGAAGACGTGCAAGATTCTGTTAAGCACGTTTTTGTGGAAACTGCACTCGAAAAGCAATTTAGTAGAATCGATTCGAAAATGTGGGATATATTACAAGCACAATCGATAGTTATTACGTGACTTGTCTGGTTTTTGGTAAAATATTGAACCGTTTTAAGGCACCTTAATTTATATTGATCATGCTTTGAATATTTTCATCTGTGAGATTGTTTATATCATATTCAATATGTTTGGATTGGTTGCATCCTAAAGCTATAAAATACATCACTGAATCAAAAGCACAGGTATTCGCTAATTGTATTTCATTGGCACCAACAAGGGCGGAACTAATCAAGTTGGCATTTTTAATAAATCTTACTCTTTTATCTTGCTTTATAATGTATTCTTCGACTTTTCCCTTCCAATTTTTACTAAACGAAGGTTTATCATAAAAAATGGAATCTGTAGAAAAATGTTGATGAACTTTAAGTTTTGGACGTTTAATTATTTAGGTAATTATCATTATCCCGTTGCACTATACCTACTGTCTCCAACTTAGAACTAAATGAAAAATGATGCGCCATAATACAGAAATAATGGCAAAAGAAAATAATGTCCGTCAAAGGCCGAAGTTTACATTTACCCTACAATACTTAATTCTAAAATAAATTATTAAGAACGAAAATCTCGCGTATGAAATGACATATACAAATAAATTATATGCCAAATTTTAATCACAATAATGTAAAAAATTTCAACGAATTTTGTGTGTACTAATGTATATACCAAGAGGTAGTTATCTACATGCGTTTATAAGGATCACTCAGTTAAGCAAATTAAAAAAGGTTTGATTGGTCATAACTTTTTAACTGTAAGCATTTGTAGTGTGTTTTTAATTTGTATAGATATTTCCAAAAGTTACCTTCAAGGTGAAAAAAAAATGCTTTTCGTAAACATAATGCCATATTTCTAGGATCACTCAGTCTAAATGCGTCAGTATTAAGTGATCCAATGAAATTGTCATAGATTCCTAGATTTAGGTTGAAGTACCTGAATTTTTTGTAAAATATTGTGACAAATTCTGAACAAATGTTAGATATGAACATTTCATTCACATCGTGAATATTTTTTGAGATTCAGCATATAGCTATTTTGCCTAATGTGTGAATTGAGTGATCCATATGTTGGGCAATATCCTCAATCGCCTGGGAGTGACAATTTTTTTGATTTCGGTTATGAGTTTTGATAAATTTTAGACTAAATGTACGTTTTGGTTTTGTTAAAAACTAAAAAAGGATCACTCAATCCAGTTGCACACGAAAGTCAGTCGAGGGAACTTTTCAACGATTTACAGCGGTTACCTTGTGTATGGTCTTGATTTATTTGTATTATTGAGAACTTTACACCTAAATGGCTTGTGACTGTCATTAAGGGTATGCTGATGAGAACTTTGCACTCATATTGGTTATAAGTGCCATTACAGGTCTGATGATGGAGACCATAGATAGTCGAGGGAATTCCTCAAAGATTTACAGCAGTTCCCTGTTTGTTAGGCTTACATCTACGGTTCGATATGCCAAAATGTTCAGTTCGTACAGATAAGGTCTACCCATCACTTAAAATCGTAATATAAAATAATTTTTAACAATAAAAACCGACTTCAAAAAGGAAACTAATAAAAGTAAAAAATAAATTGGCCAAAGCGTATTTTAATATTTACTTAAAATTTTGAAGACGATGCCAAGTAAAACAATGACTTGGTACAACTGAAGCTAATATAGATACTACTCAACAGATACATTTTCGGTGATAATTACTAGGGTGATTGCACCAGTAATCGACACATTTAGAACAGTGTTCCAAGAAAACGTCAATAAATAATTAATTATGAAACTCAGATTAACCAAATTCGCGTAAATGTGAAAGAATATATTAATGAATCAATATAGGGGTTTACAATAAATGAATCGGTAGTATTTTTTTAGAAATTGGTAAAAATGTAAAAAAACTTAAAATCGCCAGTAATGGACACCTAGGATCCAGTTGTCGATACCCAGAGAACGACAGTTACCAGTTATCGACATCCCAGTGATCGACAAAATAATGTCAAGCAGAAGACAGTTAGTTAAGGATTAAGGGGTTCTTATATTAGAATCAGAAAACTAAAATACGATTATTCATATAATCATCTTTATTTTATTGAAAGACTCTTTTAAAATGAGTATCAATACGAAATGTCAAAATCTTAAAACTAGAGAAAATCAACATATTATAAACTTTCAGAACCCGTAATAACTTGAAACTTTAATCATAATCAGTCTGAGGTTCAACTATAATACTAAAAATAATAACATAAAAAACAAAGTTATTTTCTATATCATTTTAAACCTTACTCCTATCCATATCAGTAGTAACCCGTAATGGAATTATAATGAGTCAGTCTGAGATTTAACAGTTACACATTTCTAATAAGTGACAATAAAAAACTAATTCTTAATAAATTGTGAAAACTCAACATCCTTAAAGTCGTAAAAAATACTAAGTATACAATATGTCAGGTAAATATTTTTCCATTTCCCTTACTTTATAAAAACCTCTTTTATTAAAGCACACAGGCTCATCAATTTTTTCAATGATCTGGTCCTCTTTGTACCATATCCTGTCAGGCTTGTCAGGCCACCTGAAAGAATTTCCTGTCGACAAAGTCATTGTGCTAACTTCGTACTGGTTATTATCAGCATTGTCTATTCTGCCAGGAAAGTATTCACCTTCATACATTACGATTACGTAACATCCCGAACAAATTTTTTTTTTTGGTTTCGTTACAGTATTTGAGGTGGGTAACTTACTCAAAGTCACATCCAGTTCCGAATCGGATGTATCTATAGGTGTTCTTTTACGCTTCAGATGTCGTTCTTGCCACTTGGTATTACCTTGTAGTTTATTTTCTTTGTTTATAGACAGATCTATTCTTTTTTCTTCTTCTGAAAGATAATCATATTCGTCAATTTCTTCTACATAGCTATCACCACTTTCAGCAAAATTGATGTCTAAATCGGAATCTTCTGAAGTAGAGTCCTCAATAACTACTTTTTTTCTTTTTAGTTTCAAATCTGGTTTACTCTTTTCTTTTTTGGCGATGTTCTGTTTTAAGGTTTCTTGGTTGTCTTTGTCCTCTGAATTTGAGTGTTTTGTGTTCCGTTCCTCTGGAGTCAGCTTTTTTGTTACAGATTTTGAAAAGCATTTTATTCTTTTTTCTTCAGCAGTTTTTTCCTTCAAAATCTTCTTTTCTTGTCTATTTTTTGCTCTTTCAGCTTTTTCTTCTTCTTGTTTCTTCTTTTCCGTTTCCTTCTTTTCGTGGTATTCTCTCCAAGCTTTACTCGTTACAGCGGATGGTATTTTTTCTTTCTTGATCCTTTTTGTCTTTTTGGTATTATCAGTTCCCGGCCAGAAAAGATTTCTTTTGAATGGAGATGGAACAATAATTCCCAGAGCAGCATCTATAGACTGTTTTTGAGATGTAACTAACTTGCTTGGTCCAACTATAGCAATGCTTTCCTCTAGTGATACTTCTGTGTGTACTGGTGGAGTTGAAACACTTTCAGAAACGTTTTTAAGCGCTTTGTCATCGTGTACTATAGTTTGCAATTTGAGCAGGCAAGTCGACTTTGAATATACTTTTTGAGGTGTGCTTGTATCAATATGACAGTAGCTAGGTCCTGGTATTGCATGTAGAGACACTTCTTCAGTTACTGCTGAAGGTAGGGAAACACTATGGGGTTCGTTTTGGTGATTGTGTGCTGTATTTTGTGATTTCCTTGTTGGTTCCGGATAGATTGTTTGAACTGGCAATGCATTGGTAAAGTCTACGTTTGGCTCGGTTAAAGCTATAATTCCATCAACAGGCACTATTTCGGGTATTTCTGAACCTAAAACGCTTTCATGAATGGTTCTTGGTATAGGCACGTTATCACCGTCATCTTGTTCTTTGGTTTGTGATATGCTTGTGAAAGTTGATGTAGGACTTTTTTGAGGTGAAACTGGAAATATATTTAAACTTTCATGATCAGTGTGGCCTTTTGCAGGTATTGGAGCAGACTGGGATTCCATGTCTTCGTTTTGGATTGGGCTATGAAACAGCTCATCATTTCCAATTACTGATGAACTTCGAATGGGCGCAGGGGTCGTTGGTGCTGATGGTTCAGAATTTGACCTATTATTGACAACTGCTGACTCAATTAGAGGATTGTTAAAACCACATTCACTTTTGTTTTTGGCCCAAATAACATACAGAGCTATATCTTCATCAGGCAGACATTGATCAACTGTGTTTCTGTTTTTATAGAAGAGTTGGTTGAACAAATTGAGTTTTTCTGCTGAAAACACTTTCACAATCTCACTTTCCAAATACTTGACGAATGCGGTTAGCTCAGTATTTGGTTTGAAAGGTTCTTTCTCATCTCTGTGTTTAAGTTTGGTCATATCAATGTATTGAGGTCCAAATGGACACAAACCTCCCGCTCTGAATCCATTTTTAACACACTCATCAGTTAGTCTTGCGACTGCTTTTTGCAATACTGGTGCAAACGTTTCTTTTTTAATGTTTTGGCCAAGGTTTTGTAATTTCCATTCATTGACAGATTGTTTCCAAAAAACTTTTAGGGGCCTAAATACTGCCAAGTCCATTGGTTGTAGGATGTGAGTGGAATTTGGATACAAGGCAATTATTTCAATTCCATTTTGTGCACAAAAGTTGGACAGATGCAAGGTAAGATGCGACTTATGACCATCCAAGAAAAATAAAATGGGCTTCTCTATTTTTGTCTCGTCTAGCCATGGATTGAAAATGTTTGTAACATATTCATAGAAAGTGCTGCTGCACATCCATCCGCTTTCCGACTTTCCTATTGCCCAATTTTCAGGAACACTGGCTGCAATGTGTGAGGGGATTCTTTCGTAGTTGAACACTATCATGGGCGGGGCAAGCAGACCTGATGCATTTCCTGTAAATAAAACCGTTAGATTATCTTTTTCGTCGCCACATGCAGCGTAAAGGTGTTTCTCTCCTTTCTTTGCTAAAACACGCCCTGGCTTTGGTGACAAGAAAAAAGCACTTTCGTCAGTATTGAACACTCGGTTGGGGTCTTTCACCACTTCTTCTAAATTACTTTCTTTTAAATAAGTATCTACTTCTTGAAACCAATTATTTATGTCTTTCTCAGAAACGTTGTCCCTAGCTTTTGATAGATTTTCTGGTATTTTTTCAACCAACTCTGGGTGTCTTTTTAAAAAAGATTTGCACCATTTTTTCCCCGGTCTATTGTTATTAAAGGGGTTTGGTAATTTGAGATCTATTATGAGTTTTTGCACACTGTCTTGTAAACATAATTTTGTTATAGGAAAGTGCTTCTCACTTAGGGCTAAAACCCATCGGCTTAAAATGTCTTCTTGTTCTTTAGAAAGTACAGTGTCAGGTCCCATTGTACAGTTTATTGGGGTCTTCCCAGTTACTTTATTATATAACGTTATTCGAGGCACCCCAAACGATTTAGCAGCCACAGCAACCTTCAGCCCATTGCGTACAGCTTCAACTGCTTTGCCCATCTGTTCGGGAGTATAGTTTTTTCTCGGAGCCATCTGAAACAGACATAAAAACCAATTTTGGACACTGATGGGATCCAGTAATCGACACTTTGTTCTTTATTGGTACATCAACTTCAATCAATTATATTTAAACATACACTTAAACTGCATGAAAAAAGGAGTTAAAATCGTGTACCAACTCAAAAAAATCATAAAAATATAATTATGGACACTTGTCGATTACTGGAGAAAAACTGTTTGTCAAAACCAGTAAATGACACCTGCTTTTATAACCTTAAAAAATATTTTTAGTCAGCAGGACGAATTTAAATTATGTCTGTCATTTCAATATTGAGCTAAGAAATCAATTAAAATTTATCTATATTACTTATCAACCAATTAATTTAGAAAATTATACACTCACCTTCTTAACGATTATGTTAGTAAAATTGGATTTTTCCACAGAACACCGACACGGAACAATGTTTACTTCGCCATCTTGAAACGTAATGGCCGATCGCAGTGACGTATTCTGTGAGCTTAGTAGGAAGTCTGTTTTCTATGGTTAAGTGTTGCCGTACCAAAATATAATTCTGGATTGCTTATTATCTTTGAAAAAGGAAAAAAGTGTTCATTACTGGGGTCTTGTTCAACACTGGTTCTTCCACCCTAGTAGGTAATTATCACCGAAAATGAATCTGTTGAGTGATAATTGTACGTATACCAATTTAAGCATTTGCTTAGCACCGACTGCAAATTTATAAGTATTAATATACACTTTGGCCTAAGTAAATTAATTGTTTACTTTTTAGTTTCCTTTTTGAAGTCGGTTATTTTTGCTAGATATAAACACAACAAAAAAAGTTTGTGATCCCTTTGAAAATTCAAAATCTTTTTTGTTACGGTAGATGATACCAATTATGATTTTTATGATTTCTTTTTAGATTTTTTATATAAAAATATAGTGTGCACCTGGATTGAGGGCCCAAATTTTAAATCTTTGCAAAACAAAATAAGATTTACATGGAATTTAGTTAAAATTTGGTAAAACTTAGGGTAATATGCCATACATTTCTTAAACGGGAAATAGAGCTGTTATGATGAAATAGCTAGGGCTCTCAATCCTGATGCCTGCATCAATGACATAGCCTGAATCTCAGAAAGTACTGCCTCTGGGCTGATAATTTTTATTTAGGGTTTTAGTTAAGAAATTCTTAAAATTTTTAAGAAATTCTCAAATATGTAGAATACGTTAGTACAGAGTTATTGCGGTTTAACAAGGACCCTCAGTTCATAAATGTTTGTACTGAGGAATCAACAGAACATGGATTTGTCTAAAGAAATACTTAAATACGACTATAATATATTTTACTTAAGCACGTCTGTAAATTAGTACAAAAGAAATAATGACGAAAAAGTTAATACTTAAAATGTAAATGGAATTTGAATTTTCCTAAAACGTCAGAACTGAGGGCCCAATATTTTCTGCAGTATTGACTAGGATAAGCCTTCTACGCTACCGCACATTATGGTAAGTATTTTAACCAATTTTTAATTGAAATCTATCAAAGCGTCTAGTCTTCTAAATGTCATGCTTTAAGAGAAAATTGATTTAAAAAAGATATATATGAGAAAAATTCTGTAGGGTGGCCATAATTTTCTATGTAAACTAACTAACTAAACTTCACGCCACTTCCCTAGCGGGGTAGGCAGAGAGAACCGAACGCCATATGGCACGATCCTTACACACCTCACTCGCCTCTTCAACATTCATAATCCTTTATATGTAAGTATAAAAAAAGTGTTCGAAGGGTTCTTGTAGTATTTCGTAAAGCGCAGATAGAGAATTAAATAATTATATACGACTAGCAGTGCTGTGCCCGCACCTACGTATAGTGAAAAAGTAACATAAAAACGTATCAATATTCAATGAAATATTAAATGTAGGTAATTGAATTAACACATTATTGATAATTAATATATTTATAAATATTAGCTTCAATAAACTCTATTTAGCTAAAATAAAACAAAGTAATCGACCAGTAGCATGTAATATAGTAAGTAGTCATCGTATTTATGGACTGTATCATCAGAGAATAAATGATGTAATAAACAAATAAATGATGTTAATTTAATTAGTTAAAACAAAATAGAGTTAAATATAAGAAACTTACCTATTTCACACACCTAATCGAATCGTAACTTATAGTAGTCTGTTTTTTATGATAAAACAAAATTCATATACAAATTCAATGGCCTGATAAACAACACAAATATTACTAAAGAACTAAAATCATAATAATACGAAAAAAGGCGATGATAGCCCTACCGAAAACGTTATTCTTCAAAATTAGAATCAGCCAAAACATGTGAAAGAGTGTGTATATAAATTGATTGTTTTCTACTTTTCTTAAATCTAAGCATTAAATCGTCATAACAGATCATGTGGCTGTCCACAACACCATGATAATGACCAAGACCAACCGCGGCGACAAATTCAGTAAAACCTAATAAATTAAAACATTTTCCTTTTACATTTATTGTTTCGGGTATGTCTTTTAAATTAACTTTATCTGTTCCGTTTAAATCAAATGAGATTAAATTAGAAAGTTCGTAATTTGAATTCGCCTGACCTTTACATGACACACAGGTGCTAATTTCATCCCCAATACAAATTGTATATTATATATGCTGATTAGTCTAAAAAAAGTAACAAAATCATATCTACCCTACAGAATTTTTCTCATATATATTTTTTTAAATCAATTTTCTCTTAAAGCATGACATTTAGAAGACTAGACGCTTTGTTAGATTTCAATTAAAAATTGGTTAAAATACTTACCATAATGTGCGGTAGCGTAGAAGGCTTATCCTAGTCAATACTGCAGAAAATATTGGGCCCTCAGTTCTGACGTTTTAGGAAAATTCAAATTCCATTTACATTTTAAGTATTAACTTTTTCGTCATTATTTCTTTTGTACTAATTTACAGACGTGCTTAAGTAAAATATATTATAGTCGTATTTAAGTATTTCTTTAGACAAATCCATGTTCTGTTGATTCCTCAGTACAAACATTTATGAACTGAGGGTCCTTGTTAAACCGCAATAACTCTGTACTAACGTATTCTACATATTTGAGAATTTCTTAAAAATTTTAAGAATTTCTTAACTAAAACCCTAAATAAAAATTATCAGCCCAGAGGCAGTACTTTCTGAGATTAAGGCTATGTCATTGATGCAGGCATCAGGATTGAGAGCCCTAGCTATTTCATCATAACAGCTTTATTTCGCGTTTAAGAAATGTATGGCATATTACCCTAAGTTTTACCAAATTTTAACTAAATTCCATGTAAATCTTATTTTGTTTTGCAAAGATTTAAAATTTGGGCCCTCAATCCAGATGCACACAAAAATATAGAATAGAATGTAATATAAAACAATAAAAAAAGTTCAATTGTTTTTTTCACGATTTATATTATTAAAAATACCAACAAGAAGCAAGAGGCGGCAATGTGACCTTAAATTCGACAAGGAATATGAAAAAAATTTAAAAGAAATAGAAAAAGGTGGATTAATAGTATTTTTGTTTTTAATAATATTATTTAATTAAAATTATCATTATTTAAACGTTGAATGCGTTTATAAATTTGGATTAAACAACTATGATCACCTAGGTGATTTAATTCTAAATTTTTGTCTTCTAAAATCACCTGCCGTCATATCAGCTGGGTGTTCAAATTCCACATAAGTAAAAAAAAAAAATTAGTTTCCCCTTATCACCTGCAATAACTTTTATAAAAACGATATGCACATGGTATACTCTTACTTTTATTGGCGTTTTTTCTTCCTCTCTCGTATTAAGCCAAGTGCCAATCTGGTGCGTATTGTCTTTATTATAATTTTTTATCTTATTATTTAATTTAATTAATTGAACCTTGATTATAATCAATGCGGAAAATTTTATATCTCGCTTGAACCACTAGACCGGTTTGGATGAAAGTTGGAGCAGATACACAGAACACAGGAAGAAAGGTGTTCAAATATACAACAAACAATCATTGATGATCAAGTGATTTATGATTATTTATTTGGTACAGTTCAATAATTTATTGATTTATAACTTTAGAAAAGCGTAAAAACAATTTAACGGATTTTGTCCAAATAAATGGCCTATTGAAATTTGTCCCTCAAGTACAGCCAACTGGCAGTTAACAAAAAAATTTTGAAATATTTTAAGAAGTCATGTACTGTTTCATAATTTTCATATTCTTTTTTTATATAAGTAAGTAAGTAATTTCACCCTTCTGCAATACACCTTTCTGGTAGGAAAGGCAATGAAGTACATAGCGACGCACAGCGCTGGCTTAGCTTGTCTTTATTTGAATTTAAAGCCTCCAGTTTCCGCCAGATACTTGATTGCGTGAAATGAAAGTAGCAGCCATTTATTTTTATTTCTGGAAATACGGTAATCATGGTATTCATCGCCGCCATCTCAAAATCATTCGTGAACTTTGATAGGTTCCAATTTGGAAAGTTTAGTTTCACCATTTCAAATAGAATGACATACGCTTCATACGTCTGATGTGACATAAGCGCGTACTTAATGGAACATTATTTGAGTACACCTGCTTGAAGGGCTTCGGATATACTTTAAAAGTTCCATCCCCAAATATATGTTTTACCTGCTTTATGTAGTTGACAACTTCATGTACACAAAATAATATCACACGAATACCATTGCGGTTGTGATCAGTCAATACGCATGAAGCGAATTGTTTAGGCACTATTACCTGACTTGCATCTGTATGAACAAGTTTATCGACCACATAATGTTTGTTTCGGGCCTTATACAGTCCAGACCTCACTTTATCATATAATGGAATATCATCACACGTGAAGACCAAACCCTCATCTTGAAGTTCAGCTATACATTCATTGTAAATCGTGGGTATTAGGATGCAATCGGGATTAAGCACTTTTTTCTTGTAAATGTCAATTTTATGTGATGTTTTTCGACTTATCTTGTATGCACTGACCCACATGACCTGTTTTTTAATTTTAATTAATTGGTCATCCTAAAACAAATGATTCTAAATTAAAAATCTTCTAAAGAAAAAAAAAATATCTTTAATATGTAATTACCTTAATCGTAATAGATCCACGGCACATATTTTTTAAGTATTTACAGCATCGCCACCATTTTCAATCATTTTTATAAGTTTTCTTTTTCGTGTATTGATAAGCGTCATACAGAAGACTTTTGCCACGTCCTTTGTTAATATAAGTAAATATTTCCATTTTTAAACATTTACAGTAATCGAGCGCAGTTGTAACCAAATACGCAATGAAATATGAGAATGTCATTGAATAATTACCAATGATTGAAACACCATTCTTTGAATTTTAGATTGTTTTAATTTATTAGAAACTTCATTTTATAGTGTCATAGTTAAAAGTAAAACACTAACAACATCATTTTTCTACAGCCAGAGAATCTAACAAACAATAAATACCTTTTAATAATTTCATCTATTTTGAGCTCCAAATTATTTTCTGTTGACATGGCTTCATCGCTTATTTTCTATAACAGAATTTCATTGTTGCTTGACCACTTTTGAAGCTCCTCCCCCCCCCCCCCCCCTTAAAAAAAACTTTGGTTTCCTTACAGATTTGTTTACCTTTTCTACAACTACCCTCATTAAACTCTTAATATAATATAATAAATAAATATTAAAATAATAATAATTATAAGAGCTACAGATACATGAACTATATCGATATATGCACTCATAGAAACTCCTGTGCCTCCAATGCCTCTTTTCCGCATTCATAATATTATATACCTATACAAAACCTATGATAAGAAATTATAATAAAGACGATACGTACCAGATTGGCACTTGGCTTAATACGAGAGAGGAAGAAAAAACGCCAATAAAAGTAAGAGTATACCATGTGCATATCGTTTTTATAAAAGTTATTGCAGGTGATAAGGGGAAACTAAAAATTTTTTTTTACTTATGTGGAATTTGAACACCTAGGTGATATGACGGCAGGTGATTTTAAAAGACAAAAATGTAGAATTAAATCACCCAGGTGATATCACCTAGGTGATCATAGTGGCAGGTTACTTTTAGGAGACAAAAATGTAGAATAAAATCACCCAGGTGATATCACCTAGGTGATCATAGTGGATTAAACCAAAAAGGACAATGCCAGATCCTGCCCCAGCATTTACAGAAAAACAGAATTGATGTATAACAATCCTGGGCGGAGTAGTTGAGACATGCTGGGTGGCCTGGCATGTCTCGACGCGCGCGCGTGCTCGGTGCTGTGCATCCGACGACTGATGGCGTGGGCTGCACAGCATTGACCACCGCCGCGCGAGGTGAGCCGCGCATCGCGGCATGCGCACTACCGGAAGAGCTGTCGTATAGTCCCGACAGTGGGGATACCGGCTCCTCCGGAACTGCGCCGCGGGAGGCCACGTTGGGGTTTTAGTCGGTTCGAGTCCGACACACCGCCCTCTGCTTCCCCGAGCAGAGGGTGACGGCTCGTGGGAGTTTCCCCAACCAAAAAAAAAAGAAAAGGTTCGCTTACTTAACGTTTTATAAATATGATCTATTAGGTCAAAAATAATATGGTATAAAAACTTGCAATAGATTCGTTTTTGTACACGTTTGTACAAAAACATTGGAAGACGGTCGAATCGTTCGCTTTTATGTTTTTTTTGAGATAGTACCTGTAATTTACTATAAAAAAAATTGCTATAAATGGTACGCAGTGCCAGAGTGTACAAATACGACAATCTCCGTAAGATTATCATCCTGCACTGCAAAGGAAAAAATCTAAGTGCCTATTAGAAAAAATTGTACCATTGCAGTTGTATTGACATGAAACTAACTTAATACGATACTTACATAGTTGTTTGTACATTTATAAGTTCAGGTGAGTAAAAATCAGGATTATTTTTAACCTACCTTATTGGCATCAACTTTCAGCAAGTTTCCGCTGTCTGCTTTCACAAAATCATGGTTCATGATTACACATACACAAGTGAATAGTACTGATCATACTAATAATATACAAAGATAGACTTAAAAATCGTAAGAAAGCAAGAAACTCGAACGTAAAGCAATGGCAGAAGTGGTTGTTTACAGACGTGCGACGTCACAATACATTCAGCCAATCACAACCGTTTACGGTCACGTGGCTTCTTCTCAAAATAAATAAATTTTATTTTGTATTCTTTGGTGAAAATATTAAATATTTTTTATATTTATTAATGCAAATTGCTTTTAAAATTCGTAATTAACGCGGATGACATTAAATATTTAAGTATTTTTCATACAGTCAAATAGCCTATTAAGACATCAGAATTAACTTGTTAACTAACTAACTCAGCTTACCTACCTCGCGAGAAATACATATAATATCTACTTTGCCGCTGACACACTGCTTATACAAACAACAGATATAAAAAATAAACACAAATGAAAAAAAAAGAGGTGTAAAAGATGTGTCTATCCTCACCAGACTATAATGCAAGAATTGGCAAGTTGCTACTGACCTCTAGGACTCTTGAACAGGAAAATTAGCCAATTTTATCATGGTTACGTATCTAAACACATAAATATGTGTACCGGAACCTGCACATCCATTAAGATGTGCAGGTTCCGGTTGCTATTTTTCCTCCTACCGTTAATCGAATAAAAATGTTCTAATCGAGATTACGAGCAGTATTTTATTATGAGTATAAATATAATTTAAGTGTGACTTTGAGCTCATTTTGTATGAGTACCGAATCGCTTATATCATATTTTTTTACTACTGATCATTGTATGTAGTTGGCATCATAAATCTTCATAGTTGTTATTTTTCTAATAAAAATTAATAAAAGTAAATTTGATTTTTTTTTTTGTATCTTAAAAAAAATTATGAAATTCGCTAAAAAATTTTTAAGGTGGATTGGCATTTTCAGCAGTTTGGCAAATTTTTCGGGATCCAAATCCTGGGAATTATATTTTGAAACCCAATGATTTTCCAAAAGATGAAGGCAATCGGCAAGTAAAATAAACAAAATGTCATGAATAAGTCGCGAGCAACAGCCAAGTATGTAATATATAAAAACTACAATTTAATATTATCAAACATTTTCCTTGTGGGTTGGATTATAAAATAAAGTCCTAAACCATTTTTTTTATAAACTAATAAGGAGTAATAATAAAGATTATATTTTATCCCCGTGTTCCCACGGGATCGGGAATGAAGCGCTGCTTGTAACAAATAAAGCAAGGTTCATATTTACATTGTAAATATATCGCTAAAGGCCGTCACATATACCTATTGTTAAAACTATAAATAAACGCTTTTGTTCTTCAGTTATAATGACGATCATATTACCTACTAGAAAGACCGCTAAAGTGCTCTCTCATCTCTTCTGTCATTCATGTTGCTTAGTCTCTGTTTACTTCTATTGTAAGATACATTGAAATTTGTTCTATTTCGTCGTCACAACAGTTTAAATAGAATAAGTAAGTGTGTACACACTTACTTATTCTATTTAAACTGTTGTACACCTACACCTTATCTACATCTTGATTTTCGAATTGTCCTGGCGGTTCGGTAAGCACTTATTAGTATTCTCTAATCGTCTATCGCCGCTCGATGGCTTCACTATGCCAGCTGAGTCTCTGGATATTGATTATTGCGTAAAGCTCTATTTTACTGTGTTGCATTTTATGGGAGTGTCAATGTAACTAATAGGTGCCCAGTTATGACCTTTGTCGAGGGTCGCAAATTGTTTGTTTACCTACCAGCTCTGTTGAGGTCGAGCGGGCGGAGGAAGGCACAAAGACATTCTCGCTGGCTTGATTAATTACGTGCTTACATTAAGGAAAAGTAAAGCGCACGTCATTTCGTAATCAATTATTGTTGCGAATCATTAACAATTTTAATTTATTTCTTCAATGGATATTTATGTAACCCTCATAAATAGGAATATAAAATGAGAGAGTATCAGTAAAATTTGTTAATCTACTAACGTTTTTTATTTTTAATCCGAAGATTTCCCTGTTAAACATAAACAATACACACACCAACATGTGTTTTTTTATTCAGCCTTCGCTGTCTCACGGCTGGGCATAGGCCCCATGTTATATGTTACAATGTTATATAAAAAAATAATAAGTACAAAAGTAACCAACTGGTTGGAGGTGGCACATTTAGTACATACAGCATTTTCAAGCAATAGAACCTTAAAAAGGGGAAAATGGTCGATGAAAAATTGAACGCAAGTTAAGCTTTAAGTTTTTGCGTTCAAAAATGAACTTGCGTACAATTTTTCATCGTACGGTGTTGTATGTACGATACTTAGCGCAAGCGTTAGATACGATTTTCTTATTAGGTTATGGTTACAATAACAGTTTCCTATGCTGCGGAACAATATTCACGTACGATTGAAGTTGTAAGCCACCGCTAGTTGAAAAAACATTTCTCTAAGTTCAGTAAATTAAGTATCTACTATATAGTTATATAATCATTTTTGTTCAGGTCTTGTGTCTCAGTTTACCTCTAAAAAATTATACATCTAAAAATATCCGTTAGAACATCAACTTATTTCGTTCGTGCAATGCAATTTCAACATTAATTAATTTATCTAACAATATAATGTATTCCGAGTCACATTAATCAAACTCATCGAGATTCTAGCTGATATATAAGTAGGTAAACCAGATAATACTGGCCAAAGTATATCACAGCATAAGGTATCAAAAACAAACTCGGAGAATCTGATAATATGATTGATTGATTCTAACCAGCTATGTCCGATAACTAGATAATAGATACAAGTTTCATATATTATCTATATACATTATTTGGACATACTGAGAATCGCTCGAATAGGTAACTCTTTATTTAAACAATAAACTAAGTAATATGACTTAATTACTGATAGTATTTTAGACAGTATAGACAGTATTATGACTAACATATAGAATACCTAGGTAGTTTCGTTTAAGCAGAAAGGATTTCTCTTTTTTTATCTGGAAGAGAAAACAAATGCGTCTATAGACTTTTTATTACTATATTTTAAAGCAGGCTTTTATTTTTGTGTATCTACAAGTATAAAAGTTGGCTAATGTCTAAGCCAGAATCCATGATTTGTTCTATGTGCCTGTCTATCATATTCATGTGGCCAGTGATCTACGCCGGGTATGATTGCCTTGTCAGATAACAAATCATCGGTGTAGACCTGATAATCAAAAGACGTGGTCTTGGCCATCTTAACATTTTTGAACATCTCTGGACTCCATGGGTCTGAGGGAGACTTATACATAGAAACAAGATAACCTATATTGACTTTAAACTTAATCTTAGCTCTTGTTTGAGGCTAGCATTTTTTCCTTTAATATGAAAAAGCTCTCCGGAAATCCATTGTTACATGTATGAAACTGAATCAATTTGCAATATACAAAGCCTATTGTCGCAAATTGCTTCAGTGTTGCTCACTTATTACTGATAAATACCTTATAATCATTAATAAGGCCCAATAATTAGGCCACACGCCGATTTGATTAAACATTCTAGGTAATGTAGAAATGTGTTCTGTGCTCACATTTATTATAAAAAGGGCCAACCAAAATAAGTCTGTATGTCAAATTAACGTGTGGGCTTAATCAGGCGTCATGAGATAACATTGTATCTATTTCGTTCATCATAAAATGGGTAAATATAATAGTTTTCAAAAAAATATTGCGTCATAAGTGGTGTATAAAGAAAAAGTTACCAATTTAGCATTTTAATGAATTAGAGGAATCAATCTAATTGTAATCGCGACTGAAGAACTGATTATTATGACATAATGTTTTTTATTAGTTGTTTTAAAAAGTCTGATTATGAACAATATTTGTTTATCATTTAATATATTTAAAGTCAGACATATCGCTTATAACACCTCCTCCGAAGAAGTACTTACTTCGAAATTGGCATATACTTAAACTATTCTAAAACCGTCACTGGTAGTTACGCGCGAATATTAATCACCCAATCGGCAATACCGGGGGCTATGCGACAACATTTTAATGCGATTCCTCTTAACGCCGAACGTGATTTTTAAGACATTTATTTTTAGAACGGCGAAATGAGAACGCTCAATAACCAACCGATATTCTAATGTAGATTTTATACTGGAATAACGCTGCGTCAAGTTCAATAAGCTTTGTTAATAGCTTATTGTCGAATAAATATTTGAAAAAATATGCTTTTATTAAGCTCATACACATTAAGTGCTAACATTTATTCTCTGTCAATGCATTACTTGCAATAATTACATATATATTATATGGAGAGTGGGAATCTCCCTCTTTATATTCACTAAGCGTTGTACACACCAAAGCCGCTGACATAGGCCGGGCCGAGCCGACGGATATTCTTAAACGTAAAGACGACAGATAGCAAGACCATTAGACCAGTAAATAAACAGAATGAGGTTATTCCTTCATAACATAATTGAGGGGTTGCAATTAAATGCAGACCAGGGGCTTTAAGTACCGGCCTGTGAAATATTATTTCTTGCTAAATGAGGTTGGTAATGCCTATAATAGTCCTTCCTACTTGAAACGGATCGAATAAATTGCAATTTTATCAGGCTCGTATGTACTTGAACTTTATTTAAATGCAGTTGACGGATTCCCAGAGAGCTAATGATAGAATAAAAAGAGCAGAGTTCAAAGAGCGATAAGCACTATATGCCACAGTCAGCCAAATGTTAAGTTCGGTTAGATAAATTGTAAAAAAGCAGTGACAAGTGGCTAGCTCATCGCCTCCGTAATCACAAATCCAGAACTCCATATAGGTATCATTAGTCGCCTTTTACGACATGCTAGCCAGGTACATTCTTATTAAGTCCCAGACTAACATGGGACAATATAAATAATTTATTCAATAAGAACCTTATTAAACAGACAAACATAATGTTCAATTTAACTATTATAAAATTAGCCTTAAGGTGAGTATAGACTAGAGCATTTACTTGTAACAGAAAAACGAGCCGCTCTATGATATGTTAAAGTGTATCACCCTTTACGAACCAGACGTCGAGCACGCTCGCCGTTTTGTTACAACAATAATTGTAGAATCCAACGAGCGTATCGGTGTGACATTTCGTCGAGCCTTTGCACGCCTTTCTATTTTTAATCGACTTCAAAAAAAGAGGAGGTTCTCAATTCGTCTGATGTATAATATTTTTTTTTATGTATGTTCATCGATATTTCCGTCAATTCGCACCCTCAGTATTAAAGGGGCTTAATTCAAAATTTTGCGAAACTGAGTTACGATCATAGAGAGGCTTAAAAAGCTATGCTCTATCCGATAAAAATTAAAATATAGGTCTATTTATGTTAAAACGAGCAAAAACATATTTAGGTCTCTTTCGCACCGGCACTTCTCACCTCTCCGGTTTAGTATGAAAGAGATGCAATCAGTGATGAGCCAAAGGTGGTTAGGATGGGACATGTCTAGTTCAGTGGCGTACGGGCTCAAAACCGAATGAGCCTTTCTATTGACCAGGAAAGTCGGTAAGTACAGTAATAATTTTTAATTTAGGAAAGGCTCTTTTAAAAATGGGCCTGTAATATGCCAAACAGAGTTAATATTAGTGGAACTTATTAGTAATAGTGCCTTTTTCATAATGAATACTATGCAAACTAAGTAGTAGTAAACAAAATTAGGCCTCTTTTCGACTCAAAAATCTGATTTGTATAAATTGTAAACCGAAATGTGTTTTGTTCATTCTATTAAGACATGCAGTTCACAGTTATTATTTTGATTTGAGTCTTTTTAATACCTTACGATAATATTGTTTACCGGTCTCATTATGAAATGGGACTTTATTTTACTGAAAGATAAAGTATTAATTTTTATTTGTACCCCAACCCCAACGTTTCAGATTAGTTTAGAAAAATAAAAAGAAGGGCCGATAAAATATTAGAGCAGGTAGTCAGAATTGGAAAAAATAAGGTAACTAAATAATTTTTTTGATGGTATTTTTGTAAAACTATTCTTGTTGAGTACGGTACCCACTCACATTACTTTATAATTATGTGACCTTCTGACACTTTCAGCAAGACATGCAAATATCCAATGATATCAATAATGAGGGTACGAGTCTATCTATGTGCCTTGAACCTGCACCGTCCTGCAAAATGGTTGGTTCTTTATTACATAAAAATAATGAATAGAATTACCTACACTTATTAACAAAAGACAGTTGATAGGATCGTAATGTAATGTTTAAACATTACATTACGATCCTATCAATAATATTACGTACTAGCGTACGTAGTATAATATTATTTTGATACAAACTTCTAGCTACCTACTCATGCAGGACTTATGAAACCAGCAGACGTGATCCTCTAAATTACAGCTTAGAAACTGAATCTTTCAGTCCATCAAGTCCTTCAGTGAACGAAGACACACCACAAAAAAACAACTATTATAAGAATTACTTACGCGAGTTTCGTAACGGAAGAAATAACACTAGTAAGGTATGTAGGTATGTACCTAATTGTAATTAGTGATATATAATATATCAACAACGGGCCCATTTCTCAAATAAAATTCGATAAAAGACATCTCAATGCCATAGCATTGAGATGAGGTAGCTAACCTGTCAAAACATTGATACACGCTCCAGACAGCAAGTGAATGGTTTACTAGCAGACCTGTTTATACGTCATGTAGGTTACAGTCCCTTATCTTGGCCCCATATCAGCTCACAAATAAGAAGGTTTCTAATAACTAGCCTTTGCCGTTTTTGTTAACAGCCAGAAACAATGTCTATTCCTAGAAAAATTCTCAAATTTAATCTATACCTACTTATAATAAATCTGTAGAGAGGTCAATTCTGTACATGAAATATATTTTCAAAATAACTATCAGGGGGTGATTAGTGATCGATACTGATGCCAAAAATGCAATCAGTAAAATTTTTGTCTGTCTGTCTGTCTGTATGTTCCTTATAGAAACAAAAACTACTTGACGCATTTTAACGAAACTTGGTACAATTATTCTTCATACTCCTGGGCAGGTTATAGTATACTTTTCATCATGCTACAATCAATAGGAGCAGAGTAGTGAAGGGAAATGTTGGGAAAACGGGAGAAGTTGTTCCATTTTTTAAGCTTCCGTCGCGTGTGCAGCCTTAATGGTTAAAGTTACATAGAAATCATGTATGACGGAAATAGTCTTTATAATATTAACTATAAACGCGGGTGACACCGCTGGTATAGCTAGTTATGAATATTACGAAAAACCTCAGAAAGAACATACAACTCCACCTGAAAATACTAATTCACTACAACTTTTACCACATAATAATGAGGGAGTAAGTGTTACTTTAAGTACCGATTAATAAAATAATCTGTAGGTAATCTGTAACTGTACTAACTGAAATAAAATTAATAAATACTTGATAAATAATATTTTTATTATAATCTTGATAAAGTATACATACCTAGTTAAAAAATATTTTCTATTTCAGGAATCGCCTTTACATGATAACAACGACGTAATTTACTCAGATAGTAGTCCGAACAAGAAGCCCGAAGCCGAATTTTTGATGAGCATTACATACTGACAAGGAGCATAGACGCCTTGTCAGTATGTAATGCTCATCAAAAATTCCCGGAAAAATGGAAAACCCATTAACAATCAAGAATTACCTCATGACTTTTTCTGGGATTTAAAAGATTTACAAGTGTAATGGGCATATAATTTTAATGAAACTGAGAACAAACAGGTGATAATATGGAAGAACATCAAAGTCCTTAGGTTCATAAAACAAGATAATATGTTGAAATTTTACTTTAAAACATCTTACAGTCAAAGTGAGTTTACAGGAGTTGATATGAGAAACAAAAGAAAAAAGATGTCTGATGTTCAGAATATAATAATGACTAAAGCTTATTATACTTATCGAAGCGAAAGCATGACGACTTGCAATATCTTGTTAAAACAAATTTAATTCCTCACTATTATGCTTATTTTTACAAATCTTTACTAAATATTGTGACCTAATTAGTACCCATACCTAGCATACGTAGGTATATTATATTTTTGATAAATTTTTTTGAAATGTTATCTAGATAATTAAGTATATATTATTTTACTCTCAAAGAGTCTACAAAAGTTCCTTTTCTAAGTTCAAAAAGTTTATTTAGTTGTAAGCTTACTATTTTTGTTGTTAAGATGCCATTTAACTATGTTCCTCGTCAATTTTAAAGCATTTACTGAGTGATAACACTAGTAAAAATAATTATATTAATCTTTTAAGATACCAGAGTGATATTTACGTTGACTGATAATAGATAGGCCTTATCTCGTTATTGATCTCACACAGAATCAGCCGCCTTAAAATCTATCTACCATTTACATATATTGTCATTTATTTTTTAAGAGTTTATAATTTTTTGATTATTTTTTTAATAGAGCAATAGCTTTATTTTAATCACCTAAGTACAGATACCCATTTCTTCTATGGTTTTGGTGTTAAGGTTATAGGTTCTATAATCACATTGATTGTGAAGATTATTGGTGACCGTCGATTAAAGTAATTACCCAGTAGGCACCTAACTTGTTTCTTCCACAAAGATATTGATTTTGATTAGTTTTAAGTGAAAGAAGTACTACTTTTTGTTTCCAAGTGATTAAATGTTAATTTTGTTTGACTTATTTAATGAAAAACTATTAAAAGCCCTATTATTAATAACATAACACCGTTTTATTCAAATCACCCTTACACATAAAAAGGCTTATTTTAAAAAGTGTCTCACAACTATGTTGTGAGTTTGGTATAATATAGAATCATTTAGAGATAGGGATAATTTTTTCTTTTAATATTTAGAATTAAATGGGCACAACTATTAAACTGCCTTTTTAAATTTAGATGTTTCAGAATGATACGGGCTCAAATTTTGCAAAGTTTTTTTAAAAATATTAATTAAATATTATTAAAAATAAAATGTATATTTTTTCAATATTTATCAAAAGAACTTAAACTACACTCAATTGTAAAAATGTAAAAAAGTGAGATATTAAACAAAGTAAGTAAAATAATTAATGTCAAAGTTGTAACTTCCAACTTTCCGATCTTCTTTTGCAATTTCCCAAAAAACTGATTTTTTGAGTTAAGTCCCTTTAATACTGAGGGTGCGAATTATAGACGGATTTCAAAAATTCTTTTTGTTGGTTTTTGTTGGATAGTGTTCACTTCTGAGGTGGTCCCATGATAAGAAAACCAGGATCTGATGATGGCATCCTTGAGAAATCGATGGGAACCTTCGAAAATCGTAGGGGCGACTAGTGCGTTTGCAATATTTTTCATTAAGTATTTTAAAATACTACAATTTAATGAAGGTCTGGAGTCGATCTTATCATGGAGCCAAAAGACAGTCGAGGGAACTCCTCAACAATTTACAGCAGTTATCTTGTGTTTGGGTTTTAATAATTTGTATTGATGAGGACTTTACACGTAGATGGCGTGCGACCATCATTAGTGGTCTGATAATGAAGACGAAGAACAGTTAATGGAATTCCTTAACGGTTTACAGTAGCTTTTTAGTGTTTGGACTTAATTCACTTATATTGATGAGAACTTTGCACCCGTATAGGTCATAAGTGCCATTACAAGTCTGATGATGGAAACCATAGACAGTTGAGGGAATTCCTCAAAGATTTACAGCAGTTCCCTTTTGTTGGGCTTACATCATACGGTTCAATATGCCAAAATTCGTACAGGTTAGGTCTACCCATCACTTAAAATCGTAAAATAAAATAATTTTTAACAAAAAAAACCGACTTCAAAAACGAACCTAATAAAAGTAAAAATAAATTTGCTTAGGCCAAAGTAATACGTATTTTAATACTTATAAATTTGAAGTTGGTGCCAATTAAATGCCTAAATTGGTATAGGTACAATTATCACTCAACACCAAGTACCAAGTCATTGTTTAACTTGGCACCGACTTCAAATTTATAAGTATTAAAATACGTATTACTTTGGCCTAAACAAATTTATTTTTTACATTTATTAGGTTCGTTTTTGAAGTCGTTTTTTTTTGTTATTCTTTTTTCTTTCAATATAATTCATCAGGATAAACGCAGCACACGCAACTTGTAGGTCCGACATTTCAAAGAAGAATGAACGCAAGGTACAACGAAATGTTACGGGTTGCATACTCGCTGTGAGCATTACGCCGAGCATTCGCAGGAACGTTATATTACTTGGAAATGCTTTGAAAACTGAGCTTTTGTTAGTATTGTACCATTCGTAAGAACGTTACATTACACAGAAAAGCTCGAGAAAATGCTCTAGTCTATACTCACCTTCAAATATACCACGATTTATCATGTTAATAATGGTGTGGTATTGTTCTTTATTTAAATATTTATATAGTATTAGTTACTTATATTAGTAAGAACTCATCTTAGGTGAACTGGAAGTCCATTTCACTCTATTTGCATATAAATCAGTATCTTGTTTTAATCTAGGAAAGGGGAATGCCGGAGTATAGCCTAGGGTACACAACATATTCAATTTTATGGATGAGCTCAAAATAATCGTTTATTTTCTCGCTGTTCATTTTGAGTATAAGTAAGGAATAAATATACGATAAAAATAATGAGAATGACTACATTATTTTTTTATATTACGATTCCGTGTAGTGCAGCACAAAGTTGCCATGAAAAAGAAATAGATATCAAACCGTTATTTCCTAGTTCTTGTTATTTAAAGCAACTGTCAACATTATAAAAATAAATTCGTTTTATTGAAGTATATTTATTAATAATTATCTTTGATAAATTACACAGAAAGTTCTATTGGCAGGAGAGCGGGCATCTTTCTACTATATTGTAATCGTAATTTGTAGAGATAGAAGATGGAAAAGAAAATGCGTTGTGTTATTTATATGAAGTTATTGACTCACATTACTGCAAAGCATATACTTTTACAGTGGAGAACTAAACAGGTTCTATCTATTAGACCCCTTTAGATAACTGAGGTACTGCAATGCCCCATAAGCTAATAGTTTACCGTCCATCCATATTTACTCACAACAAATCATGTAATCGGGGACTACTTTTAGGAGTGATAATAACGATATACGTTAGATAAGTTGTTATTTTGTATATGAAATAGCAACACCATGGTTGGTAATAATCTCGAGAGCCGGCTGTCAGCTAAGCAAAACCAAGCCAGGCCATAGTGTGGCGAACATATCCGCTTTAAGGGGTGCTATCGGATTGAGGTTTGCAAGGAAAGAAGGAGGTTATGGTTGCCGCCAACTTTGGTTCCGAGTGTTAGAGCCAGGTTTGCGTCGGCATGTCAGTCCCAAAATGTATTGTGTTTATATATTAATCAGTGACAGTGACACTGGCCATGCAGCCATTAAAGGGTATATAGGCTATATATCAGTATTGTAACTCGGCGCTATCTTTGAAATAAACACCTAAAGCCGGTACGTAAATGTGCGAAAGGGCTGCCCACCTACAGTATTTTAATTACATCTGCTTACTTTGAGTTTCTATCTAGTTTTGTGAATGTACTTTGTGATTGTAAATATTATATTTTTTATTTAAACAAATAACATACCTTGTGAACGAAATAGGAAGTCTTTAATAAAAATGCATTTTGTTTTTTGATTAGTATATTAAAATAAAAAACCATGCTTATATGTATTTGATTTAAAAGACTTAATAACAAATCAGCCTTATAGATAAATTTGCGACCGCAAAATATTTGCTCATCGACTGAAACGTACGAAATGCTTTATTTTAGATGTATATTATTTTATATCAATATAATAGTATAAAAATACGCATTCGAATTTAAAACTTAATTAAAGATTGTTTTTGGAAATATGGACAAAGGAAAGAAAAATGAAAATCTTTTACATTTTACTTGGATATAGATAGTACCTGCAGCTACTTAAAAATTTATATGTTTGTTTGCTGTTTTACTTTTACATACTTGTTTTTTTTTACTGTTACTGTTTAAAAACCAACACACCGCCCGTTCGTCACTGCGGCACATTCGCGGCTGTTGCATGCCGAGCGCATGCCGAGATCAGAGGCGCGTAGGATAGCTCGCGCTTCGTTCGTTTATATGAAGTTACAATACTGATAGATAATATTACCGTGGTATTGCTGCACCTGTACCGTCAGTCGCTGAACGGTAGGATGCTGTGCCCATGTGATGACGGTTATACCATATAACCGTCATCACATAGGCTAAGGATGGGCACGCCATCAACTAAGTATACTTCCACGTAGGACGTTTTAGTTGTTCATGATATGACGGGGAATAGAGAGAGTTGGAAGGTACTCCACCGACGTGATCACTGAGCATGGCTCTTAAATAGGATGGTGACGACACCAATGTAAAATGATTGTGTACCTACTATTACACTGATATCGTTTTGACCAGATTTGTAACAAAATAGTATATATAATAAGTATGTACGTACTTCCTAAGAAATAGATAATTAACAATACTTGTAAATTATTTTTTCATGTAAAAAAAATACTGTTAAAATAATGTTGTCATGTGACGAGGCTATCATATCGACCCCATTTTTTTATTATTTTGTACATTTCGATGGTGACTTTGACTATCGACACTTCAGTGATAAGCAGATACATGCAATGTGTCGATATTGATTATATTAATTGAATAAATATGCCTTTTGTCATTAGATTCTTTATTTAAAAATATAGAATCTATATTAATAATTTCGTCAAGGGGTACGATAGACGCGATGGAAACCTAACCTGAATAATTAAACATAAAAAATAAAGATTTCAACATATATCTGCAAAATTCGGATTGTCGAGTATTTTGTTAAATTCTAATGGTGCTGACAGACAAATGTGTTGTACCATGCTGCACGACCACAGTGGATATTATTGTTTGACATTTGACTTTGTGGTACATATTCTCTCAATAATGAGTACTTTATACTTTTGAATTAAAAAGTGTACCCTTACAGTTTAGCTAGTATAACATGTAGTTTGTGGTCGTACTAGGAGGCAGCTTTCTGGCACGACCACGTATTTTGTTTGGATATTTGTCGGTACCGTATAGATATCAATGATATGGGCACAAATTATAGAAAATAAATATACTCAAATAATACAGGGAGTTTGTAAGGTATTTAACGGAATAATGAGGAACCGAAGCCGTGCGAAGCTACTCAACACGACCACGAATGATTACTTTAATTTCAATGGTACATATTCATGCAAAAAGTGTCCTTTTTGTACTATAGAGTTTAAAAAATGTACTCTCATATTTAATCTGTTATAACATACATGACAGCAGACATGTACAAAGCTGTTGCTATTGATGGAATTGTCAGACTGGCGCAGTCAGATGGGCGCAAAGGCAATTTGTACGTAACAAATTGGTGCCCTTGGTATTTTTCTTTCTATCGAATTTCTGTTGCAATTACATAAAAATAGTTTTGTTTAACACAGTAGAATTCGATTTAAAGGGAGCATAAAACAAAAAAAAAAATCTTTATATAGTTAAATTTTAAAAAAAATATATCAGCTTATGCTAGTTGATCACAAACTTTTTTTGATGGGTGTACCTATGTGCAAGGACCGAACCCGCGCTCCTGGTGTTTGACTCGAAGTCAAAACCATTACACCAACGGGGCAGTGAAATTTATTAAATTGCTAAACGTTTTAAGAGTAAGCCTAATATTGTATGTTAGGTACATATTAATAATTAGAATAATAGTGTAGTATATATATTTCAAAGTGATTTTAATATACTAAAATACTTAAATATATTTTGTTTCTAAATTAACCAGGTATATTGGGTTGGAATAGAAAGTATGTTTCTGTTTTAGCCCACAGGATTCAATGTACAGTAGGAAAATCAATTCAGTGAAACACGCAGCTGAGGTAATTTCCATTAATTGTCAGTTCAATTCTTTTGCGAGCGCGAGAGAGACGCCTACCTCGGGACTATTAACTAATTAACTGAACGCAATAGACAAGCTTTTCTTAGGCCCCTACAAAATTACTTCTACGTTGACATAATTGCTTAGAATTATAGGAAGGTAGAGAAATTATTGAACAAGTTGGGGTACACATTCTTGCTACTTAAGTCCGAACTTAGAAGTAAAGATTAATTTGGCGTAGGCGTACTTTAAATAGAAAAAAAATATTTACGTATTTATATGTATATTTACCTACTATTGTTTTAAAATATTATTTTAAATATCTCACGTATTTTCTCAATATTTACACTGTTTCTTTATATATTCACATTTTATAGGTTCAATATGGTTCAGTTACACAATGTATGATTTCAATAGAAATTTAAAAAGGCATTTCTTTTATAAGCAAGAACTACTAATATTGAAGTATATGAATTGGTGGACGAAGTTCGTTCTATCTTATGCAAAATTTGGTTCGAAGTGTTTTTTACAGCACGAATATCCGGACGTGAATACGTGATATAAGTTTTGTACCTTAAGTGATTATGTTATTATTTTTTTTGATAAATCTTAAGATGCATAACTCTGTAATATCTAAATATCTGAAGACAGCAATAAATTTGTTTATGATATTCTCTGCGTACCTACTACAAAGGTTGTACCAATCACTTAATAACTGGGCATAATGTAGCTAGATCTGCCTAAAAGTGTTTTACAATCATGCTACATCATATAATATTAAATAAAGGGTCACTTTACTTCATGTTAATGACATAACACTCTTTGGTGTTACCTAATGAGATTCGACCGAAAAAATTGGAACCCATCCGCAAAACAACCAACATTTATTTTATTCCTTAATCAAAAAAGAGGGTTAGTGTTTTACACATCATGGATCATTTACACTGGACTGGACTGTAGAAAAAGATCCCAATTGGGATATCACTTATTTGCTTATTATTGATTTGTAATATAAGTTAAGTATAAGTAAGTTCGATCGAGATTTGTAATATAAGTTAAGTATAAGTTGGTTCGGTAGATATCTTAATAAATACCCATCTGAATATCTTGAGTTTCTTAAATTACAAGCCTTTCCGGTATCTACATTGTCCATCGTTAAAAAGTACAAACCACTTTCAACAAGTTAAGCCTAGTATAGTTAAGCCTACCATAAATACATTTCCTGATCGAGAAATAAATATCAGCACTAATTTTTTACATAATTCTGTACTAAAATGTCATCTTGATTGGTATTTCAAGCAATTCTTATCCGCATCTAGAATCTTTATTACTAGCTTTTATTATCGCTGGGTTTTATTGAAGCGTTAAGAAGACATGTGGAACTAATATCAGGGCATCTTACCTTGCTAAGATTGAGATCCTTAAAAATGGGGTGTGATAAAATATTGCCACTGTGTAGTCGACACGTTGTTCAATGTTCGGTTAGGAGACACATATTGAGTTTGCGTGTGGTGCAGGCGCGAGCAAGCGCGGGGGCGCGGCGTTTCGGGCAAGGGGCGCGAAGCTTCTGACGAACTTTCAGCCCGCGAGTAGAGGCCGGCCGGCAGGCCACACTGCGGCCGCGGACAGTGAGCCGCCACCACACCGATAGTCACCTGTAACTTGCTAACAGGCTACACTCCGCGTCTTTATATGATCTTAAATAACAGCATGTTACAGAAAACTTATATTAGCGAAGGTCTGTGATGAGAGAAAACTCACATTGTGTTGGAGCACAATATAATGTTTGAGAGAAATTCTATATATCAACTTCACTTTTTTTTACTGAAGATTTTTTTAATAAATTGTACGTAACCCAAGAAAATCTGTATTTTATGAGATATGCATACGCGAAAAGGGTGTTAAAAGGTACAAATTTGGAAAACAGATAAAAATAGGGGAATTAATTTTTAAGCATTTGCAATTTTCAGCCTTTGCGGCTGTTCAGTGCAGCCTCTGTTATTGACTTCGCAAGCTTCGTAAGCTACAACGCTTGAAATGTCTAAGATATATTGGAATTTTGATTTCTTACTGTTTTTAAAATAATGTTTGTAACATACGTGTAAACATAATAAACTACTCATTCTTGGACAAAATGGAAATTTATTTTTCTGACATAATGTGCCAAATTACAATTACACACCATAATTATTTTATGGTAACTGGAGGAAGCGCTAGAAAGACGTCATACCCGGATGGCAAAAACGCGATATGAATAAGAGTAAGATAAAACATATCTTACTCTTATTCAACCATCTGTGCAACAGGCGCACGAGATACCGCTATCGTGGCGCCGTACTCCCGTTGAACACGTCTCCTCTCATTATTGGATTTGTGATGCTTGCTTTTCGATTATGCTAACCACTGTAGGTAACAAACCACTGCTATTCTCAAGGTACGCATACTTTATTCCAATTTGCCCACCATAGCGTCGACGGATGATGACGTTGCGACAGATTTCTGTCGCCTTTCCGTAGTTTAAACCACTAATTAAGTGACTTAATTAATAATCTCCAATATACTCGAGTAGGACGCCTCTATATTTCATCCGTCCTTTCGAAATGTTTATTTATATCTTTATTCTTATTAATTTATGGCTTTGATTAAATTTAGTTTGGATTTAATATTTCATGGTGATTAACGATATTATTTACGAGACCGGAAAATAATATTGCTATTTTGTACAAGGTAAGGTCTTTTTTCGAAACAATAGAATCTTCAAATCAAGAGTTACATGTAAAATAAAGGTACTGTTTTTCGGTTAAGGCTTTATACATTTGCGCGGTCTCTTCAGTGTGTAAGATTGAGGAGACCGCAACCGATACAAAATTTTATACTTAGTTCCCATGATTAGCAAAATAAAATAAATGCCTCTGAGTTATAATGTGCAGAGAATTACCCCAACTCTTAACTGTCAAAAGGTTGTATCTGCCATATCAATTTATCAGAATAACATAATTATGACAATCATAAGGTGACTGTATTGCTAAAATATTATTTTACGCCCAAAGTACTCAAACCATAATGAACTTACCTTTCCCCTACTTACCGCGTCGAGAGACCTGGAGTCCTGTAATTCAGGAATGTTCTAGCTTAGGCTTAAGTCCATCCAAATATTTGTTAAATGTAAGGTAAACATTATTAAACTTTGGTGGAAAAAAAAACCCTTTTTCATTTCATTTTATTTAATTTCATTAATCCGTTAATAATTTTATTATCGTTGAGGAGTTGTGTCTTCCAACATCAGCTGTCAGCAGCACCAGTAGCCTGAAAAGCTAAATAGGCTTACAAAATATATAGAACACGTTGTAAGTGTCTATAAAATGTATGGATCGCCCTCGATTTCCATAGGACGCATCATTAGATCTCTTTCTGTACACCTTGCGTCCAGTGATGTCAACAGGTAAACCCGTAAAAACACAAAACGCGATGTAAATCTGAATGTTTGGTAGTGTGAAAGGACGTTTTGCAAGCTTTCTAAGTTGTGTTGTGAGTAATACGTGAAGAGCTGCAATATTTTTCCAAAATGTTTCGGTTTTTGCAGTTTAATTCAAAAACTATTAGAGTTTTGGATATTTAGTTGCTATTATTATCAATATGAGAGTGTTTAAAATTTCGGATAATTTTAGCTTATTTAAGTTGTACGTGTAATAGTTTTTGAGATAGATAGCTTATAATAATCGATTTCTTTTGCTCTTGAAAAGAGGGATTCATCCTTCGAATAAGACATGAGGGGATTTAAACAAAGCAAGCTATAGAGGATGCGGCCCTCAGTATGGTGACATTTATGGTAGACCAAAGTAGTTTCTATAAAAAAGTAAGTAGGTACTAATAGTTGTAGATGTGGACCCTTTATCCAAATAACTTAATTAATTTGCCACGGAAGACTATGTAAGTAATGTGACAGGAATGTGTGCGCTTCCATATGAATACAGAAAAAAATTGAATGTATGCATTTCTCTATAGGGACTGGATAACGATAAGTTCACATATATTGTATTAGGCATGATCCTTAGTCTTAATAATGATCAAAACTATGGCACTTTAAAATTAGTACGAGAAAATGCATGCATATCCGTTAAAACATGAAAGTCATTTAATACAGACAAACAAGAAAAGCATACCTCTACTTCGGATTCCAGCACTGTATTACTAAAAGAGCATTCCCTACGTGTAAATTGCAGTTTTCCTCACTGAAAAAAGTGAAAAAATACTTACTACCTTATAGTCCTTGCTTGTTGATCTATTTAAAAACAAAAACTTCACGGGCCAAAAGGCCAATCAGACCACATGATTGGCGTGGATGCGCCGGGACTCGAACCCGGAACTGTCGTGGTGTGGCGACCGCTTTTGTTCCAATTAAGCTACGCACCCGATGCTAGAGGTGACGAATTCTGCGACCGCTCGGCGCTCCACCCTCTGTCTGCCCCAACCCCGCTACGCCTTCGTTACTGTCGTCGGTATTTGTAGTGAAAAGGCTACATGTTTGTATCATTAAATCGGTCAAAATTGCTTATTAATATAATAACTAAATATATTATAAATAACTATTACAGCAAGATTATTACAGTATTCCTCAGGAAATCATCCATTACTAAGGAACCTTGTAGTCCAGTATCTGTATGTATAAATTTATGGTATCCACATAATTGTTAAAGTGGGATACTTTACAAAGTTATAGCTGCTTAAATTTGTCGATTGGTTAAGGAAATACTAATAAAAAGGAAGGTTTTCTCAAAATACACATTTGATATATCCTTGCATGCCTGAATAAACATAGGTGGTCACCCTTTCACTATATTTTTATGGAAAAACACTCGGAGTCACGTAAACAATATGCTGGAACTACTGGTGACAAGCAGCAAACAAGTAATTAAGCTCATGCCACAACATATTAAATCACGATGAGGGAAGTGTTCACATCTATGTTTTATCCGTTTATATATGTATGTATATTTTGGATCCGACACCTCATCTCATCGGCTCGTAGATGCTCTTGGAAATTACTCACTAACCGTCACGTTACCATTTCTCTTAACCAACCCAACAAGAATCTATAAATCTATATCGGCTTGACTTGTCCCAGGCTTAGACATCTCTCCCCCCCGCCGGGGTCCTCGGTTTGTCGTACCGGGGGGGCTTAGTAGGCCCTGCCATGGCAGGGCTGAAGCGAAGAGGGACCCCGAGGTGAGCCGCGACTGCACGACTTGCATCCGGGCAGTTGCGGCGGTCCGGTCGTATATAGGCCCATTGCGACCGGACCAGGGTTGCCGAGGAAGAGGAGGAGCTGAGTGTTGTCGTTGCTTGCCTCCCTATCCTCGGCAACCCGACAGGGGCGCGCTGGGTCGCGTCGTGGTGGGTCGCGGAGGGATTGAGCATCTCGATGCTCTCCCTCCGTGACGACAGGGCTCTGCCCTCAATTTGGGTCGCCGGGCGGAAGGCGGCCCCCCCTGACGAGACGCTCTCCGCGTGCCCTCTGGCTTAGCAGAGGGCACAGCGCGAGAGTGGGCCCACGACGCCGGTCACGGGGACGATCGGCGTCTGAATCCTGGGCGGAGTAGTTGAGACATGCTGGGTGGCCTGGCATGTCTCGACGCGCGCGCGTGCTCGGTGCTGTGCATCCGACGACTGATGGCGTAGGCTGCACAGCATCGACCACCGCCGCGCGAGGTGGGTCGCGCAGCGCGGCACGCGCACTACCGGAGGAGCTGTCGTATAGTCCCGACAGTGGGGATACCGGCTCCTCCGGAACTGCGCCGATGGAGGCCACCTTGGGGTTTAGTCGGTTCGAGTCCGACACACCGCCCTCTGGATCCCCGTCTGGAGGGTGACGGCTCGTGGGAGTTCCCCAAGTAAAAAAAAAAAAAAAAAAGGCTTAGACATCTCTAACTCTTTTCTAAAGGCTCGGAGAGATACTCTGCTTATTTTTTTGACACCTAACATTACTATTGTCACTTTATTAAATTTATTTTAATTCCAAATGTACATATTCTTACTTAGCACATTAACACAAACAAATGATGTTGTCAAGCACTCAAGAATAAGAATGTTATAATACTTGCTAGTTAACGGCTGATGAACATATATATTTTTATTGTAAGGGAGGTTGAAACAAATATGTCACAGGAAGTACCAATGTAGTATACCTACTTTTTTCTAAATACTTATCAATTATTTAATCACCGTGCAACTCGTTTGTTTCGAAAAAATCTGTAAACTATTTTATAACGCAGACGCAGTCGACAAAAAACATGCTTAACAAAATATGTGTAAAGTTAATATACAAAATATTAGGTATATTTGTTCAAAACATTTCGCAATTCTAAAGTTAAATACGATATACGATGGTATATAGGATGAATTAGAGGCGCACCTTGCATGCCATGGGAAAGTGGCGCTATCTGGCTGCAGTAAGTCGAACTACAGCGTTAATAAACAAGGCTAAAAGCGGAAAGCTACGCTGCGGAGTGGAATTATCATCTTCGTTGGGGAACGTTCCATTTCTATGGCCTGTAGGTTTATGACGACGAAATTCTACAATAAAAAAAATAGAGGGCTGCACTGAAATTGGATGTGGTATCTACTTGGGTCTCGGACTCATCATCGAAACTTATTACATCAAAAGCCATTTCTCACCGCCATTTTATCGAAAGTCCATCGATGGGCTATTCCACCGATGGGTCATCTAATCGAAAATCCATTTGACCGTTTGACCTGATTTGACCTGACATTTGACCAATTCATAGATTCATTGACAGTAGATACATTTCTTGGACATCATGTATGTATTTACATCAACACGTTTTATTTTTATAAAAAGCCTTGTCTTTTAACCGACTTCAAAAAAAGGAGGAGGTTCTCAATTCGACTGATATAAAATAATAAGATATTCGTTGGAGTGTCTATTTAAAACGCACTGTGCACATGGTAAATTAGTAAAGAAAAGATCACACGGTGGTGATTTTGTAATAAATCCAATTCAGTGTAAGAACCAAGATCAAGCACGTTGCTTAATATTATAAAAAGAAGCAGCTAGAGGAACAGTGTGCCCTAGTACTCCTACCAGTAGGAGAGCTTAGTAGGAGCTGGCAGTGGCTGATTTACAGTGTTGGCCGCCTTAGGCCCCAGGCCACATTTTCAGTACTAAAGCGTCATCACTTAATTTTTATCACGATTGGCCGCCTCTAATATCTAGCCGCCCTAGGCCCGGGCCTACTGGGCCTTAGGGTAAATTCGCCACTAGCTTGAGGAAACGGCCAGAAGAAACTACCACATGAATACAAAGTTTTTTAAATTGTTGAATCCAGACTCCATGAAACAAGGATATTCATGGTACTAGCCGTGTTTAGCTACTTATTTAAGTATGTAAGAAAAAAATAAGGCATTATGAAAATGCTTTGTGAAAAGAATAAGAAGCGTCTGATTCAAATTCTAAAGCAAAAGTAAGTAAGGGGGCAAGTCCTCGAAAATGTCGTTTGTCATCAAGGACATCAACACAAGTAGGTAAATAAACCGTTAAAATTAGTGTTTTGTGAAAGTGAACTGGAAACCAAAATAAACAGCTATAGGTAATTGAAGAAGTTCAGAAAGGATCATGCAAAGTATTTGGTGGGCGCTGTCCCCACCCACCAACACACATGGTATGCGTTTCAATATTATTAACCGACTTCAAAAAAAAGGAGGAGGTTCTCAATTCGACTGAATTTTTATTTTTTATTTTTGTATGTTACTCGATATTTCTGAGAATTGTTAACCAATTTCCAAAATTTTTTTTTTTCGTAAGGGTTTACTCCTGAGATGGTCCCATTGCCACCAAGTCAGGATCTGATAAAGGGGTCCCAAGAAAATCGAGGGAATCCCTCAAATTTTATAGGCACGTACAATATGTTTTAGACATTTTATAAGATTGTTCAAGTATTTACGTATGGTACTTATCATCTAATGTTGGTGAGCTGATGATGGAAGGTACAACTCCTTAACGATTAGGAATTAGTTTATGATTCTTTAAACGTTGATATCTTCGAGAATTGTAAGACTATTAGTAGAGTTATTTTTTTATTCAAAAGGGTATATCCTGGAGTTGGTCCTATTGGCACCAAATCTGGATCTGATGAAGGAATCTTAGACAAATCGAGGGAAACCCTCAAGTATTATAGAATCTATTTACAATGTATTTTAGTTATTTTCTAAAACAATTAAAGTATTTACGTCTTTTATTCATAATCTCATATTGCTGAGCTGATGATGGAAAGTATAACTCCTTAACGATTAGGAGTTCGTGGATAATTATTTCAATATTATAGGGTCATATCGAGTGTTATTCTCGAGATAGTCTCAATTTCACCAAGTCTTGGTCTAGTGATGGAAATCCATGAAAACGAGGGCCACCCTTAAATTTTAACGGTTTGTTAAGTGTTTCGTTTATTTTTCTAAAACGATTCCAGTATTTGTATCTGGTACTCATCATCTTATGTTGCTTAATTGAAGATAAGTAGTTTTAAGTAATTCTTTAAATAAGTATATTAAGGGCTCGTTATACCTTTTCGTCTTTAGTCTCATTAGACCGGCAGTGTCTCATTAAAGCAGCTCGTTTTGATGGTCTACCTACCTATTAATTAATTTCACTTAAAAGTAACAAATAGGTAAGTTAAATTTTAACAAAAATAAAAACCGACTTCAAAAAACCCCGCAACAAATGTTTATGAAAAAACACAAATAAGAACCTGCCTTAATAGCTATTTAAATGTCCAAACACGCACTAAAAAGTATAAAATAAATTCTTCCGACTGCTTCGATGAAAGTATTAATCTTTAATACGTATTTAAATATTTGCAATAATCAGTTAGTTTTGGAGTCGGTGCCAGCCAAACTAAAAAAAAAGTAGACACTTTATAACAAATTACCTTACTTATAACAATTCGATACAAAAAAAAAGTAGAAGGTAATTTGTTATAAGGTGTATAACAAATTACCTTACTATTAACAATTTGATACAAATTAGTTTAAATATGAATATCTAATAACCTACTAGGATTTGATTCTGTATCTTCAAAACCTATTTTACCACCCTTCACCAAGAAACAACAAATTGCAAAATTCCGAATTGATGACGACCGTATATAATTACGCGGGCTGGCACCGACTCCAAAACTAACTGATTATTGTAAATATTTAAATACTTACGTGTTATAGATTAATACTTTCATCGATGCAGTCGGAAGAATTTATTTTATACTTTTTAGTGTTTGGACATTTAAATAGGTAGCTATTAAGGCAGGTTCTTACTTGTGTTTTTTTCATAAACATTTTTTGCGGGGTTTTTGAAGTCGGTATTTATTTTTGTTAAATAAAGAGTCGTCTTAATATTGTATACAAATAAAAATTGTTTTTTATCCAAAATTGATGGTTTTTTTTTTAAATAGATACAAAGAACTAGTTTTGTTAATCTGTTTATTTTAATTTGTCTTTATTAACAATTTGAAAATAATGTTTTATAAAGTACAAAATAAGTAGATACATATATTACATATTTAATACTTATTACACACACGAACAAAATATTTTTACCTTTTTGAACAAGTCAAACTATGAGGACACAACATAATAGAGGATGTGTAATCTTTAATATACATTACAATACAATATCCATATTTTTTATTGCATGGAATAATGTCAATAACAACATAATTATTACCAGTACATAGTGCAGTAGTCATTTTGCTTTTTACGCTTTTTTTTAGTTACATTGTTATGTCATGCCATGAGTTAAATGTTGTGTTTTTATAACATAATATTTAAACTAACACAAACATATACCTACCTAAGCGCAGAACGCAATATTGTAACTACAGTATTAAGTGCATTTATCACTTTATAATGAATGCCAATAGAAACTATTATTTAGTGTTGTGTTAGTTTTTCTTTTATTTATTACACTAGATAACATTTCAGCTGGCAGATTAAATTCCATGTGACGGGCTACCCCCATATACAATTTAGACTATAAGAGCACAGCTTCCAATAGTACGGGCCCCTGTTAAACATGTGCAGTACCACTGTGTGCCAAAAAGGGCCGTTAAAGTCGAGAGAGTGACTCTATGTTTTTCAAGAAATTATCATTTTAACAATTGCATCGCAATTTATTTGAGATTGTGTTATGTATATGTTAACGGAAATGTATGTAATCCGTCATTGTATACAATGCATAGGAAATGTAATACAATTCCTAAAATCGGCCGAAAATGTGTGAAATAAATTATATTAGACACATTTCCTAGGAAATCTATACATTTTCTTTTAGATCTTATTACAATCAAGATGTCAATAGGTAGATACGCGGGGGTAGCGGATCTAAATGTCTATAGGTATATATATTTGTCGGAGAAGGCACAGCCGGATCACTATTTCCTGCAATAAGCCACTCCATCGCATGGAAACGCGGCAGTTTCTAGAGGTTCACAGCCTGAGAGCGATGAGCCAAAAGTGAGCTCCCTCTCGCTGACTGCTACGTCGTAGACTCTGCTAAGCGTCGCTAGGCAACGCTGGCCTTCCGCTTACTTCTCTGTCAATAAAGATGGCGCTGGTATCGCGGTGATTCCGACATATTTAATACTAGCTTCTGCCGTTTTTTAATTTCAAACAGGGTAATTCTGTTTAAAGAGAGCACAAAACAAAAAAAAATCTTAATATAGTTAACTTAAAAACTATATATCAGCTTATGCTAGTGATCACACTCTTTTTTTGATGTGTGTGTTTGATGTTGTCGGAAAGTTATGTGTTTATCCAGAAGAATTAAAGATCGAAATTTTATTAAAACACACACTGAATGCTTAATTTATTATATCGAAATATTTAAAATAAAACAGACAAATGCTTCAGATCATCCTATGTTTTTTACTATCGAACATATTATTAAAAATTTCAAAAACAAATAAAAATCCGCGATGGGGCTTCTGAAAATATATGTAAAATAATAATAGTATTCAATATTTTTCTTATTTTTTAACCGACTTCAAAAAAAAGGAGGAGGTTCTCAATTCGACTGAATTTTTTTTTCTTGTATGTATGTTACTCGATATCTCTGAGAGTTGTTAACCGATTTCCAAAATTATTTTTTTATTCGAAAGGGTTTACTCCCGAGTTGATCCCATTGCCATCAAGTCAGGATCTGATAAAGGCATCCCAAGAAAATCGAGGGAAACCCTCAAGTATTATAGGCGCGTACAATCTATTTTAGTTATTTTCTAAAACAATTCAAGTATTTACGTCTGGTATTCATAATCTTATGTTGCTGAGCGGATGATGGAAGGTATAACTCCTTAACGATTAGGAGTTCGTGGATAATTCATTCAAAATTTTAGGGCCATATCGAGTGTTATTCTCGAGATAGTCTCAATTTCACAAAGTCTTTGTCTAGTTATGGGATTCCATGAAATCGTGGCCACCCTTAAATTTTAACGGCATGTTAAGAGCTTTATTTATTTTTCTTTAACGATTCAGTATTTGCGTCTGGTACTCATCATCTTATATTGCTTAGCTGATGATGGAAAGTATAACTCCTTGAAGATTAGTTTAAATAATTCTTTAAATATTAAAGGCTCGTTATAACTTTTCGCCTTTAGTCTCATTAGACCGGCACTGTCTCATTAAAGCAGCTCGTTTTGATGGTCTACTTACTACCTATTAATAAATTTTACTAAAAAGTAACTAATAAGGTAAATTTTAAGAAAATAAAAACCGACTTCAAAAAACCCCGCAAAAAAGGTTTATGAAAAAAACACAAGTGAGAACCTGCCTTAATAGCTATTTAAATGTTTTAAACACTAAAAAGTATAAAATAAATTCTTCCGACTGCTTCGATGAAATGATTAAACTTTAACACGTATTTAAATATTAACAATAATCAGTTAGTTGTGGAGTCGGTGCCAGCCAAACTAAAAAAAAAGTAGACACTTAATAACAAATTACCTTACTAATAACAATTTAAAACAAATTAGTTGAAATATGAGTAAGTATCTACCTATTAACTTACTATTGATTTTGTATTTTCAAAACCTATTTTACCAGCCTTCACCAAGAAACAGAAATTTCCGAATTGATGACGACCGTATATAATGACGCGGTCTGGCGCCGACTCCAAAACTAACTGATTATTATAAATATTTAAATACGTGTTAAAGTTTAATACTTTCATCGAAGCAGTCGGAAGAATTTATTTTATACTTTAACGCTAAAAGCTCCCGATAAAATAACGGAAAGAACATTGGCGAAAGTCGACCCAACTTTTTGACAACCCGTACAACAAAATGCAAGTAAAAAGGCAAAACCAAACTTTTCTGTGTAAATACGTTCCAATACTCCCAATAAACGCAAATCTATTGTTAATAATTATTGCTTTATAGTGCGAAACGATGTTGTTTATGATTCGAGAAAAAAGTTTAGATTTTAATTAAAAGAAAAGATTTTCTAAAAGATCAAGACAATCGACAGGGGAAATTAATTTAATGTCAGAAATGAAACGTTGTCACGTCAAGTGTCAAAAGCTAAAATCTGACCGACCTGTCGTCATCGTCAGATTGTGTTGACTCAATAGTTTGAATAAAGATTGGCTTACTTTATTTTAGCTATGCGCGAAGAGGAAACATTTATTTCACTCAGGCTTGCCATGAAATGAAACGAGATAGAAGATTGTATTGTACGTAGGTTCTACTTTATTTTAATGATCATCCATCAGTTAACTCAAGTTATCTGTGATAACGAAAGGCGCGTTTTTTATTAACAAACTTGCTAGGTATTTTTGGTTGTTTTATTTCTTTGGGGAGTATGTGGGAATTATAATTTTTCTTTCCCCACACGTGCGGAATTTCGACAATGCGTTTGGGGATTTTAGCATATTACTGTCGGCAATCATGCTAGTTAAGTTTCAAATTATTTTCATTTCTCTTTGATCCTTCATTTACTATTATTATAGGGTAAGATCAATTAATTAGTCCCATGTTCCATGTTGGTATGGGACTTAAAAAGAATGTGCCAACCGTGTTTCTTGCCTAGCATGTCGTAAAAGGCGACTAATGATAAATGGGGTTTTGGGTATGTGATTGTGTAGACGACGAGCTAGCCACTATCACAAATTTTTCCATCCATTCCACAACATTCCATCTTGGAAACGTTCCAGATATTGTCATTTCAATTAAATTTTAAAAATCTTTGTAGAAAGTTTTAAAGTGTCTGGTAGAATTTACTGCTGACGGAAAAATGTTTGGCAATGATGAATGTTGATGTTTAATTGTATTCTACACAATATAGATAAAAATCAGCAGCAAAGTAAGTGAGAAATATCTTCTCCTGACTTTCGCACCTGATACCAGCAAATTGGCCCATTTCCCATACTAGCTAGTACTCGAACGCTTATAACAAGTAGTTATAGTACCTTATACCACACATTTAATTTTTCAGAAAATAAATAACGTCGGGCGACCCTCATATTTTACTCTGTCGCACTTATTGCTCACGTACATCTATCGTATTTCTCTCAATATGCAACACCTATGCATGTTATTTTATTTGTTATATTTAGTATACTAAAGCACAGAAAACAAATCTGTTTTTTTTGTATCTTGTTTATTGACAAAGTTATAAAGAATCAAAGTTTTTGATTAGATTAGAGAGATTAGCGGTTTTGACGCAGAACGTCACTTTCGCAAATGGTCATCGCACAAAATTTGATCACTTTCGCAGAATGTCATTTTCGCAATTGGTCACTTTCGCAAAATGTCATTTTCGCAATTGGTCACTTTCGCAAAATGTCATTTTCGCAAATGGTCACTTTCGCAGAATGTCATTTTCGCAAAACGTCACTTTCGCAAAAGGTCACTTTCGCAAAACGTCACTTTCGCAGAATGTCATTCTCTTTTTTTTCTTTATTTTTTCTCCTATATATTCTTTATACAGACGAAGCATATCTAAGCTGAACAAATAGCTGTGAATTTAGCATAAAAAAATATTATGTGATGTGCTGTCTACTGTACATTAAAGTAAAGGAATTTCTATCAACCAAATAGGGTAACAATAAAAACAAATATTTATCATCAAATATTTATTACGGTATGTAATTTTTTAACAAAATAAATAATCAACTTAACACAAATATTCTCTTTTGACCTTTTTAAATTTTAACAAGGTCAATAATCAACTCAATGTCATATATGTAAACGTAATTCAGAATATTTTTTTTTTTATCTATAAAGTTGCAAAAAAATTATTTTGTGCATGAATTTTGTTAATGTCAATGATTGGCGATCAAATTTCTTTAAGAGCTTTTTATATTTTTTGTCAAAAAGCAATTCTCTCCGTCTTCTTTGTCCACTGTATGTATTAAATAGTGTTTCTTTAATTCGATTATCCCAATAACGACTTTCTTTTTTTAATTTGTAAAGAAATAAATACAGTCCGCATTTTTTTGGTAACCGGACATTTAGGCGATGGTGCCATCCCTCAAGAGCGTTCGTCGTTCGGTGCCTTTGCCCTGCACAGCTTAGTATTTCTGGTGACATTTTAGGATACCACTGGTTTTCGAAGTATCTTTGAAATTTACGCATTTCGGGCGTATTATGTGCCTTAGTTACAATATATCGCCATGCTTCTGGAATAGACTGAGCTGGCACCAAAGGTAATATCGAACACAATCTTGTGATATTGCGACCTTCTTTAGAATTGAGTACTTTTAATTTTTTTGACTGTTTCCATATGGCTGCATTGTAATGGCGGTAACAGCCTGTAATTTTAGCATTTGGATATACCGTTTGAACTGCGTTCATCTGGGCCAGTTCATAATCACTTTTGAAATGTGATACTGTTATACCCATTTTTTCTTTCAAAATGCTGTAAAAACGCTGGTATGTTTCCTGTGTTTTATTGGGAAGCAGTCCATACACTATAGGTATTATATTAGTTGTAGAAGCGTCCGAATTCATATTTGCATGTACAACATATAATTGATAAAAAGGATCAGGTGCTGAAAAAAATGTCCCATCTGCATAAAAGAACTTTAAACGTTTGGCGATTTTTTGACTTAATTTTGTTGCGAATACTATTATTCGTTCCGAGTCGCCATCTTCACAAACTAAAAATTTTTCACCGAGACAGTTCGGTATCTTTACGGTTGAAGAAGAAGAATGCTTCAGCACATCTGTATTCAAAAATTTTTTGCGTGCACGGTACAAAGTGTCCTTTATTGATTTAAACGATGGGAAGTCAGTACAATCGGGATAATCTTTAATGTTTTTTTCCCTTTGTTCTTCGTGTATAACTTGAATTGATCTCATATCTTCACAAACTGCTTTCTTTAAAGATGTTATATAATTGTATAAAATATTACTGGTTTTCTTGGAATGACAAGTGTGTTTGGACTCGTTTTTCCGTGGAACACTTTTCCTGGTTTTATCTACTTTTATTGTTACACAGCATATCTTCCTTGCAACACAACGCCATGAACTGCTCCCATCCTTATTGTCCTTGTGTTTATTGTATCGAAATCCATTCAAATTTAATGTTAAATGTCCTTTTTGATTTCTAACAAATTCAAGATTTTGATCCACATTTTAGCACGAACACTTATCAATCATTCAAAATGATGTAAAAGTATTTTACTTTTCGTAACGTATTTTACTATTACTTATTATAAATATTATTCCTGTGAACAAAATGATAGTATTCACATTTTGAATACTCTATTATACAATTTGACCTGTCATAGCGACAATTTTGTATTTTTTGACATTAATAAGTTTACTAATAGTAAACTAGTTTTGACTGGCAAAAAGTTTTTATTTGCCTTCTAAGATAAAAAAAACATTGGCTAATTTATTAGCCTATAATATTGATATATTATTTAATAAGTTAACTTTGGAAGTAGTCCCAAATAATTTTAATTTAATGTTGAGACAATAGAGAAGTCCTCTAGCGCCTTGGTGACAAAGGAAAAAGCCACCTACCTAAATATTGTACACCAAAATATCCAGGGCTTTTCCGGTAAAGAGTTAGAAATAGAATTGTACTTAGAAGATAAGAATATTCATGTATTGTGTATTACGGAGCACTGGTTTAGTCGACACGAATTATTATTGAGTATCAATAATTATCATGTTTGTAGCTCGTTTACTCAAGACACCGCTATTAGAGGCGGGTCACTCATTTTACTGCGAAACTCTCTGAAGTATAAGGAACGTAAAGATATTGTATCTCTTTCAGTAGAACGCACAATTGAAATCGCATGTATTGAATTAGAGCAGCATATAATTGTAAGTGTATATAGGCCTCCTTGGGCTAGTTTAATCTCTTTTGAGACTGTCATGGAAGATGTATTAGGAAAAGTCAGTTCATGTAATAAAAAAGTTGTAGTGTGTGGGGATTTCAATATTGATATATTGAAAAATACACAAGAGTCCGTTAGGTTTTTAAATCTCTTTAAATCTTTTAATTTAGGTAACATTTTTAATGAACCTACAAGTGTGACCTGTACAACAGCCACATGCTTAGATAATATTTTTTGTAACTGTAGGGTATTAGAAAAATCTATTATAAATTGTGTTAACTCAGACCATAGTGGCCAGCTAGCTGTCCTGGAGCACAGGCATGCCCCTTCATCGGTAAGTGTTGAATTCGGACGCTTCTACAACTAATATAATACCTATAGTGTATGGACTGCTTCCCAATAAAACACAGGAAACATACCAGCGTTTTTACAGCATTTTGAAAGAAAAAATGGGTATAACAGTATCACATTTCAAAAGTGATTATTAACTGGCCCAGATGAACGCAGTTCAAACGGTATATCCAAATGCTAAAATTACAGGCTGTTACCGCCATTACAATGCAGCCATATGGAAACAGTCAAAAAAATTAAAAGTACTCAATTCTAAAGAAGGTCGCAATATCACAAGATTGTGTTCGATATTACCTTTGGTGCCAGCTCAGTCTATTCCAGAAGCATGGCGATATATTGTAACTAAGGCACATAATACGCCCGAAATGCGTAAATTTCAAAGATACTTCGAAAACCAGTGGTATCCTAAAATGTCACCAGAAATACTAAGCTGTGCAGGGCAAAGGCACCGAACGACGAACGCTCTTGAGGGATGGCACCATCGCCTAAATGTCCGGTTACCAAAAAAATGCGGACTGTATTTATTTCTTTACAAATTAAAAAAAGAAAGTCGTTATTGGGATAATCGAATTAAAGAAACACTATTTAATACATACAGTGGACAAAGAAGACGGAGAGAATTGCTTTTTGACAAAAAATATAAAAAGCTCTTAAAGAAATTTGATCGCCAATCATTGACATTAACAAAATTCATGCACAAAATAATTTTTTTGCAACTTTATAGATAAAAAAAAATATATTCTGAATTACGTTTACATATATGACATTGAGTTGATTATTGACCTTGTTAAAATTTAAAAAGGTCAAAAGAGAATATTTGTGTTAAGTTGATTATTTATTTTGTTAAAAAATTACATACCGTAATAAATATTTGATGATAAATATTTGTTTTTATTGTTACCCTATTTGGTTGATAGAAATTCCTTTACTTTAATGTACAGTAGACAGCACATCACATAATATTTTTTTATGCTAAATTCACAGCTATTTGTTCAGCTTAGATATGCTTCGTCTGTATAAAGAATATATAGGAGAAAAAATAAAGAAAAAAAAGAGAATGACATTCTGCGAAAGTGACGTTTTGCGAAAGTGACCTTTTGCGAAAGTGACGTTTTGCGAAAATGACATTCTGCGAAAGTGACCATTTGCGAAAATGACATTTTGCGAAAGTGACCAATTGCGAAAATGACATTTTGCGAAAGTGACCAATTGCGAAAATGACATTCTGCGAAAGTGACCAAATTTTGTGCGATGACCATTTGCGAAAGTGACGTTCTGCGTCAAAACCAGATTAGCAATGTCATCGAATTAGCATTAGCAATAAATCGATGTACATCGCCATACAACGACCACAGAAAATTCAGTTTTCGTGAGAGATGGGACATATATATATTTTTTAACTTTTATATCTCGCTGTTCTTTTAATCCCTTTTGGTTCTGTTTCATTGTTTCATACATTTCCCTACAAAATATTGCTTTAAATATATTTCATGTATATTCCTCATTTTTCTTATAAGTATAAATATTTAACTTTGTTAAGCTTTCTTCTACAAATTTGTTATCGCATAGTTTGGAATTGGAGATAAACAAGAGATATTTTTATACTTACTTATTTACTTTATTCTTCATTCCTCGGTCTGCTCGCAATGTCCCCGGGCAAATTTTTCCTATTTCCATTCATGTTTGCTTATTTATGTTTTATTTACTCATAAATAAATAATAAATTCTTCAGACATACACACAAATTTCCAGGCTTCAATCTCAACATGTGAACTTGCGCTATGCATATTAGGTATTGGATAGATACCTACTTAAAAAAATAACCGTCCATGACAGGCCCGTTGGTCGAGTGGTCAGAGACCCTGACCACGAAACCCAGGGTTCACAGTTCTCAGTTCGCAGGTTTGAATCCTGCTAGGTGCAACTGTTTTGTGTGATGAACATAGACATTTGTACTTAAGTCATGATGTTTATAAACATATATAAGTACCCATGTCTATCCGTTCACCTCGTATCCATAGTAGGTACAAGCATATGCTTAGTTTGGAGCTAGGGAATTGGTGTCAGGAGAATTTATTATTATTATTTATTTATGTATTGAATATAAGAGTCTATGTACATTATAAGTACGAATAATTTGACCCTAGCGGGATTCGAACCCGCGATCTTTGGTTCTTTGAGAAATGTCTTTGACCGGCCTGTAAATTATTCATAAATAGGCAAATATGAACGTCGTGGCTGCCAATATTTTAAACTTTTGCTTACCTAAGTAAGTTTATATTAAACAAATATATTCCTTTCTAAACAACGACAAAGAGTTGGGCAATAAAAGACGTAACGTAATTGATCCAATTTATTGACACAGACATAAGTTAGTAGACTACATAGGAAATATAAATAGAAAAATACTTTGATCTTAGACACATTCTAAAAAGAAATGATAAATTAAGATTATTGTATTGGATACAACAAGCAAAATTCCTATTAAATATTAAGGAACCAGTCTAACTTGAAATTTTTTATAAACAAAATTTTAGGGAACAACTTCGTTTAAAGAACCTATACAAATTCCAAATTGTAAATAGATACATAACATCATGTTTATTTAGTTAGAACCAAACAGTACAGGCTGAAAATTATAGAAATGCAGTATTACCTCAAAATAAACTTATTACTAAAACCATTTGAGGCCAGCCTAATATTATTGTATCACTAATCGCTTATCATATAATGTTTAATAAATCTAATAAAAAGTGGCTAGGCCATTAAATAGCTAAAATACATAATTTTCTTCGAAAATAAAATCCTCATCTTTATCATATTGATTGATTGAGAATCGTAATTACTACCTCATTTTCAAAGTAAGTTGATGTCGATTTTTTTTTATTTCCCTTATACTGATAGTAAGATGGTTGACTTAGATGACCATGTAATAATTTAGATTTTTTGGAAATTGAACTACCTGTACAGCACAAATAACAATTATTCTTTCCCAAAATAGTTCCTCCGAAACACTATGTAGCATAAATGCCGCAATATACAATATTAATACCTGTGACATTATATTTACACAATCAAGTATGTTGATCGTCATTCCAAAAGTAATGATGTATTAATAGTTCCATAGTAGACGAATAGTATTTAAAATGTTTAAGTACTAAGCTGTTAGGTTATGTAAACTGCTACAAAATCTTATACGCTAAATTCCTTAAATAGGAGTAAGGTTGAATGCAACACCAATTCTTATTATTAGGTATATGTGAGTAAACATGTAAAGGTATATACACTACGATTGTTCCACAACTAAACCATTACAATGACAGAATATATAACATGCAGATACATTAGACTTGTTATTCCTATAACAGATATTTTAAGTATGTTACTACTACCATTATAATATTACTATAGTTTGACGCTATACCAGTCACACACTTAACTAGCGGGAGGCGCGAGGGGGGACTATCCCTTTCATTAAAATATTAATTATCAACTATATATTTTGAAACTTCTTCGAACTGACGTGAAACCCGAATGGGTCTTTTCTTAAATCTGAACCTCAGACTACATTATCAATAATTAAGAGCTTCTAAACTTACCTAATGAATAATTTTGTTATAATAATACATTTTTAAAGTATGACTATTAGATAAAATAGAGAATTTATGATAATTTAGATAAAATACAGATTAATTTTATGTAGGAATATTTATATAGGCCGACAATACGTTAGTCAAGGAGGTACTAAATACTATGCATAATGGATAAATGATTACGATTATAATACAAAAACCTTAATTTTATAGTCTTGTGTACACACGTACACAAGATGGCTTGTGTACGGGTGTACACAAGACTATAATACACATATGAGTAAATACACAAGCCATTATTAATTCTAATACAAGACATGTAGCATATGTGTTTGGATTTAAATATTCAAATAATGTTTTTTACGATAAAAGGCGATTTTAAAGATTTTCCCATGGATTTCATTATCAGATAGAACCTAAAAAAATTATATGTCACGATCCTATAAGGGAACTTTAAACAAAAAAAACATCAAAATCATGAATTTGATTAAAAGATAATTAATAAGAAAAAATATCTAACGAATTGGGAAAATCTTCTTATCCGGAGTTGGTAAAAAGAACAGAATTTAACATAAAAAATATTTTATATTATGTTACCTCCTATAGAATACCGTTGGTATGCACGAAATAGTATATGATATATGTATTAACGCTAATACGAGTATATAGAGTATATATAGAGGGCAGCATATAACAGCTAAGCGTTATAGCTAATCCATAGATTAATCAAAACTGATGTTACTTTATTACTGATATTGATTTTTATGTATTCTGTGGGACACTGTCTAATACAATTTTTGAATGCAAACATTTTGAATAATGTTGCTGAATTATTATTGATCGTAACTGCAGATGCGGTACTCGCTATTCCGTCCCTAAGTCGCCTCGTACGACACCCTAGAGAGGACACGGGGTGGTGCTATTCTAATCTGCCGGCACCACACGGCGCCACATCACGCTGTTACCATTTCTATATTAGTGTATCGATCACCAACCGTTCTTCAACCATTAGCGAAATAGCAATGTTGTAAGAATTTTTATTTTTATATTTTTTCTGCTTATTATTAAGTTTCAACTGTGCGGACTGGGGAGGTAACGATGTGTTAAGTTGTCAGAATTTACAAATAGATGATATCGGTATTTTTTAGAAAGAGTTTTCAATTCCATAATGAAGAGGTTCATCCATGTTTAGTCTTTCAGTTTTTGCTCTTGGTAAATATATCACTTGACCTGGAGACAAGGTTTGTCCTGGATATTTTTATTAATCGAACAGCAAAGATGTTATGGGCTTCCCTAGTTACCTAAACCTATTTCACTAGGTATGTGTTTTTCATTATTTTGATTCGTGTCTGTGAGAGCGATCCTCTATCCTCTTTAAATCTAGAACTACATATTTCTATCACTTAACTTAAATCTGAAAAGCAAGTTTCTATCTAAGAACCTAAAGTACAATAGTAAATGCGGAGTATTATACAAGTATGCTTAACTGTAAATTAAATAATTGTGATGATATATAGTGATTAACTGCCAGTTCGTAACTTCAAAACTGAGGAGCGATTCTCGATCTAGGTCATAATCTACATTCTAATTCTAAGCAGCTATTTTATATAACTGCTATGAATATGCAATACTACTGTTTCACACAGGACTCGTCGAAAGCTGGAGAGTAATTCTCTATCCAGATACATATATCTATATATTACATTCTAATGGGAGAAACAACCCAAACATAATAATGGCTATTTCTACAATGGACTAACGGCTACGGTACAGTACGGTACTGCTCGTAACCGCAGTCCGAGTACTCGGTATGCAGTACTTGTGGAAGTCCCGGAGTCGCCTCGTACGACACCCTAGAGAGGAGACGGGGTGGTGCTATTCTACTCTGCCGGCACCACACGGCGCCACGTCACGATGTTTTCGGCTTTTTTAATTATTTCCAATTGATATCTCTTCTTGTACTAAGTGATCCGACGAACAACGTATTGCTCTGTTCTTGGATTTTATATTTCGAATAAATAATACTTTAAATCCAGGTGCAGCTATTTTTGAGTTTTTTGAGACGAACAATAATTAATTTTTATGAAAAAAAAAAGAATATTATCATCTTGTAATTTCTAATTAAATTGTACCTTGACCACGGCGCTAATCGACGTAACGTTTATATATCATCGACATTATAGAGAGCATCAGATATAATATATGTACCAAATAGAATAGTCATCATTATGTTTGGGACATGACTACCCTTTTAAGTTTTAATAAAAAAAAAAATAACATGATATATAGTTATGTATTATTAATATACGTAGTCTTTAATATCTAGGCTAAAATATATGGGTCTAAAAAGCAGTTCTCAATCCAGTTATACGCAAATATTACATCTTAAATCTAAACAATTGTTCTGTTACACGACAACGTATTTCGTGCCCGACTGCAGAAGATTTCTCCAGTAATAATTTAATAATAAAAAATAGATAACCATTTAAGAAAAATACTAGAATAGCTGATACACTTATTCAATAAAAATACAAATTAGAAAGATTGTAAATATATTTTTATAAATATAACTGTAGGCTGAAGAAACTACGATGCATTAACATTTAGGATACCGAAAAAAACCTAATGTGGTACATTTAATCCACCGTCAGGATTAAATGGTTAGCTGACTTCGTCAATGTGGTGACAAATGGAAATGATGACTACGGAATACTGAAAATTGGGCAATACTCGTGGAATATAGTCATATTTTGTACATTGTTATTTGGTTTGTACGATAAATTGTTACGGCTCTAATTCGCTTTATGATTAATACTGTCAATTAACATCAACATTTCTGACTAATGTAAAATATCGTAGTCGTTATTACAGCTCGATTCAACCAGATGTTACAAAAATACATTAAAGAGAGATTTCAGCCGTTTGGTTCGGTCTTTTGACAGTCTATATACTATTATTTCCGGTTCTACCACTCCTTGACGATGTCAGCGACGACGTTCAGTATTAATCTGATGTAACATATATTTAGATTTATAAAAGCCCTAAAAAAATATTATTATTATGCATACATAAAATGGAATAAGCATTCATTACTAAACCAAAGCCAAAGTCGCTGGGCGTTTATCTAATTATTTTGATCTCTGTCTGTTTGCCTGGAGAGTCAATCTCTATCCAGATTCTTAAAATTAGAACGACTAATCCTAAACCCATTCCGCTGGGCGCTTACTTAATTATTTTGATCTCTGTCTGTTTGCCTGGAGAGTCAATCTCTATCCAGATTCTTAAAATTAGAACGACTTATCCTAAACCCATTCCGCTGGGCGCTTACTTAATTATTTTGATCTCTATCTGTTTGCCTGGAGAGTCAATCTCTATCCAGATTCTTAAAATTAGAACGACTTATCCTAAACCCATTCCGCTGGGCGCTTACTTAATTATTTTGATCTCTATCTGTTTGCCTGGAGAGTCAATCTCTATCCAGATTCTTAAAATTAGAACGACTTATCCTAAACCCATTCCGCTGGGCGCTTACTTAATTATTTTGATCTCTATCTGTTTGCCTGGAGAGTCAATCTCTATCCAGATTCTTAAAATTAGAACGACTAATCCTAGATTCCTAAACCGAAGCCCAATCCGCTGGTCGTCGTCTATTTTGATTTCGGTATGTGTGCTTGGCGGGAGAATCTCTAACCAGATCCTTAAAATTAGTACTACACACTTCGATCTCCTACTTCAACCTGGAGAGTAATCTCTATCCAGGATTAAATTATGATAGTCGAGATGTGTACACCTAAACTACAAGAAATATATTGTGAAGTGTGATGTTAGGCCACAACGTATGTTCAATACACTCTGAAGAGATAGCGTATCCAAGATAAGAGAAGATGGTTAGTCTCCACCACGCCCTTACTTGATTAGTACGTATGGAATCAATTATCTATCAACCAATTTACATATTTTATTAAGATATTTTATAATAATGCTTCCTAATGACTGTAAAATTCAAATTGGAACAAAATTCGCATAAGTCTATATCCCAAAAAGTTTTTGCTTAAACGGAAACGGCACTAACAAATTGTAGCATAATAACATACGTGGGACAGTTGAATGATATGCCGCGTAATAGCGCCATTACTGAAAAAGTATCCTCCAATATTTCAAAAACTGCGACATACATATAGGTTTAATAGGCAAAATTCGGTAATACTGTATAAATGTTATCAAACAACAATTACCTCTCTTTATATACTTACACATTTCGATATTAATCAATAACTATTTAAGGTCATTTTGGCGGCGCGCTCTACTTGGTTTTCCTGTCTCATTGGTATTCCCAAACATCCATGTTAAATAGATCTATCGAAGTCAAATGAATCTGGAGAATCCTCAATCCAGGTATAAAATAAGTTTACTTAGTAAGTAATGTGAAGAAGATTATAGGTAACGCTTATACTAGGGACTGGAGAGCAATATTCGATCCAGTTCTTAATCCTAAGCAGTTGTAATATGATACTGCTATAAATTATATAATACTCCAGAATGGCTCCTATACTGATGACACGCTTAATATTAGCCCTCATAAGACCCACTCTTGGGACCCAAGGCCTCCCTTTGTTATCGAGGGTAATGGGCAGGAAGTAGTCCACCATGCTTGCCCAATGCGGATTGGTGAACGGACACAAGGTAATCAGCATCCTGTTTGTTTATCCCTTAGTCGCCTTTTACGACACCCAAAGACGAATTGGGGTGATGCTATTCTACTCTGCCGGCATCACACGGCCATAGCTACGTACTATTTATAAACATTGATATTTTTTATTACTTTATTGTTAGTACGCGATAGACCGGGGGCGCCTAAATACGAGTTTCTAAGACAACTGCTAACATAACAAAAAATATATAATAAGCTCACTCGTTGAAACGTGGTATGTCTGTGTAAGGCGTTGTCATTTATGTAATAATTAAATAAATGTTAAACTATTCACAAGGACGCGTGATGGTAATGTTTCTTCAAGAACATACCTTGTAAAAATAAAAGTAATTTTTCGTTCGTTTTAATCGGGTTACGATTTAAAAGAGTCCAGACAGAGTAGTTCTGAAAAGTTGTGTCTGGTGTATTAATTAGTCATATACACGGCCAAGGTGACCTCTGATATTTTTACGCCGATCATACGATATCAGATTTCAACAAGAGTGCTTTTATCGTGATCTTTCATTAGAATAATCGCCTTATATAAACTCAGCAAGCACATAAGTGACTCTCGTGGTAAATATGGTGAATGTGGTTTTACTAACTATACCACAACATAAGATAAGTAACCAAAATCTAATAACAAGTATATGGTGACACTTCCGACAAGATTGTGTGACAAATAGATTTTTACACGTAAAATAGTTTTTGTTATACCTATTGACATATGAATGAATGCAAATGCTTATCTTCATAACTATATAATTTTATTCGTATTAAAAGATGGTCTCAAAATGTTTGAAAAGAAAAATTAAAAGTTGGTTGCTGTTACTCGTTTGTGACCACCAAAAAAAGAACGTTAAATGTGCGGTCGTTAGTTTTGAGTGTCTCTATTGTCGAAAAAATCTCGTAACTAATCTACAAACTACTTCATATTGATTCATTAGTTCGTGTGTAGGTCAAACAACTTGACTGGCTATTCTAGGTCGTAAACGTCTAATTGCGTTAGCATTCTAATACTATAAGTATAATTACACATTATCTCTAACCAGCTGCACATACGGACAATGCTGGGTGCTTAGAGTACTATAATATACCTTCCATCGTTATGGGGAATTGCTTGCCCGCGAAATAAGTGTGGCTTCAAATACCTCTACGTAAAGTAAGTAATCAAAACAATCCTAAACTATGAAGAAAATATTGCCCATTTAGACGTGTTACTGGATATTTAAACAATATAATGAAAACCATAAAGGAGTGACATATCATTCATGACATTCATGAAAAAGGAAGATGAAGTATTTATGCTGATTTGTTTCTTGTGAATGTCTAATAAAATTAATTATACAATTAAGCTAGTGGCTGAAATATTATTATCAAACATTTGAGTACGATTAATATTTATTTTAACGGATTTATATGACATTATACAGATCCTAATTGGAGTGTTGATACATTCACAAGAAGTTTTAACTCACTGAATTTTTTTTTGTAACTGCATTGGACATATTTATTGCTTATTTACGAGTCACGTAAGCATTTGCGTTTCGACCATTATAAAAAATATGATGAATGAGTGCTGGTGTCATCCACTTTGTTGTTTAGTCAAATTATTGAAATTCTTCATTAAAATTTTGCTATTTTAAAATGGTAATAGCCGGAACTTAACGATCGCCACCGACATTATTGTACTACGAAGAAGCTAAATGATTACGGGCCTCCGGTGCTCCCCATCACCGATCGAAACGCAGCAGCTTGAAAGCTGCCACTTAACGCCGATTGTCTATGAGAGGAGCGTGCTGCTACCCCGGTCGAGACGGCCCTGTCACCCGAAATAAAATCATCAAAATCATTAATTTGATAAAAATATTATTAATAAGAAAAAAAAAATCTGGCGAATTGAGAAAATCTTTATGTCCGAAGTCGGTAAAAAAACAGAATTTAACATAAAAATAATTTAATTTGTTACCAAACTGACTAAACTTCATGCCATAAATGCAAATGTACGGACGGGTGAGGTAACGATGTGCTATAATTAATACGTTACCATATATAGAATAGTATTGGTATGCACAAAATATTATTTATTATATATGTATTAGTATGCTGATACGAGCATATAGAGTTTAGGGCAGCACATAACAGCTAAGCGCTCGGCTAATCCATAGATTTATCTAAACTGATGTTACTTTATAACTAATATTGATTTTTATGTATTCAGTGGGACAGTGTCTAATACAATTTTTGAATTGAATCATTTTGATTGATGTTGCTGAATTATTTTTGATCGTCACTGCAGATGCGGTACTCGCTATTCTGTACCTGTGGAAGTCCAGGAGTCGCCTCGTACGACACCCTAGAGAGGAGAGGGGGTGGTGCTATTCTACTCTGCCGGCACCACACGGCGCCACATCACGCTGTTACCATTTCTATGGTCTAGAAAATTATTAGAAATTGTTGTTATCTCATCTTGTAATTTCATCATTAGTATATCGATCACCAATTGTTCTTCAACAAATAGCTATATATTTAGCGTTGTTGTAAGACTTTTTATTTAATAATTTTTTTTTTAATTTGTGGATGGGGCAGGTAACGATGTGTTAAGTTGTCAGAATTTTACAAAGAGATGATATCGATATTTTTTAGAAAGAGTTTTCAATTCCATAATGAAGAGGTTCATCCAAAACAGAAGAAATACATGTTTAGTCTTTCAGTTTTTATTCTTGGTAAACATATCACTTGACCTGGAAACAGTAAGGTTTGTCCTAGATATGATATTTCTTAATCGAACAGCAAATATGTTATGGGCTTCCCTAGTTACCTAAACCTATTTCACTGGGTATGTGTTTTTCAAGTATGCTAAACTGTATACTAAATAATTGGGATGATATATAATGATTAACTGCCAGTTCGTAACTTCAAAACTGAAGAGCTATTCTCGATCTAGGTCATAATCTACATTCTAATTCTAAGCAGCTGTTTTATATAACTACTATGAATATGCAATACTACTGTTTCACACAGGACTCGTCAAAAGCTGGAGAGTAATTCTCTACCCAGATAAATATATCTATATATTACATTCTAATGGGAGAAACAACCCAAACATAATAATGGCTATTTCTACAATGGACTAATGGCTACGGTACAGTACGGTACTGCTCGTAACCGCAGCCCGAGTACTCGGTATGCAGTACTTGTGGAAGTCCCGGAGTCGCCTCGTACGACACCCTAGAGAGGAGACGGGGTGGCGCTATTCTACTTTACCGGCACCACACGGCGCCACGTCACTTTGTTTTCGGCTTTTAAATTCCAATTGATATCTCTTCTTGTACTAAGTGATCTGACGTAGAGCGTATTGCTCCGTTCTTGGATTTTATATTTCGAACAAATAATACTTTTAATCCAGGTGCAGCTGTTTTTGAGTTTATTGAGACGAACAATAATTATTTTTTATGAAAAAAAAAGAATAATATCATCTTGTTATTTCTAATTAAATTGTACCTTGACCACGGCGCTAATCGATGTAACGTTTATATATCATCGATATTATATAGAGCGCATCAGATATAATATATGTACCAAATAGAATAGTCATCATTATGTTTGGGACATGACTACCCTTTTAAATTCTAAATAAAAAAAATAACACGATATATAGTTATGTATCATTAATATACGTAGTCTTTAATATCTAGGCTAAAATATATGGGTCTAAAAAGCAGTTCTCAATCCAGTTATACGCAAATATTATATCTTAAATCTAAACAATGGTTCTGTTACCGACAACGTATTTCGTGCCCGACTGCAGAAGATTTCTCCAGTAATAATTTAATAATAAAAAATAGATAACCATTTAAGAAAAATACTAGAATTACGTAGCTGATATACTTATTCAATAAAAATAGAAATTAGAAAGATTATAAATATATTTTTATAAATATAACTGTACGCCATAGAAACTACGATGCAATTAACAAAAGATAACATTGAGGATACCGAAAAAAATCTAATGTGGTACATTTAATCCACCGTCAGGATTAAATGGTTAGCTGACTTCGTCAATGTGGTGACAAATGGAAATGTTGATTACGGAATACTGAAAATTGGGCAATACTCGTAGAATAGTCATATTTTGTACATTGTTATATTGGTTTGTACGATGAATTGTTACGGCTCTAATTCGCGTTCTGATTAATACTGTCAATTAACACCAACATTTCTGACTAATGTAAAATATCATAGTCGTTATACTTTTCAGAGATTTCAGCCGTTTAGTTTGGTCTTTTGACACTATATACTATTATTTCCGGTTCTACCACTCCTTGACGACGTTCAGTATTAATCTGATGTAACATATATTTAGATTTATAAAAGCCCTAAAAAAATATTATTATTATGCATACATAAAATGGAATAAGCATTCATTACTAAACCAAAGCCCAAGTCGCTAGCCGTTTACCTAATTATTTTGATCTCTGTCTGTTTGCCTGGAGAGTCAATCTCTATCCAGATTCTTAAAATTAGAACGACTTATCCTAAACCCATTCCGCTGGGCGCTTACTTAATTATTTTGATCTCTATCTGTTTGCCTGGAGAGTCAATCTCTATCCAGATTCTTAAAATTAGAACGACTTATCCTAAACCCATTCCGCTGGGCGCTTACTTAATTATTTTGATCTCTATCTGTTTGCCTGGAGAGTCAATCTCTATCCAGATTCTTAAAATTAGAACGACTTATCCTAAACCCATTCCGCTGGGCGCTTACTTAATTATTTTGATCTCTATCTGTTTGCCTGGAGAGTCAATCTCTATCCAGATTCTTAAAATTAGAACGACTAATCCTAGATTCCTAAACCGAAGCCCAATCCGCTGGTCGTCGTCTATTTTGATTTCGGTATGTGTGCTTGGCGGGAGAATCTCTAACCAGATCCTTAAAATTAGTACTACACACTTCGATCTCCTACTTCAACCTGGAGAGTAATCTCTATCCAGGATTAAATTATGATAGTCGAGATGTGTACACCTAAGCTACAAGAAATATATTGTGAAGTGTGATGTTAGGCCACAACGTATGTTCAATACACTCTGAAGAGATAGCGTATCCAAGTTAAGAGAAGATGGTTAGTCTCCACCACGCCCTTACTTGATTAGTACGTATGGAATCAATTATCTATCAGCCAATTTACATATTTTATTAAGATATTTTATAATAATGCTTCCTAATGACAGTAAAATTCAAATTGGAACAAAATTCGTACAATTCTTTAAAATATCCCAAAAAGGTTTTGCTTAAATGGAAACGCAACTAACAAATTGTAGCATAATAACATACGTGGGACAATTTAATGATATGCCGCCTAAGAGCGCCATTACAGAAATATTTATACAGAAATATAATATTCCAATATTTCATAAACTGCGTCTCACATATAGGTTTTATAGGCAAAATTCGGTAATACTGTATAACTGTTTTCAAACAACAATTACCTCTCTTTATACACTTACACGTTTCAATATTTATCAATAACTATTTAAGGTCATTTTCGCGGCGCGCTCTACTTGGTTTTCCTGTCTCATTGGTATTCCCAAACACACATGTTAAATAGATATATCGAAGTCAAATGAACCTGGAAAATTCTCAATAGGTATAAAATATAAATAGGTTTAGTTAGTAAGTAATGTGAAGAAGATTATAGGTAACGCTTATACTAAGGACTGAAGAGCAATTTTGATCCAGTTCTTAATCCTAAGCAGTTGTCATATGATACTGCTATAAATTTGCATTTACATGTAGCAACTTGCGTTATTCGAAAATAACATATGAACCACTATGTAGCTATTTCTATAGAGCTGCTAATCCTATACCTAAGCTATTACTGTTTCCAGGAGCAGGATTCTATTAGATAGTTATAAAATATTCTTTATTCTTTCTTCAGCGTTTTAAGAATCACAACATAGTGACCTGTTTGAGTTATGATTTATTTAAAAAATATTAATAAAATTTTAACCCGGTGCTCATTGAATCCCTTTACACCAAATATTACTTTTAGGAGTTTCGGTTCATAGGCGTAACTTCCGAGTGTCTGACGTTTAAAAACATTTGACCGAAAATAAGAACCCCGCTCCTCCAGAATGGCTCCTATACTGATGACACGCTTAATATTAGCCCTCATAAGACCCACTCTTGGGACCCAAGGCCTCCCTTTGTTATCGAGGGTAATGGGCAGGAAGTAGTCCACCATGCTTGCCCAATGCGGATTGGTGAACGGACACAAGGTAATCAGCATCCTGTTTGTTTATCCCTTAGTCGCCTTTTACGACACCCAAAGACGAATTGGGGTGATGCTATTCTACTCTGCCGGCATCACACGGCCATAGCTACGTACTATTTATAAACATTGATATTTTTTATTACTTTATTGTTAGTACGCGATAGACCGGGGGCGCCTAAATACGAGTTTCTAAGACAACTGCTAACATAACAAAAAATATATAATAAGCTCACTCGTTGAAACGTGGTATGTCTGTGTAAGGCGTTGTCATTTATGTAATAATTAAATAAATGTTAAACTATTCACAAGGACGCGTGATGGTAATGTTTCTTCAAGAACATACCTTGTAAAAATAAAAGTAATTTTTCGTTCGTTTTAATCGGGTTACGATTTAAAAGAGTCCAGACAGAGTAGTTCTGAAAAGTTGTGTCTGGTGTATTAATTAGTCATATACACGGCCAAGGTGACCTCTGATATTTTTACGCCGATCATACGATATCAGATTTCAACAAGAGTGCTTTTATCGTGATCTTTCATTAGAATAATCGCCTTATATAAACTCAGCAAGCACATAAGTGACTCTCGTGGTAAATATGGTGAATGTGGTTTTACTAACTATACCACAACATAAGATAAGTAACCAAAATCTAATAACAAGTATATGGTGACACTTCCGACAAGATTGTGTGACAAATAGATTTTTACACGTAAAATAGTTTTTGTTATACCTATTGACATATGAATGAATGCAAATGCTTATCTTCATAACTATATAATTTTATTCGTATTAAAAGATGGTCTCAAAATGTTTGAAAAGAAAAATTAAAAGTTGGTTGCTGTTACTCGTTTGTGACCACCAAAAGAACGTTAAATGTGCGGTCGTTAGTTTTGAGTGTCTCTATTGTCGAAAAAATCTCGTAACTAATCTACAAACTACTTCATATTGATTCATTAGTTCGTGTGTAGGTCAAACAACTTGACTGGCTATTCTAGGTCGTAAACGTCTAATTGCGTTAGCATTCTAATACTATAAGTATAATTACACATTATCTCTAACCAGCTGCACATACGGACAATGCTGGGTGCTTAGAGTACTATAATATACCTTCCATCGTTATGGGGAATTGCTTGCCCGCGAAATAAGTGTGGCTTCAAATACCTCTACGTAAAGTAAGTAATCAAAACAATCCTAAACTATGAAGAAAATATTGCCCATTTAGACGTGTTACTGGATATTTAAACAATATAATGAAAACCATAAAGGAGTGACATATCATTCATGACATTCATGAAAAAGGAAGATGAAGTATTTATGCCGATTTGTTTCATGTGGATGTCTAATAAAATTAATTATACAATTAAGCTAGTGGCTGAAATATTATTATCAAACGTTTGAATACGATAAAATTATTTTGTTATCTTTTTATTTTAACGAATTTGTATGATAATATACAGCTCCTAATTGGAGTTTTGGCACATTCACAAGAAGTTTTAACTCATTCAACATATTTATTGCTTATATACGAGTCACTTTAGCATTGTTAAACATCTGAAAACGATGCGTTTCAATTTTTATAAAAATATGATGAATGAGTGCTGGTATCATCCACTTTGTTGTTGTAGTCAATTTATTGCATCTTTTCATTAAAATTTTGTTATTTTTAAATGGTAATAGCCGGAACTTAACGATCGCCACCGACATTATTGTACTACGAAGAAGCTAAATGATTACGGGCCTCCGGTGCTCCCCATCACCGATCGAAACGCAGCAGCTTGAAAGCTGCCACTTAACGCCAATTGTCTATGAGAGGAGCGTGGTGCTACCACGGTCGAGAAGGCCCTGGTAGCCGAAATAAAAAAAAAAACATCAAAATCAATAATTTTGTAAAACATTAATATTTCATAAAAAAAAGATTATTTAGCGAGGCTCTACCACCCTAAACGTAAGTACTTCGCCTGAATGGGTAAATCTTTTCTTCTGAACTATAATTAAAACCTATATGGTACCTATATCATAGTCGGCTGCGTGTGTACGTCTTGCCGATTTCAATAACTGTCTGTACCATAAAATGGTGAACGGTGATATTACTTGCTCGAAAGAACATGGTGTGGCTCCGTATATACACACCAGAATATACAATAAGAAACGAAAATGTCCTAATTATATAGGAATGCATGCTTGTTGAGGCGTTTTATACAAGTTGGTAAAATTATTTATTTAATTTTAAGAACGCCTTGTTATATGGTTGTTCAAGAGGCACTTGTGTTCGAAAAGTTATTTTTCGGCGATTTTTGAATTGCAAATTGCAATTGATTAATGAAATCATGAATAATAAAGAATGTTAGATGGGATGTGAAGCCACCTGGGCTTTAACGTAAGTAATAAAGATGGGAACCATAGTTGAAACCAATTTTTCTGTTGTTTCAATTAGTTAACTTTACTGTCTTTATAAATATTATAAATATTTATTGAAAGTGATTAGCGCCTTATCGAGAAAGCATTAATTTATTATTAATACATAGTATGTCTACAGAAGCAAATGAATATGAATATGAAAAATATAGCCCACACAGTATTACTTGATTTCACAAGGGATGTTAAAACGATGATAGTTTTAAATGTGTTTGTGTAAAGGAAAATAGCAGGGTTGTATAGTATTTTCGGGCTTGCCGCTGGAAGCATTTTAGGAGCAGTACTGCCACCATGACACTTCCACTGGGACGAGGGGTACCGCAGGGTTTAGTGGGTATACCCCAGCCACCCAACACCTGTGGCCGGAAAGGGGGCCTCCGACTCAGAGGCCCCTGGGAGCCCCATACACCACACTGCCCCCGCGGGCAGGGTAAAGTTGCGCCACGCTTTCCCCGTGTAAAAAAAAGGTTGAATTTTATATATATACATAACATCACGCCCATGATCCCCGAAGGGGTAGGCAGAGTCGAAGGGGCAGCGAGCCCCTTCAACCACATTCAGCCAAAAATAAAGCCGGGCTGGGTCAGATGGACAATTGTGAAAAAGCAGTGACAAGCGGCTAACCTGTCGCCTACACAATCACACACCCAAAACCCGATATACCATTAGTCGCCTTTTACGACATGCTAGGCAAGAACCACAGTTGGCATATTCTTTTTAAGTCCCAAACCAACATGGGACAGTGGGCTGGGTTGGATGGAAAGCTGTGAAAAAGAAGTGACAAGTGGCTAGCTCGTCGCCTACTCAGTCACATACCCAAAAGCCCGTAAACCATTAGTCGCCTCTTACGACATGCTAGGCAAGAACCACAGTTGGCACATTCTTTTTTTTTGTCCCAGATCAACATGGGCCAAGTCCCAGACCAACATGGGACTTTATATATTAATGAAAATTACTGTTTTGTTATAGCTGAATATGGTTAAAGGGGCCTGCTGCCCCTTTGACTCTGCCTACCCCTTCGGAGATTATGGGTGTGATGCTATGTATGTATTTATGAAAATAACTGATAATAGTGTAGCAACGCAATATAAGATAAAAAGCTTATTGAGCTTACCCTAGTAAAGGTGGAATTAAAGAGATATGAAAAGAATTTAAAACTTTACTTTTACTTGTTCGGCTGTACTTATTATAGTCCGTCAAATCTAAGAAGTACCGTTTGACAGATATGACAAATTGACAATTAGGGATGGGATCAAAGAAATCGATTACTACAATATCCGAACTTTTATAGATTATTTCTTAGTACATATTTTTTACTAATCGATTACAGTTTTTAAGATTTATATAAAATATGTTAGGTATTGTAAAAGGTCGTATATTGTCATAATTATCTTAGGTTTTACTAGTAATCTTACGATAATTGAATTGGGTTACAGTCGATAGATAACATCTGACACTGTCGGGGCAACATAGGATTCTTTTTCTTGTTTTTATTTCTGGCAACCTACTCCTGTTCAAGGATTAAGTACTACTGCATATTCTAAAAGACGCGTGGGTTGAAAACGGCTCGTCATTATTAGGTTCGATTATTCGGACATTATAACGATTATTCGTGTAACAAGTGAATTTCAGGAGTCGCAACACTACGATAAAGGACCTAACTGCGTGACTTTGAAATGAGGCGTAAAAAAAACTAATTTATTGCGTATATTGGTGATTTGACTTTGTTTGAAAGATTTAAATTTATTTGTAGTGAACAAGAATTGTACACTTTGTGATAAAATAAAAATAACTTCATAAATGCATGGTTTAAACGAAAAGATTATTGAAATTGAGTGAGTTACGCTTGTAAAAAGTTGTTTCGGTTTGAAAAATGTGAAATGTCAAACGGTACTTCTTAGATTTGCTAGACTATAGCTGATGTCAATCTGTCAGATTTTAGCTCTTGACACTTGACGTGATAACGTTCTATTTCTGACATTTGATTTATTCCCCTGCCGACTGTCTTCTTCTTTTAGAAAATCTTAATCTTTTTTTAGAAATCACAATACTATAACAACATTATTTAACTAAAAACAACCTTAAAAATCGTTTTTGAAAATATTTTAATTTTTAATTACCTTTTTATATTTTAGTATAACTTTACCAATCAAATGATATTTATATTTTATATTTCTCTCTATGAACGGGTTTTCAAAAGATTGGATTGACTTTCGCTAATGTTATTAAAACAATGCCTATATGTGTTACATTTTGTCTCAAATTACGGTCACCGTTAAACTTGTACGTGTACCTTATGGAACGGATTTGTCAACGATATTGAGTTTTGAATGGACTTTAGTGTTTTAAATGAGGTTCTTGGGAAACGTAATGCTTTATAAATAAATACTGAACCTCATTAATGTACATCAAATTTGTTGTAATAAAAAAAAAAAAAAATTCAGACGAATTGAGAACCTCCTCCTTTTTTTTGAAGTCGGTTAAATATTACTATAACAGAAAATTGTTTTGTTTAAGCTCGCTTTCCCTAGTTTTAATTGGTAAACTGCTTAAATTTGCGGATTTGTAAGGATTGGTTTATTATTTACTGTGTAAAGTAGCGGGTGACCTGCTAAGCGTGGCAGGACTAGAGTCAGTAAATCATTCTCAGGTATATTTTTTTTAATAAGTATGTGTAGGATTTTATACTATATGTATATATTAAATATAATTGTGATATTCAAATAATACTGTGATATACTTGTGTGATAACTTTTTGAATAATTCAATATTTTCAAAAACCTACCTATTAGTAAGATTAATTAAATTAAACCTATGTGTGTCCTATAACTAACTGCAGCTGTTATTTCTATCAGACTTTTACTTAACTATTATTTTTTCCATGAATACACGTCAGTCAGGACAGTGTATACCCGTCCAGCTGAATCTACCTAATGCTTATTCTAAAATAAGATATATCCGATACCCTTTTATATTTAAATTCATATTGGTGTTTATTTTCTATTTGTATATTTAAATTTACTACCGTTATCTCATACTGTAATGGTGGTTATGTAGGAAAGATACTATAGTAATAACCTTCATTTAATAAGTATAATTTCGCGGATGAATCTTATGTTTATGTTCGATGTTACATGCTAAGGTTCGATTACGATCATCGACAGTGAAGAAAACATACGATTATATTCAACTCTATAATTTACGCTAATCAATAACGGATCATCTCTGCGTTTGATTGCGAACGACAAAAGCAAAAAATATATAGGTTGATATTGAATATATAAATGTACTTGTAACTTACTAACTAAAGTTCCCTAGCGGAGTAGGCAGAGATAATCGAATGCCATATGACACGATCCTTACACACCTCACTCGGCTTTTCAACATACATGGTTTAAATGTACCTACGAATAAAACATTTAATAATTTATGTTCAATAATAATGAATGATTAAGGATAACAAGTAATTTTCTTACTTCTTAGTTCGCCCACGTTCATCGACAGTGAAGAATAAAATACGGTTAGTCGATTATATTCAACTGTATTATTTTATTTACGCTTATCAATCACGAATCATCTCTGCGTTCAATTGCGAACGTCGAAAGCAAATTATATGGTATGCTTTTACTTCGTAGTGCGATTACGTTAATCGGTAGAGAAGTAAAACATTTATATTTATTTAAGTTAATCACGATTATCACTAACGTCAAAAACAGTATAAAATAATAGGTTGGTTATACGTAAAACGATAAAATATAAAAAGTTCCTACTTTATAGTTAGATCACGTTCGACGATATAGAAGGAAAATTAACTAAACTAGTTTCACGCCATTTACCTAACAGGGAAACGAACGCCATACGGCATGTTTCTTACACACCTTACACGCTTCTTTAAAATTTATAATAGTTTTTATACAAACTCTGCGGTTAACGGCTCTTAACACGGTGATAACACAAGACCAATCTGGTCGCGGTAGGTGATTAGATAGTGCAGGTATACAATGTAGTGATCACGGGGCCTTCCGTGATCACTATATTGTTGCTTAGTCAAACTTTCTTTATCCATTTTTTCCACATGACCGAACCACTGCGACACCGGGGCATACATTTTTTGCCTTGATTTCGACGCAAGTACACAGTTCACATAGATGGACTGCACAACACGGAGCAATGCGCCGTCAATCCAATACCTGGGAAATATATCCCAGAGATCTTTTCGTACAACCTGTCAAAAGCCTTCTACATATCCAGAAAATCACAGAAAACTTTCCGGCTCAAAGCTAGGTGTTTCTGCACGATTTTGCGAAGAGACCATTCCGGAAACTTCCCTCCCTGTGTCTCCTACAACATTCCATTTGATTTCACCCTCATTCGTATTGTAGAAGGAAAACAAAGGATTTAATTAGATCTAAAAATGTATGTCGATTGCAAAAGTCGAAAACAGTATCAAATAATAGGTTTTACGTACAATAATATCCCCAAAGAAGCAGAGACAAAGAGGCAGCTAGCCGCTTTAACCACATTCAGCCAAAAAATTAAACTAGGTTGGGTTAGATGTAAAATTGTGAAAGAGTAGTGACAAGTGGCTAGCTGGTCGCCTACACAATCACCCACCCAAAACCCGATATACCATTAGTCGCCTTTTAAGACATGCTAGATAAGAAACACAGTTGGCACATTCCTTCTGAGTCCCAGACCAACATGGGACATGTACAATCATACGTGCAATAATAATAAATGAATAAAGGTGAAAAGTATTTTTCTTACTTATTTTTAAGCTAATCAATCACGGATCATCTCTGCGTTTGATACCGAATGTACGAAAATAATATATACATATAATAAACTAATAATATACAAATATATATTGTATAGATTGTTTTAAAACATACGATTTTATTCGTCCTCAAAATATGTGCCAATCAATCACAGATCATCTCTGCATTGAGAACTATGAAAGCAAAAAAATTTGGCGAGGCCGCAGGCCGAGCTGCGTATCGCGAGCTCCGCGTAGGGCAAAGCCCGGAGCGTCCCCCTTCGCCTCGCAGAGCTGGGTTTTGGCCAGCACACGCGCAGCGTGTGCACCAAAAGCTAGTTTTGTATATATAATTTAATTATATACTACGTAATGTATCTAAATTCTACGTACAATATTATTAATTAAGGATTGAATGTGCATATTTTTACTTCATAGTTTGATAACGTACATCGAGAGAGAAACATACCTACGATTTTATTCGACCTTAAAAAGTGCGTGAGTCAATCATAAACATCTTTGCATTCGATTACGAATGTCGATATCAGTATAGAATAATAGGGTCTCTGTACAATAATGTTCAAAGATAAAAAGTTTTTTTACTTTGTATTTTGATCATTTCATCGAAAGAGAAGGAAAACATACGATTATATTCAACTTTATAATTAACTCTAGTCAATTACGGATCATCTCTGCGTTCAACATTGAATGCAAAATAAAATATAATTTAACGATTTTAAATTTCATGTCCAATAATATTAATTTATTAAGGAATAAAAGTAAATATTGTTACTTCGTATTTCGATTATGTTTATCGATAGAGAAGGAAAAAAATGCGATTATATACGACTTTAATGTCTAAGTAATCAATCACGGTGATCTCTGCGTTCAATTGCGAACGTCAACATTGAATAATCAATATATTATTTACGCTATTTTAACTACTTATACACACAATATGGTCTCGAATAAGATTACCTTCATCTATAGCGAAGAGTTATATACGATTATTTTCGACTTTATTATTTACGTTAATCAATCACGAATCATCTCTGCGTTCGATTGCGAATGTTGAAAGTAAAATAAAATATACATTGTATGTATAAAAGTACTCATATAACATTTAATTAATGTATCTATATGCTACGTAGAATAATAATTATGGAAAAAAGTAAATATTGTTACTTCGTATTTCGATTACGTTTATTGATAGAGAAGGAAAAAATGCGATTATATACGACTTCAATTTCTAAGTAATCAATCAAGGTGATCTCTGCGTTCAATTGCGAACGTCAACATCGAAATAATAAATATATTATTTACGCTATTTTAACTACTTATACACACAATATGTTCTGGAATAAGATTACCTTCATCTATAGCGAAGAGTTATATACGATTATTTTCGACTTTATTATTTACGTTAATCAATCACGAATCATCTCTGCGTTCGATTGCAAACGTTGAAAGTAAAATAAAATATACATTGTATGTATAAAAGTACTCATATAACATTTAATTAATGTATCTATATGCTATGTAGAATAATAATTATGGAAGAAAAGTAAATATTGTTACTTCGTAATTCGATTACGTTTATTGATAGAGAAGGAAAAAATGCGATTTCATACGACTTTAATGTCTAAGTAATCAATCACGGTGATCTCTGCGTTCAATTGCGAACGTCAACATTGAAATAATCAATATATTATTTACGCTATTTTAACTACTTATACACACAATATGGTCTCGAATAAGATTACCTTCATTTATAGCGAAGAGTTATATACGATAATTTTCGACTTTATTATTTACGTTAATCAATCACGAATCATCTCTGGGTTCGATTGCGAACGTTGAAAGTAAAATAAAATATACATTGTATGTATAAATGTACTTATATAACATTTAATTAAAGTATCTATTTGCTACGTAGAATAATAATTATGGAAGAAAAGTAAATATTGTTACTTCGTATTTCGATTACGTTTATTGATAGAGAAGGAAAAAATGCGATTATATACGACTTTAATGTCTAAGTAATCAATCACGGTGTTCTCTGCGTTCAATTGCGAACGTCAACATTGAAATAATCAATATATTATTTACGCTATTTTAACTACTTTTACACACAATATGGTTTCGAATAAGATTACCCTTATCTATAGCGAAGATATACGATTATTTTCGACTTTATTATTTACGTTAATCAATCACGAATCATCTCTACGTTCGATTGCGAACGTTGAAAGTAAAATAAAATATACATTGTATGTATAAATGTACTTATATAACATTTAATTAATGTATCTATATGCTACGTAGAATAATAATTATGGAAGAAAAGTAAATATTGTTACTTCGTAATTCGATTACTTTTATTGATAGAGAAGGAAAAAATGCGATTATATACGACTTTAATGTCTAAGTAATCAATCACGGTGATCTCTGCGTTCAATTGCGAACATCAACATTGAAATAATCAATATATTATTTACGCTATTTTAACTACTTATACACACAATATGGTCTCGAATATGATTACCTTCATTTATAGCGAAGAGTTATATACGATTATTTTCGACTTTATTATTTACGTCAATCAATCACGAATCATCTCTGGGTTCGATTGCGAACGTTGAAAGTAAAATAAAATATACATCTATATGCTACGTAGAATAATAATTATTGAAGAAAAGTAAATATTGAAGAAAAGTAAATATTGTTACTTCGTATTTCGATTACGTTTATCGAAAGGGAAAGAAAAACATGCGATTATATACGACTTTAATTTCTAATTAATCAACCACGGTCGTCTTTGTGTTTAATTGTGAACGGCGACATCGAAATAATAGAGTATATTTTTTAACGACAGAAAATTTTAACGATTTATTATTGACTTCTGCGCCTAATATTAAACAACATGTAGCTCTACATACGATAAAATAAACAACAAATTATATGGCTATTTATTATATAAATATTTAAACGTCTGTATTGCAATATTAACGTTATCCGATTATGATAATCTTTACGTTCGATACGAAAATCAAAGCGAGTTAAAACGATTATTTCTTACTCGGTGTCTCCAAATTATTCTTTGTTCGTTGTTGTACAAAATATTACATCAACAACGAAATACGATTTTCGATAATATTCGACGTAAAGACCGACGATACGAAGGAAACAACGATAACTACCTCAAAAAGTTACCCTAAAAGATATTTATATGTCTTGAATAATGTATATGTTATGCACAAAGTGATTAATGGGGGCATTATACATGATGTAGTCCGGTCAATTTAGACATTCGAAGGTGCATAAAATTGCAACAAGCTGAAAATCAGTAAAATTCTTCAAAACATAATTATAAATAATATTTAAAAGTTCCCCATCATTCCCGTGTATGATTTTTTTTTATTCAAGGACAAAGGTCAAGAAACATAAAACTACCTTAAACAAAAATTGTAGATCATAAAATTATCTATAAAAAATGTTTCAATACTTTTTTTCCTACGAGTCACCGTTTCTGAGATATCATCATCTTCCTAGCGTTATGTCCCGTGCTTAGACGGGGTTCGCTTAGACCATGATCCAGGATTTAGCAAGTCTGGTAATTACATTGAAGCGACTGCCGATCTGACCTTCGTAACCCTAAGATAGGGGAACCAGACAATTTTTGGATCGGCGTCCAGGACGCTTTCTGGTTCTTGTGCAATCTATGCTGGAGAAACGGAAAGGTCCAAATGGATTGGAGACGGGCAGTCATCGTGCCTCTGTACAAGGGTGCTGGGTTACGTATGGACTGTGCCAGCCACAGAGCCATCAGTTTGATCAGCTTAGCAGCAAGGGTGTATGGTAAGATCAAGAGGAGAATGAGGGTGAAACCCGATGGAATGTTGTGTGAGGCACAGGGAGGTTTCCGGAATGGTAGAGGATGTGATGAGGCGCCAAGTGCACTACGTCACGGGTGGAGCGGAAACGTGCACATATTATGAAGAACACAACTGTTTCAACTTCTTGCATCGCTATATCTCCGAAATGGAGATTCTTAGGAAAAAAGTGTGTAATTTTTTTTTATAGATAATTGCATGATAACTAATTTATGTCTCATCTATTTTTATGATAAAACTTGCCGTTTAGCTGAAAAATGCAAAAAAACGATTTTTGCAATATTTGATTTTGAATAATTTTTTTTCACACGTCGGATCGATGGGGAACTTTGACAAATTGTTTGTAATAGTGTTCCCAATATTCATGCCGATTTTCAGCTTGTTGGGAATTAATGTAACCTTAACCCTATTTTAGAAGCTAATTGTGTAAATAAATGTAAATAATGGCTAGCTTTATGGGGCAAACTGGTGAATTATTATTTAAACTTTATTATTTATCACACTGTCTACTCAATAATAATATTGCTACGTGACCATTAGGCAATATGATAATAAAGCTACATTGGACAATGTGTGGGGAGGGTAACAACCTTGTGATATATTAATCAATCAGAGACCATTGAAATTTATATTGTCAACAATCATACGTTTGTTTTATTTGATCGGTTGGTCAGAGATATTTATTTAGAACTAATTTAGAAATAATTTTTACATTCGATCACAATTGTCGGTAGCAATACGTAGCGTAGAAATACTTCTTATATATATAGTGTGCAATTGCAGTTCGAACGCGTATGACGGAGGAAATTACGATTATGTAAAATTTTTAATATTTATGTAAATTAATCGCGAATATCTATCTCTATTAACGAAGACGCATTCAGAACAGTTTTCCGAAAAACCATGTTTACGTTATAACTTTATTGTAAAAATGTGATCGTTATCAATATTATATATATAATGCCGATTGCATTTGGATTGAGTAAATCGATAGCGAAGGAAAACTATTCGACTTTACATTTCCTCGGTAAGAAATCTTTAGACTTAGTATTGACCACCAATGTTAGCAGCGTATAGACATGCATTTTAATATATGCAATATATACGAGTTTCAATTATAAAAAAAAGGTGAGTACTTATATTAAATGTGTCCTAAGGAATGTTTTGTACTTCTTCATGTTAATTCAAATTTAGTCTATATCTACTTTTGTTATCTATTAGAAAACTTAGCTATCGGTGCTAAAGAGGCGACACTACAACTGCAAAACTTTTAAATTGTAGTTTATTTTTCTATAAGATGTTAATTTAATATCTAACTTTTATATTTATTCGCTATTATACGACTTCATTAGTAAATACAAGACCCAGGTTAAAATACACCGTATCATCTAAGAGCTATTTACTTATATTAAACTTCACGCCATTTCGCTAGCGGGTGGGCAGAGAGAACCGAACGCATATGGCGCGATCATTACACACCTCACTTGCTAGTTTAGTTTAGGTAACTAAAAATACATATTAATAACAATTATAAAAGCTTAATATTATTAAGAATATTTTACACCGACAACTATGATAATCGCATTTTGTATTAAGCAGCTTTTGGGTGGTACACGATGTTCAACAATAATTTTGATTCCGCTCTATTGTATTTCGCTTATAAGAACGGTGTTGAGAGTTATATACTAAGAAAAATTGCAATGGTTTAGTTGTGGAACAATTTTCATTCATTTTATGACCAATAATACAACATGTCGGCGCGATGACCTTACTTACAAAGTATTGATTATATCATAATAATGATTTATGTATGTGTGCTACTTCACATACCTATGATATATTTGCTGCAAATATCTTATGATACGATTATATAAGTATTATCTTTTTCACGTAGTTAAGTATGGTATGGTCACAATAAACAACATAAAATAAAATTCATCAAAAACTTATTTCTTTAGTACATAAGTATAATAATATATAAAAAAGTAGTTTTTGATTTTAGTGTTCAATAATTTCATTCTCTCCGTATTTGTGAAATATATTAGACTTAAAAATGTAATAGAAAAATATACTAGGAGATTGTAATGCATAAGTATATTTATATAAAAATTTAATAAATACATCATAACTTTTAGCAGTCGAGGCTTGATGACAAACCTCTATTAGAAATAAAGAATTAAACGTCGTAGGTTAAATCACACGATAAACAGATATCAAAGATTTGTTCGAAATCAAACCCTAAATTCAAAAGGTTTACATACTTAATGAAAAAATAATAAATATAAAATAATACCTACATATTTTTGATTGAAATGCATGTTATGATTAGCAAAGATTCAATGATGCCACAGGACAGCATTATAAAATTATAGTTACCGATCGAAAATAAAAAAATGGTTAGAACTTGTCCAAAAAAATAATAAAATAATATAACAGTATTTCACATTCTGCCTAAATAATTAGAAAAAAAAAACTGGATGTCACTCGCCGTATCGATGTTTGGCAGCCATTTACACTGACCATTTCTTTGTGTGACACCATTTTTATTTAAATAAATAACTTTGGATGTTTAACTGCTAAAACATACATGCACTACACAAATATGAAGTAGACCAGAGTTATTATAAAGTAAGCATAAGGCACTCTTGATGCCATCTGTGAATTGAATATACATAAAACTTACTAAGTATTCCCACGGATTTCTATTCTATGGCTACATATGAATGAATAATAAGTCATAAAAGTCAAATAAAATTTGTATCGGAATGTCTTTATTCCATTGAAATAGTGAATGATTCTTAATATCTATTTATATTGATATCATTACAACTATAAGAACAACAATAAAAACTTAAAAAGGTCAATAGTTGCAAAGGTCCGTAGCTCCTGTTTGGAATGTTGTTGAAAAATCAAATAATCCTTTTCAGGAAAAACAGCGTTTTAAAAATGACAAATCTTAAAAATAAATATAAAACGATTAGTACCAAAATAACACCCTGGAAGAGCTTCAAAATCTTGTGGTGCACACGTATGTCGCCAGCGTAACTCAGGGATTGGATGATGAAAATGTCCGAGGCTTGCATTTAGGCAGCAAGTGCTGCCTGCCGTTGAAACCGCCCTCCGGTGCTTGTGTTTATCAAAGTATTTTTACCAGTAAGGTTTTGTTGTGATGTTGAACCAGCGGGCACGCGGCTGGGTTGGGCATGGAGCGAAGGCTACGTGTAGTTGGACGCCCGCTGCTGCCGCCAGGCGGCGTGGAAGCCGGCGGCGGTGTCTGAGTCCGAGTCGCCTTCCTCGCTCACGCCTATTTGTGCTCGGGGCTGCAACAAACGAAACATAATGTTAGCCTTTTAATACAAGACATTTAACGTGTAAAAAACGCTTGTTGTTAGTGCTGGATTTACCAAGTCTGGGGCCCTTTGGCAATGCGCGTCGCGGGGCCCTACTATGATTGTTTTATGTCGCGAGCCCCTTACCCGGTATGGGGCCCTAAAGTAGTGGCCCACTCTGCTTTATAGGATTTTCCATAAGTCAGAGTAGGCTCTTCTTGTTGTAGACGAGGAAAGGTATTAGAAAAATAATATAGTTCTTATTCTCAATGGTAACTGAAAGTTACGTGCGTATCGGATTGATTCCCATAGTTTTTATATTCTTAGAAAGGTAAACCTACTAAAGACAACCAAAGAGACAATAAACGAATTTGGAACGTGGATAAGGTCACATGGTATATGGGTTATTTAAATTCTTCACCCACCAAAAGTACCCAAGTACCTACTCATAATAAGCATACGAACATCTGCCACATTCTGTACGAATAAATCTTTACCGTACAATTTTGAATCTTTTTTTAATGTGCATAAGACATAAAATAGACAAGATGACTAAAAAAATCTGTTTAGTCCCGTCAGTTAGATTATAAAAAAATATTAAACACGTATTTTTTTATTTGTTTGTCTATCAAACATTGACGAGGAAACATTGCATTTAAATTGCGCGTGACGTTACACATTCGTAAAATTTTTACTAAATTGTTACGTCGTAAGCCTCCACTCCGAAATTTTTATACCCTTTATCTTTGCGATTTTTTTTTATTTGATAAAGCAAAAAATATGTGTCCAGTATGTTTGTATAAACTAACTGATGGACTAAATAGAATAATAGTTTTTTAATGCAGTCATCATCCCTATTGAGGAACGGGCACATTCTTATTACGTCTAAGAGTAGACTAGGTATCAATGTCGATCTTATCAAGCGAAAATACTAAGGGCTGCTGTCTGGGGGAGATGCAGTCGATCAGCTAGTCGATGCTGCAGCTAGACCAGTTTTAATTGTAGGGTTCATTTATAATTTGTACCTTCTGTGGGCTAAGCGTCCTTATTAGGGTTTTGCAAAAAACAAAAAAATATTATTTTTGTCCCGTAGTTTTGCTTTGACACATGTGCCCCAAAACTAAAACAATCATTATATATTTTACTGGGGTGAAAATGCATTTCAAAAACTCTTAAAATCATAACATATTATGTGTACTTAAACTTCCCCGTACAAAATCTATTTACATTAAAGCAATGCTAACATGAATGATTAACCTGTTTTTATGTGTATTGCAGAATTAAATTAAAATAATAGATAAATATTGTACAGTTTAATTATTATTTTTAATAATCGTACAAAAACCGAGAATAACTGAAATAAGATTAAATTTCCAATATTGACATTTTGGTACGGCAAAAATAAAAAATCCGTATTCTTCGGCACTTAGTGCACTCGAAATATAGGCGGCGGCAGCTTGAGCTAGTTCTATAACAGTCTGGGGCGGCCGATCAATATGCGAGGCCTAATTGACAGTGCGACGCGCATATTTCCCTGCGGCTAAATCAATACCTAGCCCGGCGAGCCTAGATGATACTAAGATACGCCTATGTGATTTTGCCTAAATCCCTAAATAATTAAAAAAACAAATCAAAATGTGTGGGCGAGCATTGAATACATATTTCAAATCAGACCAGTAGTTTTTGAGATTAGCGCGTATAGGCAAACGAACAAACAAACTCTTCAGCTTTATAAAATTAGTATACTTAGTATCGATAATGAGAGAAGCTATCATGTAAATTATATTTTGTTTAATATACAAAGTACTACATTATAAAATAGAATACAGTCGAACATAGAACCTCCTCCTTTTTTGAAGTCGGTTAAAAAAGTGGCACGCATTCCTCCACTTTCCGGTAGAATTTATCAAATGTCATTAAACAAAATCTATAGAATGAAACTACTACAGGATATTTACGCAGTTGAGATATGACTAGAAGAAAAAAAGAAAAAAAGAATTAAAATACACACCTATCAATTGTTATGACGCCCTACCAGGACATGCAACTTCACTAAACCTCTTAATTCGAATAATACTAATCATTAACCATTTTGTTACGATGGTCGTTATTGCCTTTATCCCGCAATCTGCGACGCCATTTACTAGTTCCAGTGCTCAACTTTGAGACCTGTTTTAATCAATAGCATATCATAATTCACAGCGCCTGTGCATCATCGTCATTACCGCGCATGACATATCGCATCCCAAAATCAATGAACAAATTGAAACGCCATTCGGCTAAAAGAAGAAAAAAAAACTCCAAAAAAAAACAGCTTATTTTTCTAAGGTCCAACACTAAACAAAATAAGACCTAATCAATATATAAGAAATAATTTACTTTGATCAACTATATTAATAGAAACACTTGTGACACTACTGCACATCTATCACAATTTCATTTAAAATCCAATAAAATCTAACAAAATTTGTGTATTCTACTCAAAAGGTATGTTACCCTCGATTATTATTTATTATAAAGCCTAATTTCACCGAATACTGGTAAAAGTACCGTGTACACTTAGGCACTGGCCGACGCCATTTTCTAGATGAACTAGGGCTAAACTCAGAGATTTGTTCCCAATCAATAGAGTACTAATTGGGAGTGCAAGGCGCATGTGCATCGCTTATGCCGCGCATGGCGTTTTGCGTCCAAAGATAAGTCTAAATCAATATGTAATTTAATGCCAATGTAGTAAAGATAAAATTATAACTAGTCAGTTTCATTGCAAATTATGTACTAAAGTCAAAAATCCAACACATTGAAATATAAATCAGGTAAAATTATACATCCCAAATATTACAAGTATTATAATGCAAATTGGGTAGCTCCTGTGCGCAATTTTTTTAAGATAAAATCGCTTGCACCGCGAATATTATGATATCGAATCCACGGATAGGTGTTCCTTTAAATTTATACGACAGCACCATAACGAAGCATAAATAATAAAATCAGCATGACTAGTCTTTGCTGAACGCAGATCCAACTTAAACCGATCGAATATTTTTACCGACATTTGGGTTGTGTTGCAAAATGTAAAAGATGCAATTTGTATAACACATGATGTCTAAATATAAGTTTATTTTACTACAGTAGCCATTGAACAGTGCCTGCATACGTTTTGTTTGTCATAAAAAAATAGAACAGCATTTTGAAACTATGATGTACTATAATATAAAGCCAAAGAAGGATTCTCGATGAAGACTGTTTATAGTGACACTAATCAATAAATATATGATACCTGGGATTAAAATACACTTCCAGAAATTTTAATTACACGCAGTGTCCACTATCTAAACTTTGTATGGATTTTGTTCACTATATATTATAAATTATTGTCACTTGAAATTAATTGAACTAAAGTACTGGAAACAATTAACGTCCGCCCTTACCAGGGGACCCGTTTAGACTACATCGATAAACTGGCTGGTGCAAGGCGCATGTGCATCCCGAGCATAAATCAATATCACCCCAAGCCAGTAGCCAATGATAGGAGCCCTAGGTCGCGTCTGAAAGCTCTTGCCTGCGTCATTGCGCGATGCGCGTGTATGTACGTACATAGACGAACTTCAAAATGGTGGAAAATTTAAAACTAATGGCGGCATTGAAATATATGAATCATCGATTGGATGGCAAAAACATATAAAATTCTACTGTATTAGCAAATTAATTGCTTTGTTTTATTACAAAACAATGAAGACAGTATTCAATGTCTGATACCTTAAGCCGCATAAGGCGTAATATTTCAAATGGCGATAATTGGAATCTCTAAATCACTATTTAATATACCTATACCTACATTTTATATTTGCGAGCTGAAGACCGAAAAACGATAATGGATTTTTTTATAAATGTTTATCGTTTTTATAAGAGAAAAATATTCTCAAGATCCATTTAAAATTTTAAATCTACGACTGAAATAAAAATTGCGTGATAAATGAAGACAAATATATGGCATTTCTTTTTATTATTCCTCATCTAACACAAATTAATTTTATTATTGGCTATAAGTGGCTGAAGTAACTTAATAGTATGTAGGTAGGTATAGTTATGTAATAATTATATAGCCTCCACAGCAATTTTATAAGTTTTAAACCGTCCGCAGATGTAAGTTTACGGGGACTGGATCCGTTCCGATTTGAAAACTATTGGTTTTAGGGCTTCGAAACATTGCACAGAGCTCTGATAAATAACATAAGTAAGTACTAAGAAGGGCTGATACGAAAATTTACACCACGCCGACATAACCGTATGGTGCCGCTAGATCATGACAAAACCATGATGGTGACCCATCTAAACCACTTAGGTCGATTGCTGGTGTACATGCACTATGAGCTCGAGATTCATGTGAATGTCGAGCTCAAGTAGCGGCTCGGGCGCGTAGCCAATGATAGGACGCCTATGTAAAGCCTAAAAGTTTTTATCTACATATTGAAATGAGGATGGGCGATTGAAATGAGTTAAGCATGTTATTAGCGTCTAGCATTTATGATTTTTTTAGATAAGACCCACTTAAACTCGACAATCACAGCTTTTTAGAGTGATGGAGGGTGGCGGTCCATTTTTTCGAAAAGTTAGATGTCTATCAACAAACAAACAGGTTTAATGTATCTTTGAACTGTTTGTCTAGAGATTTTATAAACTAAAAGGTTTAAGATATAAAAAAACCGTTTGTATCAGCGCCTTGTTTAAGCATATTCATCAAAATTGATAGAGTTTTTTCGCGGTATTAAATCAGTATCACATTAAAACAAATTGTGCGTACCTGTAACTATTTACTGCCGGTAATTTAACTAAAAAAGACAGTAGGTAATATATACGTTTTCAACACCTCACAGCAGTATTGTTCTGTCATAGTATTAGTATCACATAATTGTCACTTTACAATAATTTAAAGATATTGAAACTACCTTAACCGGTGCACAGCGCATGTGCATCCCGAGCGCAATCAATATCGGCCCGCGCTCGGGGCCAATGATAGGAGACCTAGGTGACGTCTAGAAGCTTCGAATGGCGTCGCTTAGTAGCGCGCATGTGCACATGTGGTTTTCGGTAATGGCGGGAAGTTAAAATATATTAATTTTTTGACGACTAAAGAAAAACATTTTTACTATAGATTGTTCTCTTTAAGAAAATAAATTATGATTTTGTTAATGTTTATCGTAACAAACAACAAGACCTTTCTAACTTGGACCTTGCCCAATGGATATTAAAATTGGTTTATGGTCTACTAGAGAGTTAAGTTTAAACGCATCTAGGAACCAGATTATTTTAGCTAAATTATGCAAAGACGTGAAAGATGTTCCCAGATTATTCGAAATAAGTTTAAAAAGTCCAATATCCGGAACAGAAGAGATATAGCAATATAATAAGTATGTTATTAACATGCCTTATTTACATTGTACGTTTGTAAACCCACACTACCTAAATCTGCAATGTTAAAAATAAATAACACTTACCTGAAATTAATTATTATTTCCATCCATTTGTATAACTACGCAGTCACCACTATCGCAAATATAAATCAATAATGTCTTTCCAGTGTGTTAATAAATTATAGCCACTTCAATGTATTTTTGCTAAGGCACTGAACAGACTAACGACTGCCTTTGCCGTGGTCTCGACTAAACTACTTCGACCGATTGGTATACTCTTAGTGCAAGGCGCATGTGCATCCCGAGCGCAATCAATATCGACCCGAGCCTGTGGCCAATGATAGGTGACCTAGAGGACGCCTATAAGCTTCCGTCGGCGTTACCGTGCGCCGCGCATGTGCATACACGATTTCGGAATAGCGAATAACTTAGAATTATTTATTGATAGATTAGCACTCTGAGGTTTAAAGAGCTATTTATAATGCTAGATTTGCTATTACCTACACATATATCACATTACTAGTAAACATAATGGCCACAAAATATTAAGGTTATTATTTCAAGCTCTTTATGAAATTAACTGGCTTGTTCATATCAACAATAATTTATATTTATTTATTATTAAAGTTTACACTATCAGACATCGCTACATGTATGTCTGTAAGATTACATGTCAGCTGAAATAGATCACAAGTTTACAGTATTTTGGTTGCTCAATCAGTTAAGTGATTTTTTGATAAATTAGTAACAGCTGATGTACATTAGTTACCTAAAATTGGTCAATCAGCTCACATTTTTGAGATATTTGGGACGTGAGTGACTAAATTTGATTATAAGGCCTAGCTTTAGTATTGATGAATCAATCCTATAATACTAAATATTAAATGTTCACCATCTATTTTGGAAAGAAAAATTTAAAATTTTTGTTTAACAGCATAAATTATATTGTTTTATTGACGCCTCGCAGAATATTCGAAATAAATAGTATAAAAAAATCGTGCATACAACAGGCACAGCTTACAATATATGGAAAAAATATGGAAAAATTTAACTAGCCATATCTTTGCAAAGAAGGATAGTAGAATTCTGATTCGATGTGTATTGATATGTAAAGCATACTAACTATCAAATAGATGTATTAAGTTTATATATAAATCATTTTTTAACTGTTAAAATAAATCACGAAAATCGTTAAAATAGCTAATTTTCAAATGTTACTACTCAAATAAATAAAAACGTGAGCTGATAAGACAATTTTGATAACTGAATTGTATTATGCTGGCACTGAACAGTAAAAAAAAGTAATGAACCGTTTCGGCAACAAAAAAAGTGTAATTTTTTAAACTAGTGATGTATTGAAGTTTATTATTATTATAAAAATACCTATAAGTTAGATAATTAAAATGCTTTTTTTTTTAAGATATGGTCATACATGTAACTTGATTATCAAATGCAACCATAGTGCAATTTGTGCGCGCATAACACAAAAAGTGTTAAGCGTGAGGTTCGCGTCTACAAAACTGAGGTTTAGAGTGTAGCACAATCATATATAATATTAAAATATATAAATATGACAGAAATATGTGTCTAGGTATACTCAGGCCTTGTTTTAGGTCTTTGAACGACCAGTCCTCGGTTTTTCTAGAATATAGTGTTAACGCTGTAATGTTTCAACATCATAAAAGCTTTATTTTAGCGTCTCGTTAGAAAGTAATGGAAATAGAATGATCCATAACAAATTTATATTTTTTAATAAAAAAGAAATGTCTTAAAATTAATTTACCTGGTCTTCAATTCACTAACTGCTGTCTAGCTTAAGTAATATTGTGTTATAATCATTTTCAACATGTGATTTCAATAATGTTCTGCCACTTACTAGTTATCATTAAAGTACTAGCACTTTTTATTTAAAATTTAACTAATACAGCCTGTCGGCCGTATTTGCTAGGGACTTAACGAGACTACCTTCATATTGGCGGGTGCAAGGCGCATGTGCATCCCGAGCGCAATCAATATCTGCTTGAGCCCGTGGCCAATGATAGGACACCTAGGTGGCGTCTAGAAGCTTCCGCCGGCATCGTTACGTATCGCGCATGTGCACTCTGAGTTTTTATAATGGCGGAAAGTTTAAAATTTATTTATTATTTTACATTTAAAGAACGACAAACATATTTTTTTAGTTTATATTTTATACCATAGATATTCCTCAACTTTAATTACATACTTAGGAAACAGATAATGTCAGTACTCTTATGAAAAACTATGCAATGTTCTCGGAATCTATAAAACTAGTTTGAAAGTCCAACATTGACCATATTATGGTTCTCATGAATTAAAAGAGGTACGATATATTTATATTAGAGTGGCTATAAATGATCTAATATATAAATCATTTTAAGTTAAAAGCCAATTTTAGTTACAAGTAAGCCAAAGCTTGTACTTATATTGTCTCGTTTTAAGTATAAAAGTAAGCTATTCAATAAATAAAATAGAGTCGGTAAGAGGCCGGAAAAAAAAGAAAAATGTTGGTAAGTGTTTCAAAACAACATATCAATTATGAAATTAGCACTTCTTATGCACCCTAATATAATTTTTTTTTTTTCTAATTACTAGATAATTCGGACTTGTTCGTCATTTCATTTTCAATACAGATGTAAAGAATAGAGCTCATAAAACAAAATAAGTCTATAGTTTTTTAGGAGCCACAAGATGTTATTTTATCGCAAGCTTGTTTTAACATCACAAAATCTCAAAAATGTTTTTTAATGCTTCATTTGTTAGCTACCGAAATAGAACATGATCCTCATCAAACTTATAAAAATTAAAAAAAGAAATACGCACCTGGTTTTAACTTAACTGCCAGCTTTTAAATAATATTTATTTAGGACCATTAGCAACACTTCATATCAAGATTATTCTGCCACTAATTCATTATCATCGAAGCACCAGTACTATCAGTTAAAATTTTGTTAAAGCACAGTTTGACAGCCACCTTAACTGGGGCCTTGGCGAGAGTGGCGGGTGCAAAGCGCATGTGCGTGCATCCCGAGCGCAATCAATATCGACCCGCGCCCGTGGCTAATGATAGGAGACCTAGGTGACGTCTACACGCTTCCGTCAGCGTTAACGCGCAACGAAACCCATGTCAGGTATTGTTCGAGTTCGCATGTGCACGTCGGGTTGTCAAAGTTGCAGAAAGTTTAAATATTATTATTCCGGTAATATTACCTGAACTGATTTTATTTCACGATATTCATTAAATCAATTAGTTAATTGATTTAATGAATATCGTGAAATAAAATCAGTCAGTAATTACAACTCCAAAAGTGAAAGGTCGTAAACTATTGGATTTTATGTGAACATAAAGAAAATAGTACTTACTTTTTTTTATTCTACTAGTTCTAATATTTATTTGAATTGGAGTCTGTCTTAATGTAAACAATAATGTTAAGGAGGAAAACATAAGTTTTCTTTTACATTACAGTATTTGTGGCAAAAAACTCATCAATTAATTATATCCAAAATTTACTATTTATATAATTAAAATATTGTGTTTTATTGCGCAATTCATCAATTATTGTTGTCCAATGATTCATATCAACGGATTTTTTTGTTGCACAATCAATTCACCGCTTTTTTGATAAAGTAGTACCAGCTGATACAGATCTAGTTATCAACATTGATCAATCAGGTAACATTTTTGAGATATTTGGGACGAAAGTTACCAAAATTGGCTGTAAGGCCCAGTTTTCGTATTGATAAATGTATCAATAAATACTAAATATTTAATATTCATCATCGTATTTGAAAAGCAATAACCCTAAATGTTATATTACGACTATATATTATATTGCTTTATTGTTGCCTCGCACAATATTCGCATTAGAATAAAATAATTCGTTCATACAAAAGGCACAGCTTACAATGCAACATAAAAACATGGAAAAACTTGACTAGCCATATCATTGATAGAAGAGTAGTAAAATTATAATTCGAAGTGTGATATCTAAGCTTACTATCAAACAAATGTACCTATTAAGTGTGTGTCAATCTATTTTTGAGCTGTAGAATAAATCGACAAAAAAAAATTGATAACCATATTTCTTAAGCGTTTATAATCAAATAACTAAAATATGTGACGTGATGTGATAATTTTGATAACTAAATTGTATTATGCCGGTACTGATCGGTAAAAATGTCATTCATTGTAAAAGGCTACAAAAGAAGGGTAATTTTGTCGACGTGGGTTATTTAAGAACATACAAATATTTGTTGTGGGGTACTTCGACAAATAAGGTCTAACGTTAACCTAACGACGTGTATAATATCTGAAACCTGAAAGCCTAATGACCAAAGTTTCTTGGTACATAAATCAATGTTCACCATCAGAAGACCTAGTCTATATTGAAAGCATGACTCGCGTGCATGACATTGCTTTATAGATTTTTGTAAAATTTACGGTTTCTTTTGAGGCTACATACATATATAAATACACTTTGAATTTTTATTTATTGGTGGTTTTAATAAGAAAATCTACAAAATTGTTAGTAAAGGTAATCCACAGATGAGCGGTTTTACTTCAATAATTGGTAGGTAAGGTGTTGTAAATATATTGAAAAGTAAACAACGAAGGCTTTCGTCGATGTTTTATACGATTGTCTTGACACCGTATGTAACTTACTAACTTTTTTCTGTATGGTACGATAATACATAAAACAAAAGTTATTTTGCAACAACACAATCCTCTAAAAAAACAATAACGTTTTTCGCATGCAATCCAATAAAAAGAAAAAGGAAAAAGCAGGAAAACGGATAAGAGACCAATGGGTACAACGCCTTACACATACACACACATACATATTTACAATATAGATAATTCGCTTATGCATAATTATTGCAGTCATGGAATACTCAGATCAAACATAAGGACCCGGATCGTGATTTTAAGAAGTTACGCCCCGATCCTCTCTATATTGCCGTTCACATTTCGCTGTAGTAAAGTCTAATCATGTTCGAAATGTACATAATAAGAGTTCTTCGAAATAGGATAGATGACACTACTAATTTTACATACATTTTTTGGTTGTTTTCAGAGTCTAGCTTACGCAGGCGCGGTTGGTCCGCGTCGTAATTAAAAACAGACAGTCCCGGATTTTTTTGCCAACCCTTTCTTAATATATTTTCTAATACACTCAATTTATTGTAAAATATGTTTCATTCTATTATCAGCTCGGTGAAGGTCGACTTAGGCTCAGATCTTAGATCATCAAAGGAGTGGAACCTGCCCGCGCGTACCGCCCGCGCTGATTACAATTCAAACGAGGTAGATCAGCGCGGTTTAACCGGGCGCTGTCAAGGAATCTCTGTGTCCGGTGTTCGTTACACACAGTCGCGCTGATCGCACGCGTCTGCATGTACTATTACCGACAGAAACAAGACGTCAAAATGAGTAAACTATTTATTCATATATGACTTTCTATTAGAACTTCATAAAAACAAAGATGCAATTAACAAAGCATTCTAGTCCGTGTTTGAAGCAGATTAGGATAAAATAAGTGCGTAGTTTTCCTATTCAATTTACCGATATTTATATGTATAAAAAATGCATTGGTAATTCATAACACTATTAATCTTTATTTCGTAAATTCTTGTTAATACATACATTATTATTATTATTACTATTGCCTTTGAACTAACGATTTCGGGTTCGAATCCTGCTAGCGGCTTATACATATTTATGTGATACTTGTCATCGTGTTCTCTTAAATCCGAGAAAGATGTAGAAATTGCATCTCTTAGTAATGTGGTAGAATTATAGGGATTTATTTGAATACGCCTTTGCCATTGCCTTTTTTCCCAAAGGTAATAGATAACTAATTTATGTATTGACAAAAGTGTCATCGCGATGGTCCCGAGTCGATGAACCGCGTCATACTAAAATCGTTTCAGAGTTACGCGCGTGTCTCGTCGGTGCGCAGGCGGCCAGCGTGTCCGTGAAACCAGCCTATAAGTTGTCAAAACGCAATGCTTCCATAGATGTTGTATAGTGTCGTAATAGCATACTCAACTGACTGACTATTAATGTTTATAAATCAATTAAGAAACAATATGAATGATTTAGAGTTTGAAATAATGTGTTCTTTTAATTAAATTATGTCTTAGAATTACTTGTGTTTGGTGTTATCCCAAATGTCATGAAAGTAGAATGGGTGATAGTGTAACCGGACTGTTACGAATAGTATAAGTGCACACATATTTTATTATTTGATAATATATTTCCGGACCGATACGAACGGTATTATAGCGAGAATCGGCCTTAAATAGCATCATAAAAAGATGATTTACGATGCTTTTTGATTTAAAAGCGATCTGCCTGGGTCTACTTCGCAATGCGGACTATCTCGCGGTTACGTCATCACCCCCAGGTCTTTGAAATAGCTCACAAGACTCTCTCTCATATAAGCGAAAGTATCTAGGATACATTATGCTATCCGCGAACTTATAATCTTTTTTTCTTTACGAGTTCATAATGAATATTTATTTGTCTATCATGACTGAAAAATATTATTTAATCAACAATATTCAAATTCAAATTCAAATTCAAAATCTCTTTATTTATATAGTCTTATTATATTACTATATTATCTATCGAGAAGAAACCGACAAGAAACTCGATAGTTACTCTTTTAAATGCAAAGATTTACAATTTCGTGCTTAATATTCTATAGGTACTTATTAGGTAACAACACTGCAGGTGAACACTTCATTATGAAGTTAAACATAAATGCTTATTATTTAGGAAGTCTTCAATCTTATAATAGCCCTTATTCATTAAGAACGCTTTAATGCACAATTTGAACTTATGTGAAGGTAATGCTAGTAGACTTTCTGGAAGTTTATTAAATATTTTAATACTAAGACCAATAAATGAATTACCACTCTTCTGGAGTCTATGGTTTGGAACAGCAAGTTTGTGTTTATTTCTAGTATTAAAACTATGAGTGTTTGACTTCTTAGGAAATTGGTCAATGTTTTTTTTTTATATATATATATATATATATAACAACACGCCCATAATCCCCGAAGGGGCAGCAAGCCCCTTCAACCACATTCAGCCTAAAATAAAGCCGGGCTGGGTTAGATGTAAAATTGTGAAAAAGCAGTGACAAGCTGCTAACCTGTCGCCTACACAATCAAACACCCAAAACCCTATATACCATTAGTCGCCTTTTACGACATGCTAGGCAAGAAACACAGTTGTAGTTGCTCACTACTTTTTTCACAATTTTCAACCTAATCCAACTCAATTTGATTTTAGTCTGGATGTGGTTAGGGAGCTTATCGTTCTTTGGACTATGTTTGTATATACTTATATATTTTTAAACGGGTGAGCACCTTCTAAAAATATAATAAAAATGTATTGACCATTTAGTAAAAGGTCTAAAACAATTGTAAATACAATCTTGCAATTTGTAAAACGATAGAACCGAAGGTATTTAATGAAATATGTGCTCACCCAGTTCTCACAAAGGGTAAGCCGTATCTCCGTATATAATGACTTTACAAATCTAATTTAACTAGGGTTTCAAATTTCAGTTTCACAAGATCCGTAATAATAAAATTATAAATGTTTTCTGGTGCTCACCCAATCTTCACGCTATTAAAAGGGCCGATATTCTAGCGAACTAGCAATTTAATAGCATTCATAATTTGTATTGTTTTAGTTGACTATAAACATGATTTTGTAAAACATAAAACAAACCACTATCACTGTGCGTTCTTGATTAATATTTTTTTGAAAGTGCTCACCCAAACCTCTTATTTTCGTAAAGTAAAAAACGTTTATATCTCTTTGTAACTAAACGTTGGAGAAAAAGTAAACATGTCAAGTTTTAATAAATAATTTTACTAAATGCTCATTTAGATACATTTTGATATTTTTATATACGTAATTAATTGTTTGTATGAAAATACTATAGAGTAGGGTGTTCACACGTTGCAAAATAAAGAGACAATATTGATTAAATTTTCTTATTTATTGCATAGCCTAATGGTGACCAATGATAGGAGACCTAGGTGACGCTTAGACGCTTCCGGAAGCGTCATCGTGCAGTGCGCATGTGCACGTATGGCTTTCCAAATGGCGGGAATTTTAAAATTTGTACACACTGACTAAATATTGCGATACAAGAGACTTCTTTACCATTTTGAATTTTACATTATGCGAAACTACCGATTTAATTTAAAATAATTTATTTAAAAACGTAATTCTCCTTATTATCTTTTCCAAGTATTAGGTTGATAGTTTTATTCAACTAAAATACTCGACTATTGAATTTGTTTTAAATTAAGTTTTTACAACTATTTATAGTTAAATGAAAGACCTTACAACATGCACATAATTTTATAACTTCGTTGCAGGAAAAAGTATAAGATACTAAAATCAATTGAGTCAAAATAAAAGTTTCATGAGAAAAAGGTGTTTTAAACTTTTAACCTACGTCGTAAGTCTTAATTAAAATATACGATGAAGCTGGCATGATTGGAAAACGATCAAAAGCCCCTAAATAATAAAGTATACAAAAAACTTACGTCGTTCTTAAGATAAACAGTCACCACTACCTTCAACCCCAGTGTTGATCTGTCACTAAAGTTTTAATTAAATTCCCATCACTTAGGTTTTTAGGTACTTCAAACGTTTGTAGGTAAAGCATAGGCTGACAGTCATCTTTCCCGGAGACTTGTGCAGACTAATTCAATACTAGCTGGTGCAAGGCGCATGTGCATCCCGAGCACAATCAATATCAGCCCGAGCCTGTGGCCAATGATAGGAGACCTAGATGACGTCTAGAGTAGAAGCTTCGGTTAGCGTCGTTGCGCAGGGCGCATGTGCAGCACTGTCAACTAGGGGAATATTTGCGCCAACAAAGTAATACAGGCACAGTTCACCGGCACATTGAATTACCTCAAAATTGTGCCGAGTGCCCTATGGAAATGAAATGCTAAGCGCAGTACTGCACAAATTGGGTCCGGCCGTTATGCCCCCATTCCGGTTTACCCCCGGCCGCGTTGTTCCCATTTTCTATTTAACAAGATTCTTGAGCAAATACTATTGAAATCTTGTACTGAATCGAATATCATGACAAAAAAATAAACTGTGGGGGCAACGCGGCCGGGGGCAACCCAGAATAACAAATTTTTCAATGTGGGGGCATACCAGCCGGGGGCATCCCGGAATGGGGGCATAACGGCCGGACCCCACAAATTCTACCCGTAGAACACAATAATGCGCCTTGCGCTAATACATTTGAAGTGGATGAGTTATATCCAGCACAGAGTGGATCTTGGTGCAAATATGCGGCGCAGCTAAGTATCTAACACACTATTTCGGTTCGGCGGAAGATTTTAATATTTATTAGGGTAATGATGAGGACGCGCCGTTTGTTATGTTAAGAAAGTAATTCCAAACACAAAATGTTTCATATAAATCATTAAGAAGTTTTAATAATAATACTCATTTAAAAAGTAGACAGTGCCAGGTCGCTTATGCAAAACAATTACAGTTATTCAATGAAATCATCAGCCTAGCCTAAATATTAAAAATAGTGAAGAGACTATAAAAAAACGGACACTGTTCTCAAGGGGTGAACTGATTCTCAGCAGAAACTAAAGGCACTTATAGGTAGCGTAGCATAGCATAGTGAATGAGCTAACTTTAAGGATAGTCATCTAGCCCAAAACAGTACTAGATAAAAATAACTATAAATACGGCATTTACAGTAATAAGTAAGCACTTGCCTGGAATTCACCATAACTTCCTCCAACGATGTTTATAGTGTCATTATCACCTTACACTTCAGTCAGTTCAATCTTTTTAGCTTATGAATACATTGACGACTGTCTTTGATATGGACTCATCTATTATCGATCAATTGACGGGTAGAAGGTATCTAATTATGTACTTGTTAATGTTAAAATAGTCTTGCCGACCTCAAATTATTATTAGAACATTCAAAGAAGATGTACGTAGCTGGTATTCATTCCAAGGCTACTTCTTGTAAATGTACAGTTCAACACTTGTATCAATATTGTTCCGTCACTAATCATCACCAAATTATTGTTAATTGAATATATTTTAGCTGAAGCACCGACTGACGCCCGTCTTGGGAGGTGGCTTGTCGAGACTACTTTAATATTGGCGAGTGCAAGGCGCATGTGCATCCCGAACTAAATCAATATCGGCGCGAGCCCGTAGCCAATGATAGAAGACCTAGGTTATGTCTTAAAGCTTCCGTCGGCGTCATCGTACAGGGCGCATGTGCATTGTGCAATCGCCTGCGTGAGTTGACGCGATCTTACTGCGCAGGCTCACTGAGTTAACTGGAAATTGTGAACTATGTCGACACAATTGTGCGGCGCAGCGAAGTATGTCCATGTCATACTTAGTGAGTTGCGAACTGAGTTGGAGCAAATGCACTTCGCAGCGCGTGTTACCACTACCTAGTGAGTTGTGACCTGAGTTAGCGCAGTGCTAGGTAAGTGCATTTGCGCGACTCAACGAGCGAGTAGTAAACTGGGCCGTTGTTGGTTATTTGAATTTTTCACATAAGTTTTAAGGTTATGTGAAAAAAGTGTTAAAACAAAAGTTGTAGATCTTTTTATTACTTACCTACCACTTTGCCATTTTACTTTTTTTTCATGGGTCTCGTAGTTATGCCAGAAATCGAGATAAACCGTTTTTTACCCTTAAAAACTCACCCCCTTCCCCTTCCCGACCTCAGATTGCCCGTAAATTATTTTTCCCTTCATTTTTGGATTATTCTCTACCTTTTTTAATGGGTACATATAACAAAAAATATAGCAGGGTCATCGTACTGTATTTTTTTTCACTTTTAACCATTTTCAAACTTATCGATCCTGGTCTATTCATTAAGTGCTAATTTTAAAAATTATAAATTAATTCTTAATATGTAAAATTTTACAGAGTCCAACGACCAATGAAGTGCTTAGGACCGAAAGATGTTACTTATTTTCTAAAACATGAAATGTATGGTAAAGGGTGGTATTTACCCCTACTATTAATGTACGGGTACTAGCTAGTTCGGGTAGTGGGCCAATTTGCAGGTATCAGGTGCGATAGTTAGATAAAGATATCTCTCACTTAACTTAAATTCTGATTCTGACTGATTGAGAATACTAAGGTAAAGTTCTACACAATATACATGAAAATCAGCAATCAAAATTAAAGTTAAGTCAGAAATATCTTACCTTTCATCATTTCGCAGCCGATACCTGCAAATTGGCCCACTACCCAATCTTGCTAGTACCCGTACGTTTATAGTAAGTAGTGATACTACCCTATACCACGCATTTCATTTGTGAGAAAATAAGTAAAATTTGTCGACCCTAGGATCTTGGACTATTAGCCAAACGTCGAGTTTTGTGGCCAGCTTGTCAACTACATAATCACAAACTTATCGAATATCAATTATTCAGCATGTATACCACTTCATGAAGGGCAGATAAAACTAAAGAAGTGCTATTGATCATCGGGGGGCAAAAAGTCACCTACTTAGTTAGCAGCGCCACTCGCTACCACCCCGAGTCGCTACCACCCCGGTGGTGGATTTGAAGGGAGCAGGTGGGAATAAAGGCTCTGCAGAGCTATAGGGATATGTATTAACTCTCTGAGTAATGAGTAAATGGAAATAAGATAAAATTATTACCTCCTCCTGTCTGATCCACATTTGAACATTAGCCACCCATAAAGAATAAAAAATGAACATAAACTATTTTTTAGGGCTCCGTGTTCTCTTTGAAAAAGAGTTAGGACGCTAAAACTGTGAGAACCGCTGCTTTACAGGTCTTGTCAAGACTGCATGCTTTGATACTGCTGGTGCACAGCGCATGTGCATCCCGAGCACAAACGAATTACAACCCGAGCCCGTGGCCAATTATAGGAGACCTAGGTGACGTCTAGAAGCTTCCGTCAGTGAAGCAACGCAACGCGCATGTGCACACACAATTTCGGAATGGCGGCAAATTTTAACACAAATGTTCGTAAGTTTATACACGGCTATATAATGGCTGTTATCTAGAGAGAAATGCAGCTTCTAAATATATCTGATAATCTCAATTTGTACAACAGAATACGTGAAATATATTTATGCACGTTTGTGGGCACAAAATCGTGTAGCTCATGTTTTATGTTAAATAGTAAAATCTAGCGTCATTTCTATTCTCAATATACTAAAACTTGACCTATTAGAGTCATTAGGTAAGAAAAGAAAAACATTTCACACGTTTTACAACATGGGTCTTATAAAAAGTTATTACATATTCAAAGATTTTAAATATTAAATGGCAAAAGGTACAGGACGCTATTACAAAGCTTTTTTATATTCTTCAGTAGTGGAAAATGAAACGACGAGAGATCGCGACTAAAGTAAAAAATATTTTTATATGTAAAATAGCTACTACTAACCTTCAATTATGTGCAAGTTCAGTGACTTGCAAAATATAGCATCATTATCACCACCAACTGTTAATACGCGTAAGGCTTTTTCACTTCTTTAAATATTATAAATTTTATTCTTATTTAAACGTCTCGCAGTTTAAACAAAGTTAATCACCTTTTCTGTGGCAGTTTAATATACATGTGTGTACTGACAAAAGCAAGGCGCATGTGCATCTGGAGCGCAAATCAATATCGGCCCAAGCCAGCGGCCAATGATAGAAGACCTATGTGATGTCTAGAAGCTTTGGTCGGCGTCATTGCGCACGGCGCATGTGCGTGCATACCTATTAGTGATGTGCCGGATATTAGTATCTGTATTCGCGGATATCCGATGGAGACGAAAGATCTGTATTATATCGTCGTTCGTAGTTTTTGGCGGACCTTGAACGTATCTTTGAAAGTTGTACATTTTAACATAATAATATGAAGTATGAAATATGCAATGAAATACTTTTGACCTATCCAAACACCGTAATATTATAATAAAAATTTTTGACAGCAAAATTTTTTATAGTAAGCAATACGTCCAGCTCTTCTTCAAAGCTAAAGGAGCTAACGTTAACACAACATTAATGTCGAGAATCGTTTTCATATTTGCGAATCTAGACACTTAATAAATTGTATCTGTATCCCTATAAGCGAATTATATTTTTCATGGTCAAGAAGACCACGGAACAAATATTAAGTGGAAGTGCCAAGTGGGCATGGCAGTGAAGCCACAATCCTACGTAGTAGCGCAAGACTACGCGTAGACTGCTTGTGTCAAAATGTACACCTTTATCTTCTAAAAAAAAATTTTTGTGAGTTTGGTTTCATCGGTTCTCATACTAATTTTGTGACATGCCACTTGCAATATTTTTTTCTGTTCTGTGGTCAAGACTTCATTATAGTATAGATGCGGTCTCAAATTGTCAAAATATTGAACTTTATTTGGTTGTTTGAAATAAGTATTTCTACAATTTTGATGGACAATCAAAATTTTTTCCGAAAATATTGACTAACTAAACTTCACGCCACTTCCTTAGCGGGGTAGGCAGAGAGAACCGAACGCCATATGGTACGATCCTTACACACCTCACTCGCCTCTTCAACATTCATGATCATTTTCATACAAGCTCCACGGTTTTTATGACTCCTAACATCACCTTCTGTTAATACACGACCAATCTGGTCGTAGTAGGTGAGCCTGGGCCTTCCGCGGCGCCTACATCCTTCCACATTCGCATTGTATATCTGTTTAGTCAATCTTTCATCAGGGCAGATCGTTCTTTTCACAGTCGTATCCAATGATAGGACACCTATGTGACGCCTCGAAGGTTGTAATAGCGTCATTCCGCAGTGCTCATGTATGTGCACAGGTTGCCATGATGGCAGAAGAATTTTGCGGGACATATCAAATTTTACAATTTATTGTGCATAATTTTCTGTTTTGTAAAAATAAGAAAATTTTCATTATCACACGCTCAGTCATCCAAACAGACTGGCTTATTTAAACCAATAACAATGCGTTCCCAAAAGTCAACGACAGGAGACTTAGGTGACGTCTGGAAGCTTCAACCAGCGCCACTTTTAATTATATTATTAATTGGTAAATTTAAATACTATTTTGTGAGACATTTTTAAAAGTGTGGTCAAACGTGTCCGCGCTAAGAGCTGTCTTTATGTATAATTCAAAACACCATAGTCGTCTCCGCAGAGAACAAATATTCCATAATAGGCAATATACATAGGTATTCCAAGCTCATTCAATCAATAGACTGACCTGCGCAGTCACTGATAGTTTATCTCTTATGTCTAATAGCAATTGTTGGGCTTTAGATGAAGTGTTGAAGTTTTAAAGAATGATTACAATGCAAAACGTCTTGAAAATGAATTTCTCAGACTAATTTTATAATAAAGACTAATCGATACTTCAGAAAAGTTTGTTTCTATGATTATGAAATCGATATCTTTGAAAGCTACATGTAAGGTTCATGAATGGATTTTAAAAATTAATGTGTATGTGTATAATTATATTCTGCGTATGAATGTTTATAGCAAGGTATGGAAGCATATAGTGCCATCAACATTGGTAATATATAACTATTAAATGTTTTTGTTACTATATTATGTATCATATCATATTTAACTGCTAATTAATTAATAAAGTAAAATTAAAAGTTTCATTCTATGCGTACGAATAAAATAAATTTACTGTTGAATAAAAATACTCGCACCTCAAATTTATTATAACATCCAGTGTTTGTACAATATGCAGTAACCATCACTTTGAACACCTGATACCGTAATTGATTTTTCACAAAAGGCGTTAAAGACTGGGACTTTCATCTATTTCCAGTTTAAACATAGGCTGACGGCCACCTTTGCTAAAAATTCGTCTAGAATACTTCAATCAATTGATTGGTTACTAAGCGCATGTGCATCCCGAGCACTTATCAACATCTGCTCGAGTAAGTGGCTAATGATAGGAGACCTAGGTGACATTTCGGTTGGCATCAGTATGCAATGCGCATTTGCAGATTGTCATAAGCGCGCTCGAATTGAAGACTCGGAATCATCCCAATAAGGACGTTTTGTCTTTGTATGAGTCTTAGGGGACACTTGTTTTCATTTAAGCACGATGTGATAACCGCTGACTGTATTTTTTACATACCGTTGAAATTACGCTATCCTTTTTGATCAGTTTATCAATGTTGTCAAATACAGTATGTGTGAAAAAAGTGTTCATGTGTTTTCACTGGGCTCGGAAATTTTTTTCGGTTGAAATGTACGAGTGTATGAAATATCTTTAGTAAAATATCCTAACTCGATGACAAGATTTCCGCCATATCGATCAATGATGTGATGTGAAAAGTAGTGTCAATATTTTCTAGTAAACTTTTCGATTTCCGTAGTATGCAATTCATACGATGTTTTTCCTAAATTCAAATAAGTAATCAATTTTAGATGAAAATTGATAAAACATGTTTAGATGGATTAATGGAGATTTTAAATTATTTTATTTGTCCCATTTTGGTCTGGGACTAAAAAAGAATGTGCCAACTGTGTTTATTGCCTAGCATGTCGTAAAAGGCGACTAATGGTATATCGGGTTTTGGGTATGTGATTGTGTAGGCGACAAGCTAGCCACTTGTCACTACTTTTTTACAATTTTCCATCTAACCCAGCCCAGTTTTATTTTTGGCTGAATGTGGTTAAAGGGGACTGCTGTCCCCACCACCCGTAACGGGTACGGGTTATGTTATGTTTACGGTGGTGTTATGTTATGTTTAAGTTATTTTAGCGTATTTAAAGTTAAATATATGTATATGTAACCGTATATTTTGATAACATATATATTTAACTGAAAGTACGATGCCTGAAAAGGAGTATTGACACCTGTCACAGGAATCGCCTTACGTGAAACAGACTATAACTATGTTTACTGTCTCAAAAGCATTATTTTACTTGCAAATTTGATTTAAGATTGACCAGATTGACTCCATCTTTGGTGTAGACAAGTATCTTAATTAACTGGTGCAAGGCGGATTTGCATCCCGAGCGCACCCGAGCCTCTGTCTAATTACCGGAGACCTAGTCACGTCGCCGTCTGGCAGTAGTAATCGGCAATTGTTTCAATAAATCACAATAAAATTATTCGACACGTAGTATTCAAATATAATTTGATAATCGGAAGATTATTCGATATTCGGACGATTTTTAATGAACGAACGAAATAGGTAATTTATACGAATGAAAATATAAATCGATTCATTCGTTTGATTTTTTGGAGCTAGACTGTCCAACTTGTTCCAACAATACGTTTTGCGTTTGTAAGCGGTGCCAATAAAAATCCAATATTTGTAGGCTCAGATTACAGAACAAAAGGCAGATAGACCCGTCACAGGCACGAGAGTGCGGCCGGCAAAGCAAATACAAAATCGAAAGCAAATACAAACTCAAGACAGTTCGAAACAAAGCGTTGCGTTGACAGTACGTCACATCTGTGTTTTAAATTAATTCTTAAAAATGCCGTCTTGTGTGTTTAAACATTGTAAAAATTGTTCCCAAAAACTGAAACGAGAAATCGGAGTACCGTTTCATAGTTAAGTAATAATTAACTAAATATTTTGATATTATATTTCCGTGTTATTTGTTTCTCATTACTTGGAATACAAAACTTTAATGAATTTTGGGTAGTGTTGCTAGGTTACATTGAAATAGTTTCCTTGAAGTAAGGTAATATGCAAATACTCGTAATCTACACTATTATTCATCATCTTCATCTTCCTAGCGTTATGTCCCGTGTTTAGACGGGGTCCGCTTAGCCATGATCCAGGATTTAGCGAGTCTGGTAATTACATTGAAGCGACTGCCGATCTGACCTTCGCAACCCTAAGATAGGGGTACCAGACAATTTTTGGATCATGGTTACAAATCCAAACTTGTATGAATTTGCAGGTTTCATCACGATGTTTTCCCTCACCGCCGAGCTAGTGGTATAAATACGTACATAGATTTGAAAAATCCAGAGGTACGTGCCGGGCTTGAACCCGCACTCCTCGGTTAAGAGGCGCGTGTCCTTACCATTGAGCTACCACCGCTCTAATAATCGTGTAATCTACACTATTATTATAAAGATGAAAGATTTATTTGTATGTATGTAACGAATAAACTACTCGGTATATATTTTATCCCCTTATTCCTACAAACGGGAACTACACGGGTGAAACCGCGGGGTGCTGCTAGTATGAGTCTCATGTATAGATGCCAAAAGGCAATATTTCAAGTAATGGTTCTAAATTAAGGCTGCTAAGATTGCATGTTTTATATGTCGATTATAATTACAAAGTTTTATATTTCAAAAATTAAATTTAAGATGTTCATTTTAATGTAAAATATAAATAATTAAATACATGTTACAATACCAACCAATATTATACTACTCGAGCATTAAACACAAAAAACAGTGGTACTTTTTTTCATTACCCTGGCAAACTTACATGCACACTAGGACACAATGTTCCTACAGTGTGTCACGCACTCATAGATTAATTCTTGCCTCACATCTTTGTTCCGAGCGGTCCATCTGCCTTTTGTTCTCTAATCTGAGTTTGTAGGTATGAATGCCTCTTCATAAATTGTCTATTGATTATATAGTAACTTAATTTAAGTCGGATTATTTCTAAATACAGGTATCTAATTTAAATTTAGGTGAAAAATTTAAATTCATTCGAATCAGTTCTGTTCATTCGAATGATTGGAATACCTACATTGACTTGTATCCGAACAAAAATTCGAATGACTCATTCATTGCCTATTACTACCTGGAAGCTTTTATTAACTATGACAGTTTTCCAATGACCAATGCCATACGACCGAGACGGCGTGACGGATTTACTGAAGGCATTGCACAGCGTTATCATCATCGTTTCAGAATCGAAATGGAAAATGAATATTGTATTTTGGAGAAAGTGTTACTCTACTTCCCTAATAGTTAAAAAATTAAGGATTATCTTTTCATATTTGTTTCTCCTAAGAAATGTTATTTGGTATTTAATGAAATGGACTGGCCTGCGCATGTCAATGAGAGGGTGTCTCTAATGACCTATAACAAGACCACTGGGTGATGTTTTCTTTTTTTTAAATAAATAAATATTACACTACATCACATACATTGATCTGACTCCGAGGTAAGTAGCTTAAGCACTTGTGTTACGGATATCAGAAACAACAGTGGTATTACAAATATATACTTAAATATTCAATATTAACACCCAGACACAGAACAAACACAAGTATTCATCATACGAATGTTTGTCCTGGGCGGGGATCGAACCCACAACTCTTGGCACATGGGGCAGGGTCACTACCGAATAAGCCATCGAGCCAGTCAGATATCTGATATGTATATCTTTTATCTGAGTAATTCAGCCGCTCACGTGTATTTGCTAATTGTAAAAAAACGATAAATTGATATATTATAAAAAAAACTTAAACTCCATTTAACCCAGCCCAGTTTTGTTTTTGGTTGAATGTGGTTAAAGGGGCCTCATAGCGGTGGTAGCTCAATGGTAAGGACACGCGCCTCTTAACCAAGGAGTGCGGGTTCAAACCCGGGCACGTACCTCTGGATTTTTCAAGTCTATGTACGTATTTATACCACTAGCTCGACGGTGAAGGAAAACATCGTGATGAAACCTGCAAATTCAAACAACTTTGGATTTGTAACCATGATCCAACAATCGTCTGGTTCCCCCATCTTAGGGTTACGAAGATCAGATCGGCAGTCACTTCAATGTAATTACCAGACTCGCTAAATCCTGGATCGTGGTCTAAGCGGACCCCGTCTAAGCACGGGACATAACGCTAGGAAGATGATGTGGTTAAAGGGGCCTGCTGCCCCTTTGACTCTGCCTACCCCTTCGGGGAGTATGGGCGTGATGTTATGTATGTATGTATGTAACTCTAAAAATATCTTATCTTGCTTTGTTCTCAACACTTAAACCGAGTGAGTTTGTTGGTTGTTTACTAATAGTGCCAAATAACTACTTTACATTATTTTTACATCCTTTCATTTCATTTATATAGCAGTGGAAGCTCGTTGAATGGCTTCTCATGCGAGAGATTTCAGTTCTAATCTGAATCGAATTTTACGTTCGAGCAATAATACGAACAATTTCTAATGGAAATATTAGCACGACACTACCAGAAAACTTGTGAAATTAAACTTGAAATATAAAAAGGTTTGGACCACTTCTGGACGATGAACAAACTTGCCGAGGCTTTTCACCCGAATCTTTGAAAGATTCATATAGCAGACATAGCGTCTGTGGATAGTGTGCCGTAGCGTAATTTCATATGGCTAAAATTAGACTATACTTATAACACAAAATATTTTTTTTATTCGGACCAGTAGAGCTTGTATGAAAAGGATTATGAATGTTGAAGAGGCGAGTGAGGTGTGTAAGGATCGTGCCATATGGCGTTCGGTTCTCTCTGCCTACCCCGCTAGGGAAGTGGCGTGAAGTTTAGTTAATTGGTTATTCGGACCAGCAGGTCCTGAGATTAGCGCGTGCAATCAATCAAACAAGCTCTTCAGCTTTATACATTAGTATAGATAAATAATACTGCTATACCCTAAAGCGTTGCAGTAGAACGTCTTTTTTCTACGGGAAAATATATTTTAGTTCTTACCGTCTCAGTGTATGTATTGTATATAGATAGGTATACTTAGTGGCAAGAAAAACTTCACCAGCGCAATGCACTAATGTATGGCGTTTCTGCATGTTCGATCAACGTCATCGGTTGACATATTATTGGAGCTCTTATCTTGACTAAATATCTTGTGGCAAGGTCGCCATAATACTATCGATAGCCCATAATTTTAATTTCCACTTTGTGATAATTTTTTGAGATTTTAGGTGCAATATAAAAATATCTTAAATAAACATGATACAAAAAAGCTTTTATAACACAAAACCACTAACCGTTACATCAAATTATTTTTTTTTTTCAAAAATGGTTGTATCTCGAAAACTACAAAAAATCGTAGAACATACATGGGGGTTAAATCGATGGGAATTGATTATATTGGTGTCCCCTAACCACTGACCTTTGCTGATACAATTTGCGTGGTACGCGCTACACAGTTTATAATTTTGTTTTTGTTTCTCAAGAGCGGACGATTATTTTTTTAACTTTGTTATTTCAGCTTTTACTATGCCCTCCAATAGTTTTTATGAAGATTCATTGACTGGCCCTGGATTCCGAGGTTTCACCAAATGCCAGAAATATAAGACACCCAATGACATCGACTAGATAGTGGTTTTAATTTGGCTGATATGTAAAATGGTGCCAGAATTCGGTTAACGTTGCATAATGAGTCTTTTACTGCCATCGCACATATTTACGTGTGCGAATAAAAATTATACTTAAGTTATCTTTGAAATTATAGTAAATACTTATCAAATTTTACAAAGTGGAACGGCATCTACAATTTAAAACACTTTTGACTACGGGACTAGACAGGTGTCAATGTTCGAAAGGTCTACGTTTAATTCCGCAATTGTTTTTAAATAATACCTAACGATTACCCTCAAACAAATGATACGTTATTATTTAGCATACGAAAGGGCCAATAAAAGGCCCAGCTTGGTAACCCTTATATATAATGAACAGTAGCACCCCGCGGTTTCACCCGTGTAGTTCCCGTTCCCGTAGAAATACGGGGATAAAATATAGCCTATGTTATTCGCTGATGCTACTTTATCAGCGAATAACATAGGCTTCCCATTGTAGAAGCATTATTCAAATCGATCCAGCAGTTTCGGAGCCTATTCGATACAAGTAAACAAACAATGAAATATTTCCTCTGTATAATGTTAGTATATATTTACTTATATTGTATTTATCTCTTTTGTTGAAACATATTCTTCACAAGAATAACTTTATTCTTGTTGTGTCCATAGTATTATTATAACAAACTGTTGTGTTTGTGAGTGTAACTCGGTAGCTCGGTAGTTATTTGGAGGCAGCTGTGTGAATCCATCGGTCTAGGGATGCTACCAGTGCATCGCGCATGTGCAATATTAAATGTTATAAGTCGATCAAAGGGAGAGGGCACATTACACAGGAGTAAAGATATTTAAAAAATATTTTCCTAAAGTTGGTTTTGCTAGAAATGGCAGAAGCTCACATGGTAAATCACGAGGCAACATATTTGCATTTATAAATACAAATAGGAAATATATATCTTACAACATGGTTTCTAAACTGAAATAAAATTAGGAATAAATATCGCATTTGCAAATTTTGCACAGTTGTCGTTACTATATAAATTCGCGAAGACACATTTCCCTGATTGAATTAATTTAGGTTTCCACATAATATATAAAATAATATATTGTATATAAAGCTAATTATATACATATATAATTAAACATACCTTCAAAATGCCGGCCATGAAACTGAGTGCCCTGGAATCGCTTTCGAGACCCGCGGAGTTACTATACAATGGAATGACTAAAGTAGTCGCAACCCTAACGTGAATATTGATTTTTGGGTCGGCGCGTACACGAGCGCTCAGTGCGCGGACGGATGCGCAGTGAACTACAAGCCGTGAATAGGATTTGGCTTGAACGCCCTCTACAAGACGCAAGAAAAAACTTTATTTGTGGTCAGACCGTGTGTTTCACGTCCTAGGAAAAAACATCGTAAAAATATGGCCAGTGCTTCAGAACCACCTAAATATCGAAGGCCTGACGTCGACAAGAAGGCGGATTATTTACAACGTAAATTGGCAATGTTGGATGTAATTGAAAAACTTAAGGACATATTGTTTGCTCCGTGTAACGCTGGAGTAACGCAACAAGTGAAAGAGCAAGCATGGGGGGAAGTACTTGAGCAAGCCAAGTTACTGCGCCTAGCTTCCTCCAGAAAGACCTGGACCTACGCGCGTGACGACCTTTACAACGTCTGGAAAGGTCGGACAATGGTATGTATTTCACAACAGAAATTGAATTCTAATAAATTTATATTTATTTTACAGTCGTCTTTTTATGGTACTTAAAGAAAAATAATTCTTTTAAATATACGAAATATAGATTTTTTTATTACTGCCATGCATTATTCAAAATATTGGCCATGATTACAGCAAAACCTGTTTTTCTATTTCAGAAAAAAATTGCGGCAGTAAGGAAGACAGGAGTGCAGGTGAGCGTAGCAGCTTCTATAAAGAAGAAGCTGGACGAAGTCGATTTCAAAATATTAGACATAATATGTAAGGTACAGCAAGCAGATTGCCCAGGTCATTCTGACTCTGAAGATGAGAGTGAAAACCATGAACCCCCGTCGAAAGTGTGGAGGAGGGTGTCGGAGAGGAAACTTATTGCAGCAGTCGGCAAAAATTTCCGCCTCAAGAGGCAGGCCTTATCATTGTCGCTCTTGCGTCATGAGATATACATACGGAAGCTCATGGCATTTAAGCTTGAAAAGGAAATTTTAAAGGAAAAGTCTTCAACGCCTGACGAAGATACAACGAATGAAGCGGAGCCGGGTGACAACAACGCACAAAATTAAATAAGTGGTTTAAATTATAAGTGTCACTAGTAGTGTTTTCTGGGTGTTATAATAGTCTTCTAGAATGGTTTCTCGGGAAAAAGTTATAAAAGTGAGAGTTAATTCTAGTTCAGCCAATTTTGTTATCTAGTTCACTCAAAAATGCTTCTGGTATAATACATACAAAAAAAAGTTATTTGGCAAAAATGATAATAATATATTTATTTCCGACATTAGAATAATCTAATTAATTTAAGAATATCTTAGTGTTTTATCATAGTGAGCAGGATAGATATTTTATGTGTGACAATATTAATCTTCTAGAATAGTTTCTGGTGCAAAATTATTCCATCATTTGTGTGTCTGTATTCATCAATTAAATACATTTTAAATAAACTAACAACTATATTTCATTATTTAGACCTCATTACGTTACTAAAAATTGTTTTTTTTAACGTTCTTGAGAAAAAAATTGAGCTTGATTAAATGGAAAATTAATAAAAAGTAACCAGTGGTTGTAATTACAAATGCTATAATTATGATGAACAGCCAAATATCTATGAGCAGATGATGAGAGACGAGATGTAAAAATGTTTTTTTTTTAATTTACAGTGGCTAGAGGCCACTAATGCTTTAGCAAAAGCTGCATTTTATGCAATATATACGCTTATGAAATATCTTTTGTAAAATATCCTAACTCGATGACAAAATGTCCGCCGTTTCGATTAATGATGTAATGTGAATAGCAGTGTCAATCTCTATGAGTACCTATACTTTCCGATTCCCGTAGTATAATAGTAATAATAAATTGTCCAAACTGACACACCAACTCCCTAGTTTTAAACTAAGCTTATGCTTGTACTATGGATACTAGGCAAACGGATAGACATACCTAGATACGTTTATAAACATCCATGACTCGAGTACAAATGTTCATGTTCATCACGCGAAACATTTTACCCTAGCGGGATTCGAACGCGCGACCCTCGACCAACGGGCCAGTCATACCTACCTATTAAGGTACTACTTATTTGTAACTACTTTATGTTAGAAATAAATAACTTACATATATACATAATGTCACGCCTTTTTCCCATGGGGGTAGGCAGAGATCACGTACTTCCATTTGCTACGATCCTGACATACACCTTTCGCTTCTTCTACATTCATAAGTCTTTTCATACACGCTCGTCGGTTAAGGGTGCTGTTTACCTGACCTTGTTTTAATACATTACCAATCTGGTCATGGAAAGTCCGTCTAGGTCTTCACCTCCCAACGGATCCATTTACACTTGCCTTATATATCTCTTTCGTCAATCTTCTTTCATCCATTCTCTCAACATGCCCAAACCATCAAAGCATGCCTTTTTCAATCTTAGTTACTACATCTTCTTTCACTCCACATCGTTCTCTTATTTATTCGTTTCTTATTCTATCAGTCAGTTTCACTCCTAGCATACTTCTGAGTGCTAACATACTCTCATCTCTACTGCATTTATTCTACACTCGTGCTTCTTCTGCCACACCCAGCATTAACTTCCATACATAAGTGTGGGAACCAACACTCCTTTATGAACTGCCAGACGTGCTTTCTCAGACACTTTCCGACTGTTCATAAATGTGATAGAAATAAATAAATGTGTGTTTAATTACTGTTTTAACTTTTTTTTGTTTAATTCACCTTTTTCTTACAGCCAAAAACAGTACAAGCTTTTCATGGTTAACTTTTAACCGTTAACTTGAACTTGCGTTAAATTTTCGAAAATTAAAGCTCTACCGACTATCCAAGTTAACTTTTTACTAACGAATTAACAAAGTTAACTTTTGCATTAACTGCATATTACCACAGAGTAATAATATACTACACGACGTACAACAGAGGGTCACTGGCCATACTTGAAAAGTTACTGCTATAACTCGCGCAAGAACAGCGACAGTGGTGAGTAATTGGAACTACAGCAAAGTTTAGTCTGTTTGCCAGGAATTTCTTAGTAATAATACGCTATCTGTGTAAAATTCATGGTTTTAAAACAAATATTATTTTGGTTTGCTTCTGAAGAAAAATGTTTTTTACCTAAATTTAATAAATTATCTAAGAAATTACGTAAATAACTCATTTTATGAAAAAAGCATTCTTTTTATTGAAATAATAACTTTTTTATTCGGTTTTATCTCTCAATCGGTCTAAATGATGCCTGTAGCGACATCTGTCTGTGTCAAGTCTATACGAAATCTAAAATGTATGTGACTGACCAGACATAATATTACTTAGGTCACGATATTTGAAAGACCTGTATATTATTCAGTCGAATTTGTAATCTGAAGGAAAGTGTTAAGTTCAAGCAAAATATTAGCACCCTCAGTAAAAACATTTATGATATGATTTTATTTCTTACATATAAAAATCTTGTGTCACGGTGTTTGTCATCGAACTCTAAGAAACGGTTTTTTCGTGCAAACAACTTTTTTAAACAAAATCATTCTAGCAATTTCATATTATAATAATGAACGTGCGACGGATATCTCCCGTGCATAATTGAGCCGTTTAGACCATGACCAAGGATATAGCGAGTCTGATTACATTGAAACGACTGTCTATCTGACCTTCGTAACAGTAGATAGAGACACCAGAGGCACCTAATGAATGTGAAGGTTTCATCAAAATGTTTTCCCGTCGGGTAAGTGGTAAAATACGTACAGTCACGAGCAATAATATATATACATTGTCACATTTTCTAATATATCTTAACTTGTACCAGTCTAGAAAGAAGTGAACGACAATTTGTTCTAAATTAACTAACCATTAAACAATGTCAAAATAAGGTATACGTTTATTCCATATTATTATAAGTGAAACAAAATCATAAATAAATTCACATTTCGAATATCATTTTTAACTATACATGTAAATTTCTATAATATGTATACCAATGTATACCTACATGTAATAGACATTGTCATGGATACATCGAAATTATATTGTAAGTGTATACTTACTTTTGCCGCTTTCGTAACTTTACTCGTTATTTTAGTCGAATTCAGTGATCATGACGAATACTAATTTAATTTTTTACTACTTTCATCATATATTTCAGCCTTTGATTTACTACTGAAATAAAACGAGAGCTTTTATAATCAGTTCCTTGTAATTCGTTTTCCAATGTTATAATCATTTTTAAAGCGTATTAACTCATACTACCTTCAAAAATCGAATATTTATTGAAATAAAATAATGAAATTTTAATAACAAGTTATTAAAATATCTGTTATTCATTTTAAATCATAATGTAATCAAGTACAATTACCAATTTTAAAAATGAAGTATCCGTAACTAAATAAATTAAAATCTTGTGTAGCCACCTTCAGGGTTTATAACATCTTGCAACCTTTCCCGCATTGAAGAAACCATGTTATTACATATATCGCTGCCTCTAAAACTATCCCATATCTCGTAGACGTGACCGGTCAAGGTTTCTTTGGTTCTAGCTTGGTTGATGTCCCGCTGTTGAACCATCAGCCCCCACAAAGTCTCAATCGGATTGAGATCTGGGCTTTTAGGCGGTCATGGTAACAAGTTCACCAAATTTTGGTTGCGATTGAACCAGGTTTGAGTAAATCGCGAATTATGGACCCCTGATTTGTCTTGCACAAAAATTATAGGCGTCAACCTGGAAAATGCCTCTAAACTAGTATGCCTCTAAACTAGGCACTAGCCTAGCCTGCCTCTAAAATATCCGTATATTGTTGGCTATTCATTCGACCATTGACCTCGGTTAATTCACCAGGTCCTCTGACTGCCATCCTGGCCCAAACGCCGAAGCTTATCCGGCCACTTCTTCTAGATGGCAGTATGTTCCCAAATATCGAGTGTTATTAGGCCGCCATAAAGACAAACGTTCATCAGCAGATGAAACAAACACTTTTTCATCAGAAAAAATGGCCCTGCTAAAATCAGAGTTGAGATATTCTCGACTTATAGGGATAAGTAGTTACAATTTGCTCGAGAATATCTCAACTACTGCAATATTTCCGCAGGAATCCTACAGCACGATTAGTTTTTAGGACGGCGTATGGAAAAAAATTAGGACGAGCGAGCCGGCTGCGCGGTGCCGCTCGCTGTTGTCGGTGAACCTACCCCCTTAACTTCAAATATTAATCTTATTTTTGTAACATAACCTAACGACGCAATAACTGGAAAAATATAGAAATAAGTCTTTTTATTTATTTGTTTTGATGATTAATAAATATTTACTTGATTGTATGATACATTTTTAATTAATAATAATTGTTCACATATTTTTGAAAATGTACTGTGTACATATTTTATATTTGCTTGGTGGGTACATAATTATGTAACTAAAAGTTAATATAACATTTTGATTACCTGTTGTTTACAATAATTTGATAGAAATGTGCAGTTTATTTTGACGTAATTCAGCGTTTACATAATTATAGGTCGTAGTTTAGCATAATTATTTTTGCGATTTAATGTTGCTTACATACATTTGAATTTTAAGGATGTTTCTATGTTATTACTCATGACTGTACACAGATTTGAAACGGTTTGAACCAGCACCTCTAAGATAAAAGGCGTGTGTCTGAGCTACCATCGCTAATAATCTACCTAAATCATCATTGCTAAATAGTTAACAATTTTACTTTTAAACATAAATATAACAGTAGCGGTTTAATTCCTGTTTTGCGCCATCTATCTAAAACTGAACGCCGTAAAACATAGTTTGGGTTTTACCCTTCACAACGCCCTCTGTTAGATTAACTGTGAATTAACTGTGGCCACGGTGTTTCTGCTTTAGATAAAGAACACAACTGGAGAGATAGGTACATACTATGGCAATAGATCTCCATATGATAAACACACAAATTATTTTTTTTTAAATTTAAGCGAAAAGAAGGGGTTTGTTCACTTTTTACGCGTCAATGACAATCATAGTCATAGTTTATAATCATGATTTTGTAAATACACATTTTTGACCCAATCACAAGTGCGTGCAGTATAATAAAAATTTGCAGAACGTAATATAAAGTTTTTATTTTTTGTTAAGGTATACATTCTTCGATCATATCATATCATTGATCTTATACCGTATCATGAGTACTAGAAATGTGATCACGTTTGACAGAAATAGTGCATCGAAGCCGTTCCAGTGCGGTTGTTATCTAAGTATCAAAGTATGCTTGTGTTTGTGCTTTAGCGGTAGTGAGTAGTTCACCTGGTCTGGCGTAGATGGCGTGCTGCGGCTGTGGGCGCCTATTCCCTTGCGAGCGTTGCCGCCCCGACGTCGCACCTTGTTACTCATAGGTGGCGGCATCAGCTTATCCTCTTTCTGTATTTTGAATAATTTTCAAACATTAGAGGTAACGCAGCGTATTACTTTAATAGGATTGAAGTAGTGAGTCTTGCTTAATTAACATTTCACACAGAATATAAACTTACATGCGATTACGTCCGCAATCTTGAAGGCTCATTAAACGACATTTAGCCAAAAACAAAACTGAGGGGGGTTAGATGGACAGTCGTGACAATATAGAAACAAGTGAATAGCTCGTCGGTCACATAATCACAAACCCAATACACCATTAATCGCCCTTTATACTAGGCAAGGATAAAATTACTATTCTTTTTGAGTCGCAGAAAAGATTAAAACGTCGTTTGTTTCTTTATTAATGTATAACCATTGAATACGACACGCAGTAATCTAATCCGTAATTATGAGTCAGATTATAATTACAGTGGCTAAGCCCGTTGTATAGTATGTAATTGATTAAATATATAATTATTACACGCGCCTGGATATTGTCAGCGGATCCCCATGTCTTATGGAGTTCTCCGTCGTCCGACCGCCTCTCCTCGCGGTCTTTTGCTGACTTCGGGATGTACGCGGAGGATCTGGTCGCTCCAACGCCTAAGAAATTGCTAAATGCTTCCGTGGTTTTCTTCACCCGAACGTTGAGGGACCCGATTCGTAGAAACCCCTCTTTTTCTGAAATAATAGTTTCTTTAAATATTTGTAAATAGATATTTTTTTATTCTACGAAAAACAATTACGCCGCTAATCACATACACTATACACTACAGGTAAGCAATGAGCAGGATTGGCCATTCATATTTTAGTCAAAAACAGCTTATCTCATTAGTCCTAGATCAGAAAACGTACCTTAAATCTTTTGGAAAACGGTTTAATTTACTATGCCTCAAAATAAAAATAGTTAAAACCTTTCGTAAGTTCAAATGTTGAGAATTTTTTTCCTGTCGCCAATACATGGCGTCGTATATTTATTGAAGCAATTATAACCATTACACAAATAAGGTGTACATTTAGACACAAGCAGTTTACGCGTAGTCCTGCGTTACTACGCAGTATTGTGGCTTCGCTGCCACGCCCACTTACTTGGCACTTCCACTAAATAATAAATAAATAAATATCCGACGACATCACATACATTGATCTGATTCCGAGGTAAGTAGCATAAGCACTCGTGTTACGGATATCAGAATCAACAATGGTATTACAAATTCATATATACTTAAATATTAGACATTAACACCCAGACACAGAACAAACACAAGTATTTATCAAACGAATGTTTGTCCCGGGTGGGGATCGAACCCACAACTCTTGGCACATGGGGCAGGATCACTACTAAATGCGCTATCGAGCCAGTCAATCCACTTAATATTTGTTCCGTGATCTATTCCAATAATCTTTTAAATTTGTATCGAGATAAGAATATTTATATTTTATAAGAATGTGCTGTTTGGTTTATGAAATTATAATTTGTTTGCAAACGAAAATAAATATGGTACGGCATTTGGGTACGAATACTCAAAATAATTGCATACAAAAAATTATATTTGTTAAACATATTATTGTGTCAACTGATTTCTTTAAAAACTATGATATTACTATAGCCTAAATTATTATGAACGAATTATGACTATACAATTAAAACGTTGCCATATTTACAATGCCACAAGAACACAATTAATTAGATACCTGAAAGCACACGTGTAATGAATTGTTGTATGGTGCGTTAAGTGTAGGTATTTTTAAAGGTTGGACGTATACATAAAATATCTGTGATTGTGTCTCGTGATTAATTCCAAAAACCCTCATTTACTACTGCCGTAAATGAGGGTTTTTGGAATTAAATCATCCAAAAGGTGGCGTAGCTATGACTCGCGGTCTTGTCACCCTCCTCATTGGTTAGTATTTGTCAGAACAAACTGACTTACGTGTCACATTATGAAGGGTGCTGTCAACAAAGAGCCAATAGCGACAGTGATAAGACCGCGAGACTCCCTCGCGCCATCTGGCGGTTTTTGTTTTTTGAAAACCCTAATTGTTGCGGTCGCTCACACTCACTTAGCTCAGCCCACTTCTATTTCGTTTGGCAACTGTGTATGTCCAGCGCTAAAGCTCTCATAAAATATACGCCATTTAACTAAGAAAATATTTATTTATTGAGAAAAAATATATTTTACACATTTATTTTATGATCTTCAGTGAAAATATACAAATACGATGCATAATTATAATTAGTAATACAACATTTTTGTTACTTCTCTTTAGTTTATTTTACTAAATCTGACTAACTTATTGTAATTTTACTGTGCGCTTTTTTACATGTAAATGACAAACACATAAGTATGTACAAAATAAGGTTTACATAAATAACCAAACTCCATTTTGGACTAAAACCCCAACAAACATTAGACAAGGCATAAGTTAATCAAACTGCGCAAAAAAATAATAACTTCCATTGTCATCGCACTTCTTAAAATTTGCGTTTATACCTACGATTTCTTTTTTAAGATAATTTATCATAGCACTAAAAATGCGAGATATTGTAAACGAGTAAAATTTTATAAATTTACACTTTTTATTAATTTGCGCAGATTATTGCCGGTTGACGTTGGATTACTAGTCAAGACATTTCTCATTGGTACATATTGTGCTGTACAAGCGTTCACCTGATACCAGAGTGCTCCTCAATCTTATAAACGCGTCTACATATTGACATTGCACAAGTCGTTTGGCAAATTGTATTACGACGTAAACTACAAGTGTCCATCAAAAAACAACTTTATTTGACACAATTCATCGTAACGATCGAAAACGAACGAAGGTAAATATTTTCCAGCAACATAAGGCCTATTGTAATTTATTTGTGGTAAATATGAGGTAAGTCTTACGTTGCCGATATCGTTCTAAAAAAATCCACGTTTATAAGGCTGAGGTACGATATAGAAAGGCCCATAGGTCAGAATCACGAGAACTAAACAGATGCTTGAAGGTGTTAAGACGAAAAACAAGGTCTTGCGGCTTACCATCTGATGGCGTTTTCAGGGTCACATACTCCAGAAAATCTTAAATGACTTGTATTAAAAGTCAAATAAAAAATAGACTAATGATAAAATGCAATTAATTCGTTATTGCTTATTATTATTAATCGTCCGTTTGCGTCTGTCAAGCATATGATTGCACGACCCATTGGGACAATTCATACCGTGGCTTAAGTTGAAATGAAAGTGCTCTAAACAAAGACAGCAACTATTTACGAATAGTGCCCTTACTTGACATAGTATTAAGCGTATTTGGAGTAATTCTTATAGCCGGAGGGGAGGTAACAGCGCGTCTCAAATCAAACGTGTCGGCTTCTGCAACACATATGCTTTGTTCACGAACTTTCAAATATTTGAAGCGTTAATACCTCAGATTAAGGACTATGTACAAACATGTAAGTGTCTTGATAAATTTACATCTCCAATACTTCATTTTATTTTTGTATTGGACCTATTTGTCAATTTTATTCGAGTATTATACTTTTATAAGTATTTTGGGCATAATATTAAAAGCTATGTATATTATATTATCAGCTCCGAGGATTGGACGTACGACGGGGTATATAGCCTGATTGATTAATTAGTTTCGGCTTGGTATTCTTCAATTCAAGACATTTGTTAAAAATCATGTTTAACTAATATTTCAGTAAATGTTAATACCATTTAATGGGGATATCAGCGAAGGTAATTAATGTATTCGCTAACGTAATCTAAGTTAGCTTATCATTCTTATCACGAGTAACTTATATCAAATATATATGACCCTGCCAACATTTCAACTAGTTCCCTGTAAGATACGTACTTCGTAAACTCCCTGGCGACAATGACGTATCCATATTCACCAAGTACTGTCTAGGTTTCTTTCCGGACCAGTCGCGAACATTATAGTCAGCATCTGTAAATTGAAACGCAGGTAATTTTATATAAATATACTATATTAACAAAGCCTCCGACTAAGGGTTATACGCATGTGGCGAAGGTCCATGAAAAAGCATATACCTATTTGGTGTTTGGCTTGAATTACATGAATATGTATTGTTAATGCATATTAAATATAGGGTATTTTCCTATAGCCGTGTATATTGTGGTACTTAAATACGAATACAGAAATACCTAAATGCATGTTTTATATATGAAATTAACAATAGTACCTACCATTTATAAACCCAATAAGTAGGTATAAAAAAATTGTTATAGGTAGGTAGGTACTACATTGAATCACGTGAATAAAAACGTCCATGACGATAGAAGTACGTCATAAAGACAATAAGTCGACATTATTGCGAACAAACCTAGCCAGTAGTCTGACATAATGTTCAAAGTTCTCTTCAGAGTTTGACATTGTCAATTTTGTTTACCGTTCAGTGCCGATGATTACGTAATCATCGGCACTGAATGACGTCATTGGCCGCTAAAAGTCAACAAAGTGATAGAGCGAAGTGAAATGATAGTTCGAAATGTTTTAGAGGGATTATTTATGGATACTAACGTAAGATATTGTCATATACTTCCAGTTAAACAATGCTACTTACGAAAGCCATGTACCTACAATAAGTGCTTATCTATAAGTAAATGTGGTTTCAAATACTAGTCAAATACCCTATTTGTGATAAATAAGTACATTGTACTCCATGGGATTATACATTAATTTCAATAAGGGCTGATTTTTCAATGGTCAGTTAAATATTAAGTAACCCGCGCCGTTAAATTGTAAATAACTTCAGAGCCTTTTAATTTTTTAATTATGATATAGATGTAATTTCAAAATATGACATACCACTTTATTTTTGGCTGTAAACTTTTATGAGGAGAAACTGCATAATATATAAGTAATGCATTTCATAGCCCTGTACTGTATTTGAGCCTGTCTTTTTAAAAAAAAGGCTTTAAAAGACTCTTCAGGGTAAAAAAGGCCTACAAAGTCCTATGGCATGTTTTGCGTTCAGAAATATTTTTTCATGTCTAAATTAATTCGCATGAATTAAATAAAACCTACATTTTATTAGTTTTGTGCTACTACGTATAAATACCAAGTATACTGAATAACCTAAACTAAAGCACTTAAAGGTTTTATAGACCGTAATTAAAATCTTATTGTTTTCCAGAACAATAATGACCACGAACTTTGGAAAGCTGACGTAAAAGTTCTTGCTACGTATATATTAGTTAGTACCTCGGTTGGCGACTAGGTGGCGCTATTCTGTAGTCTTTCGAAACAACGCGTGCTACTACATTTAATGTTGGACTACCTAATGTGATGGAACACCAGATAGATGGCAGTGGGTTGATGCTGAAACCTAAATTGCACATTTTAATCATATCGATTAAAAATAAATAAATGGTTGATTTTTGAAGCTTAATTAGTAGAAGACCCTATAAAGATTTTATATCATTAAGTTTATATTTTAGGATATTAATGTTACCTGATTTTCTTAACGAGAGCCTTAATAATCATTCTGATTTTCAGTTCAACAGCGTGTTTCATTTATTTTATTTACAGATAACTCTGATTCTTAGTTTACTAGCTTATTATATTCATTTCATTCACTAAAGCAGAAGTTTCATACATTTCCTCGTCATCATCTGCGTTAGCGTTATTTTCCGTGCTTAGAAGGGATCCGCTTAGACCATGATCTAGGATTTAGCGAGTCTGGTAATTACATTGAAGCGACTGCCGATCTGACCTTCGTAACCCTAAGAGACAATTTTTGGATCATGGTGACAAATCCAAGTTGTTTGAATTTGCAGGTTTCATCACGATGTTTTCTCTCACCGTCGAGCTAGTGGTATAAATACGTACATAGATTTGAAAAATCCAGAGGTACATGCCGGGGTTTGAACTCTCGGTTAAGAGGCGCGTGTCCTAACCATTGAGCTACCACCGCTCTGCATACATACATTTCCTAGTACAACATCTAAATTTCATACAATTCCAAGAAAAAATAGGTATCTATTTATAACCAAGGATTATTGGGTGTATTAAAAAATCAAACAATATTTTATACATTTTCTAAATAGGTTAGGAAATGTATTTTTTTTTTTAATTTTTACAATGTTTCATACATTTCCTGTAACGTATACTACCTTATTTTTAGTATATACGACCTAGTTTACAACCTGGAAGCTGTTTGTACAGAATCGATAGTAAATCGATTGCAATAGTTCTTAGGTGCACATAACTTTGACCAAATATTTTTTTGCAAAACCTTTAATAATGTTACACCCTAGTAAACACTGAATGGCGTGTGCGCGTCGCTTGTCATAAGGTCACAAGGTCGTTTAGTCCCGTTAGTATAATTTGTAATAAGCGTAAACGCCGTAATAAGCACAAAAACATACTCGCCGGAGGACAACGAGGCAACACAAAAAGCTTGTAACTTCGTGAGTTTTTAAAATGACATTATGATTTTTTTTCTTCTGATTCTTTTAATTAAAATATTCGACCTGTGTTTAGCACATTGACATACAATAAACGCAAAATTAAACAACTGTCCTATACTATATGATGGTTCATAAGAACAAAAACTAATTTATATAGGCTATAGATATTATTTTAGTACCGTATATTTTGGGCTGGTATCCTTAGTGATTATTAGCTTTATAATAAAGGTATTTGCATAAATGAATAGTAGCGATTCGTTCTTGGAAACGGGTCGTAAGCGACACCTTAGTTAATCGAAATGAATCCAAAGTTAGTATGTACCGGGGCCATTTATCATAAGCTCGTGTGTTCGCAAACCAAGTCAAGTAGTCATCAAGAAGCCGTTTCCGCGACATAAGTTATTCAAATTATTTTTAAGCAGTTAAGAAAGCCAATAAAATCAGCACCGCCATGTATCATTGAAACCTTTTTTTTTTTAAGTTACCTAATTGTTAAATATTTTTGAGTACAAAAATTTTATTTATACCTTGATTATAAATAGATGTAAAATTAACTTAATTGTGGATAAAAGAGAAAACAAGGTGAAATGAGGCGTTCATAAATAATAAGGTGAACTTACCATAAACTTCCACTAGCAGCCTGAACACATTTTCATGTCGGAACTGCATAGCAATGTGCAACGGTGTATATCCCTGTAACAGACATTCATACTAAACCAACCTGATATAAACAATATTTATTAAAAAACCCACGAACATCGATTCTTAATAATAAAAAGTTGTCTTCAAATATCTAGGATAATATCGAATATTTAGCCGAACAGTTTGCTATATTGATTATAAAGGTTCCAACATTCGAGATTGTTTTCAGAGATAGAATATAGATCATAGCACACCAGTTCTCAACTGTATAGAGAACTATTCTTAATGCTGCATGATATAAAGATCAATGTTCCTAGTCCGACTTATTAGTCGTACGCGTTTTCGTCAATCGAAACTATAGAGCTGGATCGATTTTATCACACAAGAATTATGGTAAGTATAAGTTTAGGACGCGTTGGTTATTGCGATGGGCTAAATTTACTTGTTCGCGTATGTCGTGTTGAGGCTTGAGGTAGCTATCATTTTATCAGTAGAGAAACATACAGATACAGATACATAAGGCTCTCGAGTATCTCTTTACCCGTAATGTAGTGCCAAAACAGAACAACAGAAAGAGGAAATGGCTAAAATATCACAAAGATTAAAAAAATATTATATTGATTAATTTTATCAATATGTAATTTAATTTTTTTCATTTAACTAATTTTTTTTTTTTTTATAGAGTAGGAAAGTAAAATTGAACACCCAAAGTTTTATTAAAAACAGAACTTTATCTCCTGCTGAGCCGTAAAAAAGCCTGACACATCTGTTTCCACCTTAGATTACATTATATCGACACCCGATTCTAATATTTATACTGAATATGATCCGGGGTAGATATTAAACTTTTGCTGGATATTATTGAATATATAGTGAAGTGACAGCTGCTAAACGCCAAACTTAGCAAAAATAAGAAAGAAAATAGAAAAGGTTCAACGAATTCTTGGTATACTCTGATAAACTTATTTCGAAAAAAAATCAAAACAAATATTGTGAGATTATCGTACTCTAATCATATTTAGCTCAACAAATATTAACATTTGGCAACAGTAAGTTCGCGCTTTATTTATCCATGTAAATCTAAATAAATACAAGCAACATTGTTTTCGTGTCACGGTATATTTATCAAATACTGGTGATAAATAGCGAATAGATTATAAAACGATCATAACTCTATTAACGAAGCTCTAAAACGATTGATGCTTCGCCATGAAACGCTCTGAATCTACAAGTAGCCAGTACTCCAGTAATAAAATCGTGCCGAACTTACCCCATTCTGTTCGCGCGGCCGACGCCCCGACCACCATCGCCACATGAAAAAGTGTAATGACACTTTAACGATACCGTAAAACAGGCAAAATAACCGACTGTAAGTTAATTTGATTGAGCATTCAGTCTAGGTGGCAGTAAAGTAGAGTTGCAGATGTAAACACTTCGTAACACTTAAAACAATTGAATTCAACCGACTAGAATTAGATTGGATTTAGATTCAAGCCGAATGCTTAATAAATATTTTTATTAAATTTAACTGTGAATTGTACAATAAGGCTAGCTTTTATTGTATTCATTATCTGTATTAGCTTGGATTAATAAGTTCGAATATTCAAACCTATTCATTGAACCCAAAATGCATAGAAATGTGGTACTACTACCACATTTATATTTCTAATAACTCCCAGGTACCTACGTACGTGGGAGTTATTAGTCAGAATAAGAATGGCTGTAATCTCAGATAGGCGCAAGTGCACTTAATTTAGATTCAGTGCAGGATAAAACAGTATTAATTATTTTACTAATCTCTTACAGTCCCCGCTATCTCCATCTCTGAAGTCCCATGTTGGTATGGGACCGAAAAAAAATGTGCCAACTGTGTCTCTTGCCTAGTACGTCGTAAAAGGCGACTAATGGTATATCGGGTTTTGGGTATGTGATTGCGTAGGCGACAAGCTTGTCACAACTTTTTCACAATTTTCCATCTAGCCCAGCCCAGTTTTATTTTTGGCTGAATGTGGTTAAAGGGGCCTACCCTTCGACTCTGCCTACCCTTCGGGGATTATGGGCGTGATGTTATGTATGTATGTATGTAAACTCTTAATTTAACCAGTAACTCCTACAAGTATTTAACCACCGCATCACCGTCTGTTTAAATACTGAATAACAAAATATCACAAATTACATCTCCCGTAATAAACGCTTGCATTCATAACGCACACTTGATGCCTAACTCCGATGACCAACACAAGGCCAATACACAGGCCGCTGTTAATAGATTATAGGCACTCACCGAACGTTCGTTCACTAAGTGACGGGCGGCTCCAGCTAACAATTTGACCAAATTCTCATCTCCGCGCTTGCAGGCCCAATGCATCGCCGTCTGCAACACATCCCTTTAGTTACTACCGACAGAAATAGCTAGACGAAGCAATTCAACAATGCCACAAAAGGAAATACATACAAAATCCAACATTCATATTGCATTTCTTCTAAAGGACAGATCACAGTCAACGTCCGACTAACGGGTTGGAAATACTCACAGTTCTAATATTAAAATACTCTGAGTATATGAATACTGTGATATACTATGAAGTGCCTCTCCATTAAGTATGCTCCCATTATTTTATTAATAATGATTGGATAAAAATCATATCTGGTTCACTAAAGTTATACAGATTCGAAACATTAGTTAATCAAACTAATAAATAAAAAAATTAAGCCATTACCTATAGCACCTACCTATAACTTGAAAAAGGTAGTGCTAAAATACCGGGAGCATAATCTGGAGTTTTAATAACAACAAAAACCATAGTAGGCACAACACTTTTTGTCCATAACAAATCAGAAATTGGGCAAAATAGTAAAATTGGCAATATAATCAAAGCGTAATTTCAAAATCGTTGCCAAATTATGAAGTAAAATATTCAAAACCTTAAACACGATACCATCACGAAAAGTTTAGTAGGTCGAGAAACAAATTACTTGATTGCCAGCCTTTTATTTTTATATATGTAAAACACTTTGATGGACAATATAATGCTGAAATTATAGCTCTTCATAATCGGAACGTATTAGAATGATTTGCATCCAGATTAAAGATTATATTTTGGTGAAGGTAGGTGTTATTAGCATAGTTATAGGAATTAACTTGCTATCATCGGTGGTCATTTTAATTTTTAAAATGTTATGGTAACCAAATTATAATTTAAAACAACGGGTGTTTAGATATAAGATTAACTTTAAATAGCCGCCACTTAAGCTGCAGCTAATGGAACTTATTAGATTTTAAGACTAGTGTATGTGCTCGTATTAACGAAATCTGAAATGAGATTAAGCTATTGGAAGTGCAAAGTACGAATATGTAATCAACATGACTTGTTAGGCATCATTGCAGAAATCCAATAGATGCTTCGCGGTTGAAATTTTACAGTTACTTCAAATTATAATAATCCGTAACTTACGATGGTGTAGTTTGGAAATAAGCACCGCATCTAATTTATTATAGGTATACTCAACAAATGTACCCGTAATAAGGTTTGGCAGACAACCCTCAAAGGTAAGTTCCGTGAAAACAAGCTGTTCAGTCAGCAGTAAAGTCTTAGCGAATATATATTACTCTATCGGAGGGTACGAGTTACGTAGCAATCGACGTATGTACAAGGTGTAGGCGTGATCGTCGCTGATTCAGTCGGGTAGTTAGTGGCGGGCGGTCCTAGGTTCGACGTCGCCCGGAGAAATATTGGCCTCTGGGGAAACGCTGTTAATTTGCAGCGCACATTGGGTAGGCACTGGCGCGATTTTCTACGTACATAGAGCTGTATATACAACTGCGATTCTGGGAGGGTATTTTCGGACGGTATACCGTTATAACGTTATAAACTGTGATATTATCACGACAACGTTAAAAATTGTGATGCGTTACATACACTTATGGCTTATCGGACTGAGACAGATCGGCCCTGGTACACTAGAATAGGCTATTTTAATAAAAAATGCTTTATCCATTATTGTAATTACAAAAAAATATTGCTTACATACATATTTTTTCTTTTTTCAGCAAACTAAAAATTATGTAAATACAGCGGGTACCATTCCAGTGACGTAAAGCGTTTAAATCTTTAAAGCGCTGTACCTTTGTCATTTACGTACTGTACATTTTTTTTTGAGTAAAATAGCCAATTAAATAGAAATCTTCTAAAACTGTATGTACTATTTACATTAATATGTAAAAGTAAGAAAATAATAATTAATTATACTTACATACTGCAGGTGACGCGATATAGGTACCAATGATAACCAGCATGCCATGTAAAAAAAAGTTTAATGATTAGTTATAATTACAATTTGATTTAGCGTTGGCGTTACTTATTACACCAAACATAGATACCAAGCTAACCTATATATGGTTTTTTATTTGAAAATTCTTATAAAAAGTACTTGGTAATTTTTTTTACCACGGCAACGTTTCCGGGTCGGCCGACAGCGGAATTACTAATGTATCGTTGGCTAAGCTAATAAATTTAGAGCAGGATTACGGAGTCCGTGGACGAAATAAAGCTTTATAATTTGGTTTACATAAATCTCGTTTCTATGTCAAATAAACGCCTTTATCATTTACGGCTAATTTAAGATATTAACGTCTTTACAGCTTCCTGTAATACTTAATTGGGACGTTGTCCCTGTTATTCTTTTTGGTTAATGCGATCAATCTTCTCCATCGTCTCTTATATTGTTTAACTTTATATAAAGGAAAGGAGTTTTAGAGGTCCATAAAAACGTAGCACTTCCGGCCACTTTAGAGTGAAAATTGTTTTAGGTCCGTTTTTAGCGCTTTAAAAAGCGATTTCATGTTTTGTGATCTACTCTTGCGCTTAGACACGGCGCGCTGCGCGTACACACCACGCGTCGGTATTATTTTTTATTTATACATTGTTGTTATTACTTTAATATAATACTACAAAGCAAACAATAAAATTTACAATTTCACCTAAGATGATTCCTGTGACAGGTGTCAATACTCCTTTTCATGCATCGTACTTTCTACGAATCTATATATTCGGTTTGAAACATATTTAACATTATACGCTAACATTACTGTAAAAAATGTATTAATAATCCCCAATAATTATAATCTGAACACGATGTACCAATTATTGGTTTTTATTTGTTTAACATAAAGTGTAGCCCAAAATTATAAAGTGTATTGTAAGTTGGCATAATTATTCAGTTTTTAATGTGATCACTCGTTAATACCCTAACTCGATGACAAGATGCCCGCCATATCGACTAGTGGTGTGATGAGAATAGTCGTGTCAATCTCTATGTAAACTTTCTGATTCCTGTAGTATGCAATTCATAAAATATTTTTGCTAAATTTATATTACTAATAAAAAGAAGGAAATTGATATATCGTTTTTGGATTAATTAAATAAATAAATTATTTTTTACAATGATGTTAGTAAGTCCGAAAATGAGTAATAACTATAGTTACATTTTGAATAGGTGTACAGGTCCAATTAGTCCTATGTGAGCACGCATGCATACACGGTAGTCGTCAGTTCGACTAGGACTAGATGATACGATATGATGATATACTATGACAGTTCAAACAGATGATATCGAGTAATACATTTTCTCTAATAGTTTTGGCGACCGAGCCTTATTAATTTATTTTTATCAGTCAAGGTATGTGTAACATATTTTATCTGCCAAGTTAACATCATGCACGACTAAGTTCTAAATTAAATAAAAATAAAGAATATATTTTTTCAGATGAACTAAGAATTGTCTATGGTAATGCAATATTTCTTTACTTCCGTTTATCGAGTGTTCCTGGATGAACAGTACTAATGGTCCTAATGCCGTGTGCCAACTGTTATGTAGAACAATAGAACGAATTGGCTATGCATGTGCATGCATAAAGCATGTCCTGTAACGCAAGCAATATCCGTAACCACCTCGTATTGATTGCCTTTACGTGTACGTCAATTAGGATCCGCGGAACGATGCGTCTTCAACGCCTCTAATTAACGTCTTGTCACTGGCTACGTGTGTAATTATCCGTAATTACACACTGTACGCGTATACGTACCGACAGATAGGTTGATTTGTCTATATCGATATTCGACGGATGACGGCGGCCTTTACCTGGATCAATACTTAACAGTGAACAATATGTATTGCTTTCTCGGTTCGAGTAATTAATATAAATATATCAAACTAATTTAAAGAATGATTTCATTCTGTTTAAATCAATAAACAAAAACATTTAGTTGTGTTACGATATTATCTATAAGTAAATGAGAGGTAGGTAAACCAGAAAACAAAGCTTATATTTAGATTCGTCTCCCTTCTCCGTACAATTGGGTATTTTACTATAGCACGATATACCTGAAGAATTCTGATACATAGATTCAAGTTAACATTAAAACGCTGAATAATATATTTTAGAAATAAATTTGATAATATTATCTGTAATAAATACATTATAAAAAGTTACAAATAAGGCGTAATTATTGCGTGGCTAAAAAAGCCGTTTACGTCATTACGTTATTCGACATTATTTCCAGCAAGTCTAATAACAAGTTGAACTTACTCGTATTGTCCAATATTCTCTCCTGAGTTTGACAGACTGTGAGTTTTATTTACCGAACCCTGATTCGAATATGCCGTCATTCGGCACCATAGTAAGACTACTACTATGCATAGACATGCAAACTGAAACGTCATCTTGTAGCATAAATAAGAAAAAAATTATACGAGTTCTTTTAAAATGTTCTTTCATCTTTGAATTAAACTATTTTACTAACAAAAAATACTTTTTTATGCTAATTTTGTGCCTACTTAAATTGTAAGTGATTTCAAAAATTTGTTCAATACCCTAGTCAAGATACGACGTAATGTCACTATTACAAATTAAACTATCTATTTTTAATCACATTTTGACGATGAAATAATGATAAAATTTTATTCTAAAATGCCTTTTTCGAAATACCGTTACAGACATAGTATGTGAAATATGAATTTAAAAAAAAAACAAGCATATACTTACGCCCTGGTGAAATGATCAGCCGTGAAGGTGAAACCGGAAAGAAAAAAAAAGTCAGTAAAACCAATTGAGGCTTCTGTGGTGCATGTCAATAAATAAATAAACTTTACAGTAGAGATTGGATTCAATACCAATTACTTATTTTACTTTATAATCAATATCACATATTTAGTTGAAGGACTCTAAATCATTCTATATTAACTTCAATGCTATGAGACTTACCGTGAATGGATCCTGAAACAAAAAAAAACAATCATATAAATTAATCTGTTATTGTATCAAAATACGATTACTCTCTTGATTTGAGAGCGTTTAAAGAAAGTTTTTCATTGGGGCCTGTGGTTATGTTGTATGAATGCTTCTTTTATTGGTGTAGGCTACTTTAAAATGCAAAATTCTTAGACAATTTGACATATATTATTTAGACTATTTATCGAATTAAGTAAATTCTACGTATTACATGAAATATTGAGAAATTTTAAAGCCAATAACAACAGTAGGTATACCAGACACGCAAATAATCTGCCCTATCTAAGTAAAATAGTAGCAAACACTGCGAACAATCAGTAGCCGTCATATGTTGTAACGTGTACACATAGATTTAATTAACTATGATTTTATTACCAAACCACCTTTACAGAATGAGCATGTGCGTAGAAAAAAATTAAGGTTTATTTTCAACACCGTTTTAATCAATTACGCGCCTTTATCGCTCACACGACAGCACTTACGAGGAAAGAAGAGATTAGCCATTAAAACTTTCGGAGCAGTTCCCATAATGTACGGCTCAGACGCTCGTCAGTACCGAATTACCTACTAAACTGTAAAAAACGTAGATAAAAGTGAGGGCTGTGCATATTCCCATGATCGGGAGACGGTCCGACGGCGTTTTAATATACCCATAATCGTCGATCGACGGAGGATCATATGAAATATGTAATACCGCTAATAGGTCTGTGTGGGCAGCTTCCTCAGCGGTCGCTGGGCCAATTTTGCCGTTCGTAATAACCTTAATATCCCATCAGTGCTATGCGCCATGCGTGTACAAAGATGAGCAAGGGTAATTGTTGTTCGACCGACGCACGCGCCCGCCTCTGTGATCGATAATTCACCTTCATCTGTACTAATATTAATATGAAATACGTTTGTTTTTGTGGGAAAATCTCGAAAAATGTTTTTGAAATGAAAGATTTAAAATTACTTTAGTGTACGATAGCCGTCGATTTTGATAGTAATGGTGCTCAAATGGTGATCTTTATTTTAAAATATACAAGAGCAAAATATTTTTCTAAGTTAACAATGTTAATTTGATTTACATCAACGATCTTCACCATTTATATTTTATTGAACTATGTTTTGTTATTCATTAATGTATATAGTATAAGAAAAATGCGGTAGTTAGTTTTCATTTTAATGGTTAACCGTTAACCATGAAATTTTGCGTATTGAAACCATGTTAAATAAAATTTTCCGAAGAAAAAACTGTTAAAAAATAGTATTTAAGGCGATCGTTCCGTACAACAATTCGGGTTGACTCAAATTCCACTGCATTCGCACAAGATGTACTGCGAGAATTATCATAAAAATAATTCATAATAGAATATCATAATCATAATATTAAGGTAGTTCTAATGAAGAACGCTAATATAGTATATTATATTAGGTAAGTGTTATAATGTATTACGCTAATATTGTTAAAAAACTAGTGTACTAATAAAATAATCCTTACATGAAACTATAGTAAAAATAAACGTAATATAACTCTTACAATACCTAATCATTAATAATATGTAAAGCGACAACAAAAATTAATATGCTTAGAGATATAATTTATCTCATCGTTAAATAATGATCAGTCAGAATGACAAAAATGTGTTAACTGTACGCATAAGGGCAGAAGCGCGTTAAATGAACGTTTCTAAAATAAGACGCAATTTATTATTGAAAGCATTGCAGACGCAATGACGCAAACTTCGACGACAGTTATTAAGCGTTAGAACACTGCACCAGGATGGAGCGGGAGAACACGACCCGGCCGAGGATACAGTGGCACCGGCTACATCTGAAACTAGTGCATTAATCAAACGTAAGACAAATAACGCTCACATTAATTATTCTTTTTCGAGTATTGCATCGTTTATACCTGTCGGCGCTACTAGCAACATGAAAATAAAAAAGGATACTGATAAACGAAAAACAATTAACAAAGATGTCTCGCATTTAATTTGATAACTCGAAACGGCAGGTTTTAATGTCGCGCCCGATAAAATTATCCCCTGATAGTTTACAATTACAATCCGAACATGGTTTTTTAAAGAACGCACCGATAACATCGTTGGTTCGTACTCGGAAGTTTTTAATGAGCATAATGACAAAGTGTATGCAATTGGGAGTGTCCATTTTGTCAAAATATTGTGAATTTAATTGGGGATCCGTTAGCGCGCACCCGGAGGTGATGTCGTTAATAGAGCGTTGTGTCTCTTCATTTTGTTTGAACGTTCACTGACTCTGTTATTTCGGAGCGACTAATAAATTGCGTGATGACAGGTGTCAGCTGCTCCACCGCCTCTGCACTCTTGCGTCGATGTCTCATTCCTCACGTTCTACTCCTAAATTCTCTTATTTTATCAACGCCCCGTTCAATTTTCGTTTCGTTCTATCGTCATTTTATTTGTTCGCTTTAGCATTATCGTGTTGGTTGTGCTAATCTGTTCAGCCTGGACTGCGTATTTACATTCGCGAGTAAAAACGTCGCACTCGGTTCTGTCGTCATTTAATTTACACGCTCTTTGTTATAGGTTTTATTAAATTCTGCTAAACTGGTTCGTTCGTTTAACATTAGGAATGTGTATGATAACTGTGTGATTCTTATATTTTTAAGATATCAATGACAAAAACATTGTAAATTGTATAGTATTTATGATTATTTCAACTTGAGAAAAAATCCTATTGACTTTACTCTGATTATAATCGTCAAATAAGTTCAACTGGACGAGTCTAACTTTTATTATTAATTTTGTAATATAATTAATCAAATCTAGCATTGAAATAGGTGATAGTCTATAAATAAATCCAATTTTATAAATTTGTAAATCAACATTTTTCGTCGTCAAGGAACAAAATAATTTATTACCGTCTTAAAACATTTCAAAATGAACAAAAGGAGATAACGAAACCGTTTCCTCCAAAAAGGAATACGATTAAAGAATGATATGATATAAATCAAAAGATATATGTATTTCTTTTTACTATCGTTAATTACAGAAGGGCGTATATAAATAAAGAACGCGCGCCCATTGAGGCGGTCTGTCGGGGCGATCACCGTGCCGCGCCTCGTTGCGACAAGCAAATGCACTTATCTTACCGGGATGTGAGAAACTGTTCTCAACTCGCTGTCGTCGGTTAGTTGCGCCAACACAATACGGCCGCCGCACGGTCCGAGTCATTGCCTTCAGAGGTTACGTTTGAACAGGATTTGGGGACCCAACAAATAAAAAGTTACAATTCACAATCGCCCTGAACGAGAAAACAATAAGAAGTCACACTTATCCCTGTTTATTTTATTCCATTGTATTGTTCCGTGGCAAATGTGTATATCACCATATTTTAGTCGACGACAGCTAAAGGTTAGCCTTTTCTATCTTTTATTTATTCGATTGGTAATTAAGGAACTCATAATAACGAAAGTGAAATTAGCGGCGCACCGATATATCATTTGATGCTCAGTTGAACCGTCGTAAAGCCGTCAAAAACCCCGCTATAAAAATAAACAGAAGTCTTTGAAACATTATCGATACAAATAAATTGTCCGTCCAAGAATGAATATCAATAAATTGAAAATGTAACTCGTAAAAACATATCATCGATTATTGTAAACAGCTGGCGGGCATTTATGCAAAACGACTTGTTCATTGGGCCAATTCAACAGCGGTAGCGAAGATAGGAGAGCCTTAATTAAAACTTACAGTTCTAACAAGCATTTTATCTCTTCCTACAGCTATAAAATCACATATAGGATGAAACTAAATCACACAGGGTCAAAATGCATATATTAGTAAGTAAAATTATTTTAATAATGATTGCAGATACTCAAATTAGCAATTCACGCAAATTCTAAACTTTTCAGTCTTCACAAAGGGCTTTATCCTGACAAGAACTTTAATTAGGGACGGCAGCTAGATCATTAATCTTATTACTGCTCATATATCCACCCCGGCCCTAAACAACAAAAGAAACAGGAAAAATACTCGGAAGTAAAGATTAAGAGGTTGTGAATCCTTAAAACAACAAAGGATAAAAGAAAACATCTAATAAGGCAAAATAGCGGGGTCGGTACGAGGGTTATAGGACAATTCCAACAGTGATTCTTAATTAGGAAGCTGTAATCAAAATTGTTTAGGGGTTTTACCCCATCTGTATTTAATTCTGCTCGCTCAATTGATTGTGGCAGTTAACCCGTTTTGTGGCAGCTGTGCGTAAATCTTTCTAACGGACGATCCTCAAATAAAACCACGAGTCAAGTATTCGTGATAGCGGTTATCGTCTCGTTCTCATCTCGTTTTTCCTTCCATTTGGTTAAACAAATAGAGGCCTTGTTCGGTCGGTAGGCAGATCCTAATTAAAAACTATATTCAGCCTCCGCCGTATATTACGCAGATGTAGCCCTTAGGCAGTTAGTCACTCCGTCTGGCCACCTCCCAGTCGTTTAGTGTTTATGGCTTTGCCGCGACGGAAGTATATTGTTCGTGTAATCATGGTTTACGTGCTCCTACTATTTTATTCCACGTCCAATTTTGTTACATTAATTTACTAAGAAACGACACGTTAAATTTGTTGAATAATTGTTTTCTAGGTCGATTTGCAAGTATTGACAATGCTTTTTTGCTTATATTTAAAATAAAAGTACTTTATAGTATCATAAGTATCACCTTCACAGCGTTATGTGCCTTATTGATTAGTCGGAGTTCCCTATTTTCATCAAAAAGTGAACGTTAATAGCAAAAGTGATATTTTTTGATTTTTCTAATGCTTGTACCTACTTAAATATACATTTACATTAATTGGAACAAAATTATATAATCACAACAAAAAACACTCAACATGTGATATCAAAATACTAATTCTATGACAGGCCAATATAACAAACTACAAATTAAAAACGCATCAACCAGTTCATAATCAGAAGCCAATTCAACAACAAATTACAAATAAAACAAAACGCATGAAGATAATTACAAACAATATCGAATTGAATGTTTGATCAATTCATAATTAGAAACAATTGTAAATACAAAAGCTATAAGCGAGCGAGAGCTGGAAGTAGCCGGCATCCGATTCTTGTTTATAAGGCGCCCGGCCCACCTCGTCCGCACTAAAAATTTGATCTTATCTCCAATATTTTAATAGGTTCCCGTGGCGGCACCTTCGCCGGTAATTGTATAAAGTATCTCTGGAGGAATAAATTCAATATACCGGCGCGGGGCCGGCCGCGGATCCCTTCGCTCTACGTCGTGATAAAGCTTAAATCAACACACGAAGTAATTACAATCGAGCCACACTTCATCACAGATGCGAATAGTGATTAACTATAGCCCGCCTTTGGTATCGCGTTTGAGCACAGATTTAACACTACGCCGATTCTTAGCTCGAATTAGAAATTAATTTGGAGGGGAACATAAATATTCGTGATTTGTTTTGGCGCATAGTATCGTGTTGTGACTAAACGCAGATGTGGAATAAGGCTCATAAATTAAATCGCATTAAGGGACGCTTAAAAACCACATCAATCGACAATTAAATTCAAATTATAAAAAAATATCGGTCCCAAGTAACGAAATAAAGCAATAAATGTTCCGTGAATTTTAAATCTGTTGTCACACTTACAAAACCGAACGGGGACGGAAATTTCTTTAGTCCCAAAACTGTTACCGATAAACAATGATTAAAACGAACCCAACGACCAAAACAGTGCGAATTCTTAAAAACAAAGTGTAGGAAAGACGTCTCCGGTCTCTCCATCCGTCTCTTTTAATTTTGATTAATTAAAAGTTTCTCATTGAAAAGAGTAATCTCAAGGCAAGGGTTGTACTTAGTGAACTTCTTTTGTATTTTCTCCCATAAAGAGAAGTTTTTCAGTAAAACAACGCTCAATCTGCAACAAAATATAAAAGTTTTACAATAACGTATACGCCTCGGGCGAGGAGATCATCAAAGAGGAGGATGAATCCGCTTTCTCTAAACTTGCCCATCTATTTGCTGAAAAGTATTATTTAAAAGTGAGTAATAAACGAAGGTTTAGGAAGGTACAGAGTACCTATAACCAACCGAAATATACAAAAAAGTATACGCTCGAGTTAATATATGTTTAAACGTCTAATCGGTGTGCCCAAAAAAAAATCTTTTTACGTTTAATCATAATACATTTAACAGATTATAAAACGGGGACGTGTGTGTACTTTTAAGTCAATTCAAGTCCATAGACAATAAAAATAAGTAAGCAATAAAGGAGCCGAATTATACGTCGTGAACAAAGTTCTCATCTCAGAGATGTCTGATACTACAACCCGCGCTTACCTACAGCCGCATGCGGCACACGTTTGTAACACACTTTAGGTTAATGCAGAAACAGTGTCTATAGAATATATTCCCGTACAGCATAATGAGGCAAATTCGGCAGTGCCGTGGGCGGGCTCGCACCTACTTCGCTGCACGCGGCCTCGCCCAATTAGCCCTAAAATAATGAACATGTTTTATATTTCCATCCGAGTGCGGCGTGTACTCATCCCGGTTTGCCCCGGGAGGTCATGCGGGGAGCCCTAGAGATGGGTCATGTTGGTAGGATAATCCGTAGGAATCGATTTAACGTTAAATTCCGAGTTTAATAAATATTTCAATTTAAAACAATGAAACATTTTAAAATTTCACCTTACCGTTCACTTGTCACTCACGGTGAGGTTAGCACTTATTATTGACGGGAAATCCGTATGATCTTCCTTATTTTGCAATAGCAGAAATCTATTTAACGTGTAATTCCGAGTTATACTAACATTTACATTTTCAAAACAATCACACATTTTATAATGTCCACTTTACCGTTTACTTATCATCACACACGGTGAGTTTACTGCTCGTCACCGCAAATCTGTTTTATTTTCTTTTACAATAGCAAAAGTAATACTGATTTGCCATGCGCCAATACAGAATACCTAGTAAATATGCATGCAGTGGTTTAAGTGATTTGTAGGATGGAATGATGATGAAATTTAATCATATATCTACCTAACTTATAGAAGCTCCTATTTCAAATCTATTAATATGAACATATCATTAGTAGTAGAATCTACTACATGCCTTTTCATTAGTTTTAGCTATCTCAAGGCGTTTCGACAGTCGAGATATATCCGTTCGAGACCATCCCTAGCGCTGTGTGTACGAGGTATTTTCGAGTAAATATAATGAAATTTAATAATTTATTAAGTGATATGTCGGCGGTATATAGAATACAACATTGGACATGTTCCATGAGTTTAATTAACATGAATTTTACTCTACTGTAGTAACAACCTACATTTTCTGAATTTCAAGCCCTATATATATTGTTACATTATGTTATAAGGGAAAATGTATTCCTGTAGAGAATTTCAATCTTTATATGTTAATGTATAAGAATATACCTCCTCTTTAGTTGTAGGTTTGTTTAAATTTTTCACTTTAGAGTAGGCTCTATGGTGAGAAATTAGATATTAACTGATCATTAAATAGGATTTAATAAGTAGATCAGTTGACATCATCCAAGAGCACACGTTTGACAATAAAAGAGTTAACAATGTCGAATCGTTAATTGTACATTTCTAATTGTGATAAATATGGCGAGAAGATTTTCCTTTGAAATAAGCACAAAAAATATTCACTAATTAATAACGAACAACACTTTACACATGTCTAAATGATACGTCAAAAATTTGCCACTATGACAAACGGTCCCGCCCGGGCGCCCGCTCACATTTTAAATGTACATTAAACTGTTTCCTGTCTCTTTAGTCTACAAATAACGCAACCGCTCTCAAAGATTTAACTAAGCCTGAATAAATAATCAATTTAGCCGACCCCGCGCGGCTCCTGATCGATTGCCACAATAGCGACCGGATGATATACTCCACAAGCTGCGACGATAAATATTCCGAGACAAATGTTTAGAACGTCTTCGGAGAGTTGCGGTGACACTAAATTTAAAAGCTTCAATTGTACAGAAATAACCGAAACACGGTTAAGATCTTTTGAAAACAAATCGTGTATCGGGCGCTTGACGACAATCGTGATTGACTGCGCAAGTGAACATCTCTAATATAAACAAATTAATAGGGAGAGCTACTCGGCCCGCTGCGGTGGCGGGCGTAATTTAGAACTGATGGGGTTTCAATGAAGCACCGCTCCCGACTGTCATTAATGCATTTAGAAGAAAATTATTGCTCGCGCCAGTTGTAAATCAGTTGTTCTTTTTCTTTTAATAAACTAGCGCTTCCGGCATCATTGTAATTTTTGATTATGTTCTAATACGCGAAGGAAACATATTTCTCGGGCAATTATCTCGAGATGAAAGTGTCAAAACACGTTCATAGTTATAAAAAGTAAATAATTAACACTGGAATAAATAAAAAAACCACACCATTTCGTGTTATTACGGTATCTAAAGTTGATATTTAGCTCGTGTCCATTATCTACATCCATTAACATGTAACATGTGTTAATCACATCCTCTTAGGACGGTCTTATCAAAAACGGGAGCAATTTTAAGAATGACTGCACCTATAAATAAAGGAGTCTTTACATTAATTATGAGCTTAATTATGTAGAATCCCTTTGATTTACAAGCCGCTCATTGCCGCCGCAAACGAATTGTAGTGGCTTAGCGAAGCACCGCGGGCTTTGCCTACCGCGCCTCGGCGGTTATAATTATTTTTGTCGCGAGATAGACGCGTATAGATCGAGAAGATGAAAGTGAATCGAGACAAGTTGACGCCCGGGCCGTTTCCAGGGATTAACTGATTAGGGCTGTTTCGACATTAAACATGCCTCTGTGATAGTTACGAGTAAAATTAGAATTATAATCTGGTAAGCCACATTTTAAGCCGCATGTTTTTTAATTCTAGCAAACAATTGTGTATATTATTATATTGGTGTTAAGTCTGTACATTTATAACACAATATAGCTCCATTTTAATTCCAATGTAATTCCATTCCAATATAGGCTTTTAATTTAACAATAGGTATGATTATCAATATAATATTAATGCTTAAGCTATAATAAAAACTAACCACTAAAATTTAAACGTTTACTTTAAATTTTAGACCATATTAGCATTGTAAACTGAATCAGTTATTCCTTAAATCAATGATTCACAAATACAAATATGAAGTTTTAAATTCTAGTTTTAGATTTAAACTGTTAAAGTCTAGAGTTAAAAAAATATATTTTTAAGGTACGTACATCGCTTTTATACAGCATTTTCGAGTTACCAAACCGGCCATGACAAAAATAGGAAAATAATATACGACAGTCACTCGAAAAAAGAGCGTACGAATAAAATCGCGTTGGTGGAGGTATTCCCTTTTATTATAACAGATGATAATAGCCAAAATTGGCCACAAACCCCAAACAGGGTTTAAATGTCGGCGAGTATGTTTAATACCGGCAGGCAGGCGATTGTACGCGCAGCGCCGCGGGCGCGGCGCGTGTCCGCCCCGGGCCCGCGCCGCGACAAGCAGCGATCCCTCCCCCGAATGCCACTCGATACCGTTACACAAAACCACTTGATACTGAATTTTTACAGACAAAAGCCCTACTAGTACGAAACACAAAAGGTTTTCGTTCCTTTGATACGTTTGCACACAGAACCACTTGAACACCCGCCTGCAAGGGATCGTTAACTAAAGGTTAAGTAACTAATAATCACAGCTAGCCGGGTAAGTAATTTTATTGTTGCGCTATCCTATACATTTAGCCTATACGCCTATGTAGGTTGTTGTGCGTAGGTCCATTCGTCTCCCACGCATTGTTCTGGAAGAACAAGAGCATGACAGTACGATACAAAACATTTTTACCTATCCCAACACTACACACCACAAGAATATAGGTCTATGCGGTATAATAATATGTCTCATGTTGATCTGCAACTTAAAATGTGCTAACTGTGTTACTTGCCTAGCATGTCCTAAAAGGCGACTAATAGTATATCGGGTTTTGGGTGTGTAATTGTGTAGGGGTCAAGCTAGCCACTTGTCATTCCCTTTTCAAAGCTTTCCATCTAACCCTGCCAAGTTTTATGAGTGTAGTTAATGGGGCAAGATGCCCCATTGACTCTGTATACCCCTTAGAGGATTACGAGCGTGATCGTATGTATGTATGTAATTATGTAATTAGTTTTGGAAGTTAAAGCATTTCTAATATGTCTCTAAAACATTTTTTCTCTGTAGTTATTTATGTATACAGACAAGGGTATTACAGAAGTTTGAACACAAACCCCGGCTAATACCGAATAACGAGCCACTAAACGAGCTGCGCCGGATTAGAAGCCAGACAATTCATCATTGCAGCAACACAGCCAAAGATCCCAGGGCATTCAAACAGGACAATCGAATAATTGTCGTCGGCCGCGAACAATCGGTAGCCTAACAGTCTGGTGCAGGCTCCATTTCTGGCCAGTATTTAGAAACAATAGCTCTGCGCTGCAATTAGTTTATCCGATAGATGGTGGTCGAACGAGTCGTAAATCTACGCTCTTGCCACCAGTGGGCGCTGTACGTAGTTGCGGCGCCGTATGTAGATTCCGCTCGGGTAATTAATGTGCCATGGTAAAGTGCGAGGCTGTTCCCTCGCATCCCTAGCCGGGTTTCGTAAATTGCGCGCCCATCTCCCTCACGTACAATAGCTCCAATTTAGGCAAATTAAAATTCGACGCCTAAAGAGATTTTGGGGTTTTCGCCATATTTTTCTCAGGCGGAACAAAAACAAAGACGGTGATATTTTGGGTTACTAAATGTTTTAGCCAAGATTATTATTGCGATGTGTAGTACGAATTTTAAAATAAATTTATAAGAAAAAACATATAGCGGCTATAACTTATAAATTACGTTATTTAACAAACCTACTGACATTACATTCTTCCATTTATCACTATTTATTGTCCTATAAAATAATGTCTTCATAAATTACGTAGTAACATGTCAATGAATATTAAATATTTAATATACCCTCTTTTTGGTCTCGTATATACCATGTAGCATTTCCATCATGAGCATAAAATCTATACTTATAATAAATCTGTAGAGAGGTCAATTCTGTACATGAAATATATTTTCAAAATAACTATCAGGGGGTGATTAGTGATCGATACTGATGCCAAAAATGCAATCAGTAAGATTTTTGTCTGTCTGTCTGTCTGTATGTTCCTTATAGAAACAAAAACTACTCGACGGATTTTAACGAAACTTGGTACAATTATTCTTCATACTCCAGGGCAGGTTATAGTATACTTTTCATCACGATACAATAGGAGCAGAGTAGTGAAGGGAAATGTTGGGAAAACGGAAGAAGTTACTCCATTTTTTAAGCTTCCGTCGCGTGTGCAGCCTTAATGGTTAAAGTTACATAGAAATCATGTATGACGGAAATAGTCTTTATAATATGAACCATAAACGCGGGTGACACCGCTGGCACAGCTAGTTCATTCATAATTCTTTACCTCAAAGAAATTATCATTTAAAATTAATACATCGTCAATTGATACATTTTCTTTTCTTTTCAGTATTTTGAAGAAACGACCGCGTTTCCAACTATAAATAGAATCTTTTTATCACGTTTAAAGGATAAACAATTATTCACTAGGTACCCAATATGGTACAACTCGGACAGGCTACTTTAAATTTGTCACAATTGGTACTGGAATCTAATAACGTTTTAAAAGCTACAGTTTGAAATATGTGGTTTACACGGCATGTGATCTACAGAACCGCGCAGCTGAGTGACGGATCGGAGGCGAAGGCCTCCCCTTCGCCCTTATTATCCCTTCCATGGTGAATTTCAATTAGCATGCTTTCGTGTTTTGCAATAACAAACCGAACCCGGTTGGTGAACACAACGCGACTGGTGTGCCCCCAATGGCAAAGCCTTGGGGAAGCGCATCGTAAAATATACTTTCAACTAAGACACCGATATTGCACCCACAACCGAAATGGGTTATACTCGTGTTTATCTCGAAATGTATTTTGCATCAAGCCCAACTTTAGGCAAGCAATTATGTTTGCAAGCAGATTTTACATCGCCAAACAACTCACGATTTTTAAACTATCTCCTGGAGCCACACTCAGTCACATGTCAGTGTTACAATTTAAGACGAAGTATTATCATCTAATCAGTTGATAATAAAGTCATTACCTGGACCAATGCCATTCACAACAATTTTTACAAACTGGCCGCACGGCCAATGTTTATTACTAAATGTTTTATATTTTACCTTATGTCTAATTTCATCTGTTACTTTTTTCTTATCAGTTTTTTGTACGCCTTAAGTTTCAATTCAATAAGCCGTATTTTGTATATTATTATACAATAATATTATTCTGACCCCTTTGTGTTTATTCTCTCCTCTAGAATGATATTAGTGTTGTAATAGAATAAAAATCATTTAAAAGCAATTTTTTTCGTTTCTGTTGTTTCAATATTATTCTGAAATCTTATTAAGTAGGTAGGAAGAATAAAAAATCAAGGTAACATTTTGCATTAGTTGGTTGATATTTTCTTTGCATCGAGGAATTGAGGATATTTATAATGTTTGTACCGAAAATGTATTTTACAGCCACGGACTAGTAAAAAAATAGGACTCCACGCTGTCATACTATAACGTGAAGCGACGTTTATGAATGTGTGAGTGAGATACTTAAGGATACTAGATATCGGATGTCTGTCATTTGGAGCACTTATTATGTCAATGTGTGACGTAAGTTACGTGTCAAGTTGGAGCATCTGAGGACTTTCAACGTCTAGTTTGTGGCGCGGAATCCTTCTTTTTTTACTAGTCCGTGTTTACAGCTAATCAGAAAAACAGGCACGAATTTACTTCAGTAAATATCGGAAATACTCATGTTTGTTTATTTAGAGGACATATATAAAATATACATACATTATACATTCTCTCCTTCGATGCTACTCACATAAATGCGTTATCTTTGCATAATCTGTAATATCAATGCACCTGTAATACGGATAATAGCTGAGCGTCGAACGATATAACATTCTCTAAACAATGAGCACACTGAGCGATAACTCGTACGTTTAAAAGCTAATAAACAATAGAATACTCAATGAAAGAACTTTCGATCGGGCATTGCCAACACCTCCATACCCCCAAGTCTTGGCGCCAGAACCAAATTACCAAAGCAGCACGAATGCTAACCTGTCTCCTTTCAAATTTGATTGCGCCCAACATCACACGCCCATGAACTCTATAATGAAACGGCCATATAAAAACAAAACTATGGGCATATATGATTAGGCCGATACACGAGTAAGGTAGAACCACTAAACAAACAACCATTACAATAACGCTGCGTCACTGTGTTGGAAATCACTTATTGTGGGAGTGACTTGCACTCCCGCGCAAGTGCCTTATGCTACGCGACTAGGCCGTGTTCGGTGAGAAACCCCCCCGTTTTAACGGTTACGGACCATCGTAATGTCTCTTCGATATAATGCTGAACATAAGTTCAATATGATATTTTAATATTACACGGGAAAATGCCAAATTACAGTCTTGCCTAAGATTGCTAGACTAATAAGTTGAATCTGAGTGAAAACATTCTGCCTCCGTACTCTTATTAAAGCCAGAGATCATTAGGTATAACTAACTCAAGCTAGCAAGACAGCAAATGAGCTGACTAACTGAAATATGAATTTTGATGAAGTAATTGTCCGTTGTCATTACTGTATTTAGAACACAACGCGGACTTGATCAATATCCTGTTTGTAAAGGGATTAGTTTTGTAATGGGCATCGTGTCCCTCCTCATTTTGTCATGGAAGATAATTAAGTACTACCAATAGATTGTTTTCCAATAAGAGCTTAGAAATGAGATTGTCGTAAGTGTTGGAATATCCAAGCTCCCTAATTATTATTTAAACAAAGGGCGTGTGGATAAAGGTCTCACATCTATACAAATAAACAAAAATGAGGTGTCTGTTTGTGTGAAAATTACAACTTTTTACAAAATGCTTGATTGATCTTCTGTGATACTATTAAAAAAAGTTTTTTTATTCACTTTAGTCTATCTGGCGGTTTGTGTGTACCGGATAATCACCAAAACAGCTGATATTTTAAAGTGAGAACTTAGGTAACTTTTATGTTATAAAAATTAGAATAAAGCTCATTTTATCATTAAATCGAATACTAAATAAATAGATGTAGTCCATGTCATAATTAATACGAATAATTTAATAATTAACAGTAGGTACATGAGTAGTTTTATTGTAGATACCTACCATCAGTGAAATCAGTGGTTCAATTAAATATGTATAATATGACTTTGAATAACGCATGAGAGCATCTATGGCTGCACTATGTGACAGGTACAAAAACAAATAATAGAATGGCCTATTGTCGGCGCGACCTGAGTCCGACATGCATAAACAATGGCGTGCGCCTTCGACGCAGTGATTGGGTTGCCAGATTCATACACAAATTTACCCGGCCATGTTCTTCGATGCGACAGAAAAGTAACACTCTATTTTTAGTGAACCCGTCAAAACTTTACAGTAATATCCTTTGTCCTATAATCTATTTAATAATAATTTCTAAGCATAGCGGTTCTTTGTTTATTCCTTGTTTTCCAACAAAATATCCGCCATATTTAGTAAATTTAACACACATATTTCAATATGAAATCGTGATGTTGCAAAGCCAAAACTAAAAACTTATTTGACTGACTGGAAATTATTACGAACAATTCATATACATATTTGCTTTGCATACAAATTTGTATTACTAGACATTGTATAACATCTAAAAAAAAACGATCTAAAGGTATGGAAAGTATTTTAACAAAAAAATATAAATCAACGACGTAAACCGTACATGATCCAAATTCCCTAGAGACTGGAGCCAAGTCCGCTCTGGTCACTTTGTCGGGTCAATGAGGCGCGGCGTCAAATCTCGGGTTGCACCGAGTTGGCGCCGGCCGACACATCCGAGAAGTTAGCACACCCATTGAAACAGAATAAAAAAGAACAATGCACCAAAAGCTCCCTTCGTCGTGCTTCACTTAACAAGGTAACAAGCGACCGTAACAAACGAGTTCGACAAAGAATCGATTTCTTAAACGTGTTACGAGGTTACAAATCCGTCGCCAATAAAATAAGGAAGTTATATGCGAAATCAAATTTTAACGTGCACAAAAACGATGGAACAAACAATGGAACGAACAAATTCTCATAACATTATAAACACGTGAACAAATCAGCATTTTCAATTTAGGTTGTTTCTTAATAAGAGCAGTCCAATAATAAAGACGTCCAAAAATTTACAGCTCCGTATAAAACTTAAGCGACTGCATAAGAGAATCCCTTGAATGTCGAAGACTAGAATTAGTTTAATTGGTCAATTAAACGGCACTATACTCAACGTGAGCGCAGTGATATCTGGGAGGATAAATCATGTAGAAAATCAGTGTCCTAATTAGAGCGAGAGATGTCAGCGAAGCCGATGCTCTTATGCCGGAATAAATCAGGAACTAAATTGCTTTCCGCAACGACACTCCCACCGCCGGACGGCGTTAATAGCGCGTGCAACCGAAATATTAGACGAGTGTTTAGAAATATTTTTTATGTTGAAACCGAATCCCTTGGCTCCGAGAAGGCGCCACTTGCATAAAAACGATGACTAATTGCATCCAACTTAAAAACCAACAGTGTTAATTGCAAAAACATGATTTTATGTTTATATGTGTAATCCAATACATTACTATCAATAAGTAAATCGAGAAATTTAACTAATCAATATTATTCAGTGAATGAATTTTACTTCGAATCACTTAGATACAGGTATTATACAAATTTATTAACTTATATCTTTTTGGGACGACCTAAAGCAACAAAAATAAAAAGAATGGTAAACTAAACATACTTGAATCACATGACTATGTCAAGATAATTTAGTTTAAATCCCTTATTGCATTCTTAAACCAAATACAATAAAAAAACTAAATAAAGGTTGTAATATATATATCCCTATTCATTTTCATATTCATATACCGATATAAAGATGAATATAGAAACTTATATCAAATGATTTGGACTTAATTACTTCGATCAACAACTCCACCCCATTCCAAATCGAACAGTCATAAATCAGCAATAATAACACTGGGCTTTCGACTTTTTATTGACTAAACAAATCTTTATCAATGTAATTACAAGATTGTTAAGGAGCGCTCTTTAATATTTTAATTAGTTTTGGAGAGAATTATCATTCTCAACACAAACTGTTAATAGCAACTTTTGTTTTCTACCTATTTGTAAAATGGATGACTCATAGACGAGATAAGGAGACTTTATCTATGATCGTGTTATCTGAGCTTGTAACATGAGACTTTTTCATCACTTGCATGAAAGGACCAGAAATCAGTGTATTTATTTTGATTCTCACAAAAAATATGAATAATTTGTATAAAACTAAATTAATAGTTATTCTTGCAAAAAAATGTGCAATTGACAAGCGTCACTTTGATACATAACCGATCACTTAAATTAATAACATGAAAACGCTATAATCGTGAAGGGCCAAGAAGTCTTATAAGATCAACTAATTTATAACGGAGGCTAATCATCAAAAGGTTATTAACGAATAAATATTTAACTTGAGCTCCTTTAGATAGGAAATGTCGATGACACATTAAGTGTCTCGATTCAAAGCGATACAAGAAAGGCGTGTAATAAAAAATATCATAAGAACCCACACACAGAGGCATTTCCACAAATCTATAATACTTTCAGCAAGTGAGGCAAATACGAAAATAAGCATCAAAGTGTTTTTTAGAAGAAAGACGACAAATGTCAACCAGCGAGGCCCAGTAGCTAACACGTGTTACATATTGTCTGACAATATTTACTGTTGCTTTATTAGCCCGGGAGGCGGACACAAGAAAATGAAAATAACCAACGTTCTACATTTCAAAGCACGTGTTATGATCAACACAGTGTGATGAACTAATTGGAAACAAATTTAAAGCGGTTTCAGATGAGAGAAATAAAGCTTACTCGTCTACATACTTTAAACACATTTTTATAACTTCATATTTGTTGCTAGAATCGACATTACTAAAAGGAAACGAGAAGGCAAAGATATTTTTTAGTAATTCTCATTAAGTTGAGTTAACAACTATTCACATGTCTACGCGAGGATACCAATAAAATTCAAATCCAATTGCGTCGACCCCTGATTTACAACGAATCAATAAAAGCGAAGGCTATCATTACCTTTTTTATTACGTATTCAATAAAAGTAATGTACTCAGTAATCAAGGCGACGGCAAAGCAACAGGTTTAAATAAAGGCCTAGGGCTAATATGTCAAAGCACTATTCTTGCTCGTGTCGCCATTATGTCGGGGGCATTTACGATTAATGGATTAGTTCGCGTTTGTATTTTGTGCAACAATATGCGTAATTAATTCAAATTACTAATGGAAAAATATCCCAACAAATCAAGCCTTTCGATAGTTATATCGAAACAAATAAATGGACTCAATATAATATATGTTTAATATAAAGTATTTATAGAAATAAATACATCTGCGGGTTTGGTGACAATCATAGATCTCGGACCAGAGGACGTTACCAATACGCATTAGTTCTCGACAACCAATTTAATTAATACGGGACAGAGATAATTGCAAATAACTTCGTAGCTATTTAAATGTTTGCCAGAATCGATTTAACATGCCAAAGCCTTTGTAATCTACTAAATACACTCATATAAATCAGTGAATCGCTGTTCGGAATTAGCAATGCCGCAATGTAGATGACGTCTATATATCAAGTGCACAAGATGTAACAGCGTAACACAATAGTATAATAGAAAAAAGACGGGGCCTGAGAGATGGCTCGTAAAATAAAACAAGGGACTACGTCCGGAGATATGTCAAGATAGCATGCGGCGGGGGGCGAAGCGACGGCGCCGGCCTCCGCCCGAGACCCAATTAGAAGCACACCTTTTGGACATGTGCTCTCACTTGGCGCTAACTAACGCTTTAAAATCCACGAATATCGAACACCAACATCCGTTTTAGGCTGTCACTTGGGAAATAAATAGGAAGCAAGCTTTTGAGTTTTTATGGAAAAAAATTTTTTTTTTCGATGATACACCAGGAGATGCATTTTTAACAAGGATTTATTAGCTTCACTTGTAGTATAACTAAATACTACCTAACTAACAACGTAATCGAATCTTAGAAAGAGATTAACTTACTTCTAGGTAATTATTGTAATGTCGATATAAATGTTTTGTATGTACCATTATTTTCTTCTAGACGAAATACTGCTTTTTACCGAGGTCATCGCAGTAGGCAAAGATTTTTCTTTCTCAAACGACCCTATCAGCCGTACATGCAATTCTGTTTGTGCTCATACTTCGTTTTACAAAGCAACTGCCTTGTTTTTTTTTTTTTTTTTTGTGTTTTTTAATATATTATGTATTATACATACATACATACATAAATAACATCACGTCCATAATCCCCGAAGGGGTAGACAGAGTCAGAGGGGCAGCAGGCCCCTCTAACCACATTCAGCCAAAAATAAAACTGGGCTAGGTTAGATGGAAAATTGTGAGAAAGTAGTGAAAAGTGGCTAGCTTGCGCCTACACAAACAAATACTCAAAACCCGATATACCATTAGTCGCCTTTTACGACATGCTAGGCAAGAATCACAGTTGGCACATTCTTTTTAAGACCCTGACCACCATGGGACAACTAAATAATATATAATAATAGGTAAGTATGTAATGTAAGTAGAGGTATCATAACGTCACAATTTTGGGATTTGAGCTCTTGGAAACCTTTTGACCTAAGAAAACTTTAGAAAACTGTCACGATGATGGCACCATGACAGTCAACCGGAAACTGCAACCTTTGCTTCCAATAGTCCTTTTAACTCGTCGTGTTCCTTGTCTTCTTGTGTATTTCCGGTGACGAAATAACAAATGAAACAATAGTATGTATGTAACCATTTCCTTAACAACAACCTCGCTAATGTTTAAACACATTAGACCTACTTGCTTCATCGAAAAAACATTTCGAAAAATTCAGGCTGTTTAAATATTTTTTCCTCATTCTTTTAAATCCTAAGACCCAGCTAGCTTGTCTGCACAGTAATGTTTAAATGTGCACATTAGATAATAGAATAATATTTATCAAAATTGTAGTTGTTGAGCTCGTTTGATGGACGCTAAGCCATAGAGAGCAGACAGAAGAGGATGCTGATTAAAAAATAAATGATTCTCTACAAATCTGCAACCTTTTAGTATTTTTCTTACCTTGGTTTTGACTAGTTTCACGTTCTCTTTGGCCATCTTCGCAAGTGCGTGGTACTCCCCTTTAGCAGCACACAGAATCCACTGCTTTTGTTTGGAGTCCAGGGGGTCCGTTTCGCTCTTCTGGTCCAACTGCAAAAATTTCTACGATATCCTTACTATTTTCAGACACACAGTTCTTAATTTTTTTTAATAGCATTATAAAAATGTATAAGTGCCTTATACAATTTTGTATAGTTTAAATTGCAAACTTTGCAGATTCAACTTTGTGAATTGCAAAAGTCATTAGAAACATTTTTGAAAATACTTCTAAGAAAGTTATCGTTTTGAAAATATGTATAATATACGGTGTGATTCCCTCCTATGCTATAATTTATCAGTCCGAACGTAATGTAAAACTGCAGTTCCAACAAACACTTCATGCCTTATCAACCTCATCGGACTAATCACCAATCCGATAGTCCCTTTTTGAATCACAACCCTGCCTGTAGAACAGCACAACGGATAGACAGACTGCTCCGAACCGCCCACATGCTTGCCGCATTTCAATCATAACATCATATTAACCACTGTTCGATAGACATTATCTGATAATAAGTTTTGCGCATTTGCAAACAATGACGAGGAGTTTGAACAGTTATTCGCCCAATTATTTTTATCTCATCATATTATTTGTTCAACAGACAATAAAAATTGACGATGCTCGGGACTTGTAAAATAGTTGTACTTACAGATACACAATCTTCTTCATCCACGCCCTGTAAACAAAGAATATATAATCAGTAAATTGTATGAACTAAAATACAACATATGTAAGTATAGGTTATTGATGTATTTATCCCCAAGCGCATACGCACGCACTAAAAGTCAAGCGATTCATTCATACGCCGCAAAACGTTTATTAAATGAAGTACACCAATGGACTCAACGACCGAAAACAAAAGATTAGGATTATAAATAAAGATGATATTTACATACATAATAAATATCTTAACGACACGTATAAATTAATCGGAACCTAATATTTCAAAATTAATAAATGAGTACTTATATTGTGAAAATAATATTTTGAATTAATGGTCAATAAATTCGAATTCTCCCGTCTTCAGGCTTGCGCTGCGATTGATGTCTTATACGGCGCATGATAACTAATATCAATAAATAGGCATAATTAAAGCCCGTACGTTACATATAATACAGTTCATTTTTGAGCAATGTATGTATGGACTTACAATGTTTATCGACGGTGCGCAGGGCGCGCGTTGCGCAGCATGACCACTTTACCACCTGTCGTTACATATTTATGTCTACACTATTGGCTTCACTGTTAGGGACTTCGATATTGACAAGATAACATCCTTAATGTGATGTGTTTGATTTAATAATAAGATTAAGTTTGTGCCTCTTTCGTTTTTAAATTTGCGTCGATACAATTGGAACTAGATTGCGATCGTTGACAGCAGTGCTTCGAATCTTGATCTAATTTTATTGTTGCTATTAACTTTACAGTGGCATTAATTTAACGACACTGCTATCGAGCTTGAGTAGAATCATTTAAAGTTTCCGACAAGACACTAGATTGGAAACTCCCACATCTTCTGGCAAATTTACGACGGCCGACAGAAGGTAATAAGCGGAATATCGGATGTAAAAATGCAGTTGATGACAAAATCTTTCGTTCGCAAGATTAATGTCGAATATAAAAGTTTTGGAAACGTGTTCGCACGTATCGTGAACATGGGTGCGCATTGCAGGGTGTGAACATCAAAGTAATATTGTTTAAATGAAACACGAGATTTCGGCATACATTTGCATTATACATATTATTACATTCGCAAAGGTAAAGTAGTTCAAGGTTAAATTTTGTAATATATTGTCGGTGTCAAATGTCTCAAAACTGTAACCAGCATAAAACATTTCGATTGGATTATGTTTTAAAATATAACATGTATTATATCAACCTATCGTCTATAGACTCGAGAAACACAATCGTATGCGAGTGCCGTAGTGTTCAAATGCGTGTTTACTTACAATATTTAAATTCATAATGACTACTTACAATAATACCTAATTTAAACAATGTTTTCTGACTATAGGTATTATGCATTATCTTATCATATTTAATTTTGAGGAAAAGAGGGGCTCCTCCCTCTTTTCTCATAGGCTTCTGGGCGCAAAATTTTATCGTAGAACGCAAACAATAGATCTAACTAGACTATAAACAATTCGAACACGCTAAGTAGGTACCGGACATAGGTTCTTGCATTGCTTGCATATACTGCACGCATAACTTTGGTTGCAACATTTGTGTTATTCAACCTAGGAGGAACCTGGGCTACATAAATACAGGGGTTCCATGCATATTTTTCGCTAGCATATTATATTATAAAAAAGTTTTCTTGTTAGAAATTACTCGCATCTCTAAAATACGTTTAATTTTACAACACTACTAGCTATTTCCTGGAATTTGGTCAGTTAAGTTCTATAAATTGCGGGGAAAAGTTCTTTACAATCTAGTAAAGATTTAGTTGTAATATACAGATAGGATTAATTTCTTAATAAAAATATGAGTAAAGTTAAAAGGGTTTTTTGGCATGTCCCGAATTTTAATCTTTAAGAATGTATGGCAACTCTTTTTAATTTCACTCAAATTTAACAGTAGAAGCTAAAATTATAATAAAACCATAAGCTATAATTATAAAAAAGACGGGCATTTTTTGAATATTAAGCAATTATTGTCATAATATACGTAAACATCATAAGGGAACCCGTGAATAAAGAAGGGGACCCTAAAAGCTGAGTGGAGTGCGACGCTCGGCACTGCGTCGCCGGGCGGCAGGCGTGCGTGCCTCGCTCCAGGACGCCGCGCGTCGGCCGCTCGCGCTGGGCACATTATGGTGGCGACGGGACGGCATTACGATCGATACACATCACTACCCGCTAGTTCGCCGCCTTGAGAAATTCCTCTTAACGGGATTAATGGAAATATGCAGACACCTATTCATTAAGTATTAATTTCAAACAACCGGAGATGTCCCGCAGTAGACGAACGTATCATTCTTCTACAACTTCTTTGCATGTCAAGATGTTAGTGCTATTTTATGTGCCGTAGATATTGAATTGTCGGTAAAATGTTTCATTCGGCATTTACGTTTTCTTACTAATCCCATCATTACGCTAAATTAAACTCTTAGATGCTGCCTTAGTGGTAGAAACCCTCAATGGACTCTAATGCATTCAGCATTCATTAGAATGGTTTGCCCTTTTACTTAATTGCTCCATTAAACTACTGACGGATTCTTAATGATTATGTGAATTTAAAGAAGTTGAAAATTACCCGTTTAGTATAAAGCCTTATTAATAATATGATAATGCTTGCTCACGCAAGTTACGAAATAAGGATTTCCATGTAATATTACATACATACATACATACATACATAACATCACGCCCATATCCTGATAAAAAAAATGATAGCAATACTGAAATAAAAGAAACCAACCAGAAAATAATCCTGACTTAAGTCATAGTATTTTCGCGTACCGACAACCGCAAAACAGCCAATTGTTTTACCTTCGGCAGAATTATGCACTGCCTCACTTTTATCTTTGAATAGCTGACAGCTAATTCATCTGCTCCTATTTTCCATCACTTCGACAAGGCTCGTTAAGTGTGGCATCCGCGTTGTTGATGGCTGCAAGTGATTCTCAGGCCCGAATAGCGGAGGAACAATGAAATCGGTCATATTTTCCTGCCAGCCGGCAACGGACCGTGCGCGCTTATCTGCCGCATCATGCATATCAACTAGAATGCGTTTATTCAAAACAATGATGACGTATACTTAAAACGAAGCTTATTTTCGCTACCTTTTTGAAGGATTTATAGGTGTGCATGAGAAAGATAATTCATGAAGATATCCACAATAACAAAGCATCGGATTAAAAAGAAAATAAAATAATGAGTTTTGAGTGTTATTTTTTAGCACCTTATTTGTTGTCCACTTTGGAAACCGTCAATAAAGAAGTATTTAATGACAGGAGTAGGGCTAAAATTAAACACAAAAGGAGAAGACGGGTAATAAAAGAATTTACGCACTGTTTAGCCACTAAAATCGAATTGAAATTCGCGTTTAGCACATACTGAGAACAGCATTTAAAAGTGCAATAAGAATAAACTAACGCCACAAATACTATTAACAATTAACTGTTGTATTAATACTAGAATGTAATTTAATGCTTCTCTAAAAGCCCAAGTGGAATTATCTCAATAATGAAGATAACGCAATCTCTCTTGTGTAGGCAGTTAACTTTGTCGTTATAATACTAGAATTCTGCTTTACCTGAGCGGTGGTAGCTCAATGGTAAGGATACGCACCTCATTACCGAGAGGCGCGGGTTCAAACCCAAGCATATACCTCTTGATTTTTCAAATCTATGTACGTATTTATACCACTAGCTCGACGGTGAGGGAAAACATCGTGATTAAACCTACAAATTCAAACCACTTTGGATTTGTAACCATGATCCAAAAATTTTCTGTATCTTCATTTTTAGGGTTACAAAGGTCAGACCGAGTCGCTTCAATGTAATTACCAGACTCGCTAAATCCTAGATCATGGTCTAAGCGGACCCCGTCTAAGCACAGGACACAATGCTAGGAAGATGATGATCTGCTTTACCTGGAGATCTCTTAAATTGGGAAGCATGAAACCACCTAAACTAAAGACAGTGTTTACAAGCTTTAATTAAGATGATTACTTGGTTTGAGTTGAGGAAGTGAAATGGATGGTTATCACCGGTCCATCTTTAAGCTAACTATTAAATAAACAATCCTCACTAAAGGTATATTTGTGTAGGTAATGCTTTTTGTCTGTTACTCGGTTAAATAGTTTTGCCACCATCTTCATACGATATAACAAAAAAAAAACGACTTCAAAAACGAACCTGATAAAAGTAAAAAATAAATTAGCTTAGGCCAAAGTAATACGTATTTTAATACTTACAAATTTGAAGTCGGTGACAAGTTAAACAATGACTTGGTACAATTGAATCTAATATTATAACCGAAAATGTATCTGTTGAGTGATTATTGTATTGATAATTGCATTAAATTGTAGTACTTTAAAATACTTAATGAAAAAAATTGCAAACGCACTAGTCGCCCCTACGATTTTCGAAGGTTCCCATCGATTTCTCAAGGATGCTATCATCAGATCCTGATTTCCTTATCAAGGGACCACCTCAGAAGTGAACTCTATCCAACAAAAAAAAAAATTAAAATCCGTCTATAATTGACGGAAATATCGATGAAAATACATAAAAAAAAATATTATACATACAGACGAATTGAGAACCTCCTCCTTTTTTGAAGTCGGTTAAAAATAAGCTGAGCAGAATTTCGATTAAGTATTTTGTAGCATTGATTACAATTAGGTATCTGTTAAAATACACAGCGGTGCAACTCGACAGCCACATAGTGGTAGGTCGGCACAAAGCACGAATGACCTTTTTTTAGAACTTTAATGGCGCACGTGCGCTTTGGAGTCACACGACAATAATTGTCAGGGGACAATCGACTGCGAGTCACGAACTGTGTTCAATGCGCGATACACCATGAATAATGATAATAATATCAAAGTTTTGAATCTACCTATGCACTGCTCACACTTTTACATATGGCGAATGACCCGAGACCCAATTGAATTAACTAACTTCACGCCACTTTCCTAGCGGGGTAGGCAGAGAGAACCAAATTCATCATCATCAGCATGGCGTTGTCCCGGTTGCGTCCGTGTACCAAAGCCCGGGGTCCGCCTTCCTTACTTTACGCCTCCACTTCGGCCGGTCTTTGGCGTCCCTGGTTGTGAGACCGTTTACACGCATGTCATTCGCTATGACATCAAGCCAGCGTTTATTGGGTCTTCCCTGTTTACCGGGGCCCGGTGGAGGCGGCATGGCCAGACATTTGTTCCCCACGTAGCTTGCCGGTTTTCGCAAAACGTGTCCGTACCAACGTAGGCGGCTCTCCTGCAATTTGTCGGCAATGTCACGAACATGAAGGCTGCCGCGGATGCGGGAGTTTCTGACGCGGTCCTTTCGCGTTACCCCACACATCCACCGCAGCATTTTCATCTCCGTGACCCGCAACTCTTGCCTGTGTCGCTCAAGTACTGGCCACGTTTCACTGCCATAGAGAAGGTCAGGTCTAATAATGGACTTATAGACCTGACCCTTCAACTTAACCGGCATCTTAGGATCACAAATGACACCAGACACCTCACGCCATTTAGCCCACGCTGCAGCTGTGCGTGCCCTGACGTCACAGTCGATGTCACCGGACGCAAGGAGTACAGATCCCAGGTATTTAAACTGGTCCGTGCGCTCGACCACTGAATCGCCTATGCGGACGGATGTGGGATCTGTAGTATTACAGGCCAGGTATTCCGTCTTCGCCATATTGAGTTTCAGACCGCCGTTCTCAAGCGACCCCTTCCAAGAGTTCACGCGTCTTACCAGGCGACCCCTGTCCGAATCTGCCAGCGCAATATCGTCGGATACATGAGCAGCCATGGGGGCTGCTCATGAGTGTCTGTGATATTTGACACGACGTCTAATACTACGCTGAACAGGAATGGACTGAGGACGGACCCTTGGTGAACTCCAACGGTGATGGGAAAGGGATTGGTGTCGCCAACAGCGGTTCGAACTACGGAGTTGGAGTCGCGGTACATGTCTCGGATGATGTCAACATAAGCCTCCGGGACACCTTTGGACCGCAGGGCCCACCAGATTATCGATCAGAGAGAGAGAGAGCAGAGAGACCCAAATTATGTCCATATTATATGTCCAATTGCCCCGTTGAAAGGACTGCCAATTCTTGCACTCCAAATCATACTGCGGAAACATCCAAATTGTCAATTGTTGAAAGAAAATACAGTTACTTCTAATAATGCAATAATATGAAATGCGACATATTTTAAATTTGATTAAGGAAAATACTTATACATAGCCATATATTTTGTATATCTCAAATTGACTACATTATCGGTACAGTAATATTTTCATAAGCGACAAAGTGAGAATGATAAAAAGAAAAATAAACAAGAAGATAATTTAACCCTATCTACCGTAAAATAGAAAAGAAAATGCGTTAATACTCGTATACACTACGAGTATTAATGCATTTAACGCCAAAAAATGTGTAATATCATGGGAACAAATTTCAACGTAACTTTACGCAAGTATTGCGAGACTCGGTTTCGTAATCGGCTCTTATCCGAAGGAAACGGAAAAAAAACTTAAATGTTTAAGCTCTTCGAAATTAAAGTATCTCTTTTTATAGCGCAGCGGTGAAAGAGGAATAAGCTTTCATAAAATCGTTGTAGATTAATTTTTTGAAAGTATTCAGTTTGATGAGCGGAAACGTAGAGTTTATACATCGTCGTTCTATTTCAGAATTGATTTATGCATCAGGCTGGATCTTGGAAGACGGGTGGCAATGTGGCGTATTAGTGAGGGTCGACTTGTTCATTTATTATTATTAGTTGGTTTCCGCAACGGGTCCACTCAAAATAATGTGTCAGCTACAATCCAATTTGCACTATTAAGCTGTTGAGTGAATATTTGATCACATGAATATTGACAGTCTAGGTGAGTGAGAGTTTTAATGATTCCACTATTTATTCCCGAAGCTAATATGAATAGTGATTATCCGCTGGTAGCATTTAAACTGAATAAACAAAATCAAAATAACTGTAAACGAATTGAACGGAGATAGTGCGAACATCCAATGACAAAATTATAAGAGTAGTACTACAAGGCAAGGCAATAGAGAACATTCGGAGGATTTCATTTAGTAACTATTCTTATTTTTGCGATTATATGAAAAAATACAAAGTTGATTGTTTAAAATTTGTTATTGGGTTATTTTAAATGATTTTCAAAAACACCGTTCTAACAAACTGCCTGCACCGAATTTTCGCAATATTACTACCATTTTTCACAATAAATTAATAGTTTGAGAACTTTTATAAAACCGACTATATAATTATAAATTAAAGAGGGATTATAACATTATTACTTATTAAACAACATCTTTTTGTAAAAATTCAAATATAACCATGGATGTTAACATATATTCGACATTTTTAGAGATAAATATAGTAAACTATATTAACAAAAACTATCTTATTTTTAATACAATATATAAGAAATTGTAACAACACATCCATAAAGTTACGTAAGGTATATTAATGGTAATGATGAGGTATTTTTTATTGTATTACGTACGCAAAAAATATCTTCTAGTCTATAAAAAAAGGTCCGACAATCATAGTCGTAGTAAAATCAAGCTCACTATTCTAAATCTAAGATTCAAAAAGATAAGTTATTGTTTCTTCGGGTTTAGTGAGTATAAAATTATTTAATAAATTGCCTGAAAGTCTCATACAGTGCTATAGATTGCAATTTTAGTGATTGAAATAAGTAACTATCCGTTTCTTGCATTGAGCTATTATTACTACTTACGTATAGAGAATCTATGTCAAACAAAAATATTATCACGAATCATGAACTGAGCGCGTTTCAGCATTTGCAGCGCTAAAACTAAAAATTGTCGTCTAATTAAGCTATTAAAACACGCAGCGCTAGATCGCTCATAGAGTAAATTTTTCTCGCGACCAAAACTTCGTAAACGCCGTGAATTTCATGGCGCTTACGCGTGAACGTAAGCGAGTGACTAAACGAGTTGTTGCCGATCGACAACAACGCACGGCGCAAAAAACTTGTTCGCTGCGTCGGTTCCATACGCTAGTAATTAAAGTTCAATGGTTTCTTGTCAGTTTATTGTTGATAAAATTAATCTTACTGACCCAGCGGTAGATTTAAATATGCTCACTAACCGGCCCGACAGACTTCGGTTAGTCAAAAGTTATTGGCTTTCCGCAGTTCAAAGGAAAAAGTTGATTTTACTAGTATTTCTCACAAGTTTTACTTTTTTTATCGCAATAAGAACCTTCGTCTTATTGTCTTAACGAAAATGTAAAAAAGTACTGAATTAGTGTAGCCATTTTCGAGTTTTGCGCTTAGCAACACATGTTGCGATTCATTTTTATTTATATAGATTTTGCTGAAGATTCACAAGTGCTTTTGGGAGTATATACCCACGTTATTAATGACATTTTTGAATTCGATTTAAATAAGTTGAATTTTTAAATAAAGTAAACCTAACCAATAAAACATTCAACATGAGAAGCATTACTGGTACAAAAAAGGGTAAGGTACAAAAATAATAGAACATGCTGCATGTTACAATTGCAACCAAATGCCTTCGTGTATTTCATTAAACATTTCGCGAAAACAAAACTAGGCTGGGCCGAAATAAACAAACCAAAGGGAAAAATAAGCCGGACGACGTTACGTGTATCTCTTTGATGAAATAATAGTAGAAGATCCGAACCTTTTTTTTTTTTTTTTTTTTACGCGGGGAAATGCGTTACGCACCGTCACCCTACCCAGGGGGGGGTAGGGTGGTGTGTGAGACTTCCGGGGACCTCAGGGAAAGGAGGTCCCTGCTCCGGCTGAAGGTGGAAGTGGCCGGGGTATACCCACTAAAAACCCCGCGGTGTTCCGTCGCATCGCAGTAGGAGGGGGCCTGGGATCGCATCGCGCTCCAACGAAACCCCTCCCGTGCGGTTGCCCCTTATATTTTTAATTAAATGCTGCCTTTGCACATATAGAATTAGTAGCATCAAGCCACATAGACGTGACGTGTATCTCTTTGATGAAATAATAGTAGAAGATCCGAACCTTTTTTTTGTTTTTTACCCTGGGAAATGCCTTACGCATACCACTCTACCCGGGGGAGAGGAGTGGTTATGTGGGGCTCTCCCCACGTGATAGAGGGGGGGGGCTACCCACTAAAACCCAGGGGTGTTCCGCCGAATCGCTTAGAGAGGGGGGCCTGGGAACGCATGGCCTGCCTACGATCCCAGAAGATCCGAACCTAACTCAACCTTCACCGAGCTGATAATATAATGAAGCATGTTTTATAATAAATTTAATATATTGAAAAAATATAAAAAATATGTTAGTAAAGTTTTACCTATACTTAGGTTGGGATCTAAAAAACGAGTACCTACAACAAAATGGGCCTTAGCAAAATATAAAATCCTTCCTTCTTTTTGATTGACTTAAAATGTGATTTATTTAAAAACGATAATATGAGTAACTGATCTATGGACTCTCCTTTCGTCAAATTCATATAACCACCAAATCAAATGACAATTTTTTAGTAAGCTATAACGACATTAATTATTTATTGCGGTCTTGTATATGAGCAATATGAGAATAACAAATTTTCTTTTTCTCTAATATACAAGTAGTTGGTTAAAACATATAGACATTATTTGTATCGCTAATATTGTATATTTTATATAGATTTAAGCCATTTGCATTGCAATTTTCATCAGTGTACCAATTACTGTTAAACCAAATAAATAAATGACTACAAACATACATACATAGAATGTTAAGGCCATCCTTCTAGGTATTTCACTATGCCATAAATAGATAACGATGTATGGATTAGGCTAATTTTATCTGGTTAATTTTATCACGGATTTCCTTTATCATTGTCAGTCAATCTTGTAATTAGTTACAGCGTATTATGATACACATATCCTATTGAATTATGAGGAGAAAGTTCGGATGGTAAAAAGACGTTTGGTACATAAGTTGCCCTCGTTGACAAAATATTTAGCAGTATGGGAATCGAAATGAAACCTTACAGAAAACGTGACAGCTCTACCACTGCGATTACGAGACCGTAATGTTTAACTTAACCCTTCAGTACAACAGCACAACGAAAAATCAGTTCGTGACACTACACACGAATTCGTGCCATAAATTACATGAAAGTTAATGCAGGCTCTCGTCCTTTTAATAGGCTACAATGTGGAGCACGCTGTATAAAGCAATTGTAAAGTCCATTAGGTGTGCGGAGGCGTACTCGCGCAGCCTAATATTTGTCATTAGGTGCTTTTGTTGTTTGTGTCAGAGCATCCCGCGAGGGGCGCGACTCGTTCAGTTGAGCTAAAATTATTATTATACAAATTTTTGCTCCACTCTCAATGAACATCCCCTCTGGTATTTTTCCAAATGTGCCCTTTGGGTGTAATATCGTTGCTAATTCAAGCCGATATGGCATAAAAACAATATTAATTTGTCATCGGATCTTAGATGGTGATCCTACTATGAAAGGTGTATATTACGCGATAACACATTAGCGATTTCCCTACAACTCTTGATACCCCGGTGCGATCACGAAAAAAATATTATCGATAATAATCGGATTCAACGTCGTTTTGACCGCCAAAGGGCCATGACGAAGGTTTTACAATTCAATTAGCTACACCAGGTGTGGACGGGCAGGAAACTTTTACCCACACCGCGAACACAGTATACTGATGGTAACAGTAATGCATTATTCGTCTTGTGGGGCACATAGAAACTAAACACGTCCTAACAAAGAACGGGGCTGTTCTAAATTCTGTAATTTTCAGAGCACATATATTCTTTTATTACTTTATTAAATCGATCGAAGACGTCACCTTTAACGACAAACATTTTTATTTAACTCTGAACGATAAGTAAGACCACCAAGCATTAAAAGTGTATATGCGATAAGTTTTATAAAAAAAATACGTTTAGGCTTTAATATCGTTATTACACACATTTAACTTGTTTTCAGACATTTTACCTAGAGATTTGATCTTCAATTCTTGATTTAGCTGTTTCACTATGACTTATTTTAATTGTGACATAACGCAACAATTTATTATTCAAAAGTATTTTATTAGAGCAGACAAAATTCATAGTTTTGTTTTAAGTCAATTACAAATGGGCTTTCCATTGCCTTCAACATTGAATAATAAATATGTAATACTATTCATAAGTAGATAATAGACCAACGAGTGATATACGGTTAATTTAGTAGGTAGATTATTAAGAATCAGTTGGTTGGTTGGTAGAATATATTGTAACCCTGACGAAGAAGAATTGGATCATAGTTACACATCCTTAGGTTATTGAATGTGCTGGTTCAAGCACGATGGTTTCACTCACCGCTGAAAAGAAATTGGTATAAATTTGTGCATAGGTTTATAAAGGGCGATGTACGAGCTCCTAGTTGAACCCGCACCATTCGAATCGCATGAGGTAAGGACACGCTCCTTACCATCGAGCTACCGTGTCCTCAGCAGTAGTATATTGATATTTGAAATAAACATAAAATTCATTTACGGATTTCATTCTTACATAACATATAACTATAGATTAGCTTTATATAATTAAACTTAGGTATATTATGATAAATATTGTTGCGAATGGTGGTAGCACACTAACTAATTATCATATTTACTCGTAATTTATAAGAAATCTATAATCATAACAAGGGTTTGTAGCTAAATTAATTAATTAAGCATCCATCAAGTAAATGAACATGAAACTTTGATTACACGAGAACGTCTAATTTCAAACGAATATGTCTTATTTATCGTGACTTTAGCAGACAACTAACAATGTTGTTAATTAACGAGGTTTAGCGTGTTGCTTTACTGAGAACAAGCGATGATAACGAAAGATTAAAAATAATATATAACTCATGTTATAACGAAACGCTACTGCATTAGGTATGCTTATTCGATTGGCAGCTGACTTATACATTTCTTTACAACTAGCTTTCCCTATATTTATAAAGAAAATGAGACCAAATCATCCTTAAACCATTTAATTAAACAAAAATAACCACAAAATGACAATTAAATTTAAACGTCAATTGTGTCGCTTAACTTCAAACTCGGATAAATCCACTCTTCTCTTTTATGATACACTAGCTTTTGCCCGCGGCTTCGCTCGCATGGTATATCGATTAAACATAGCCTATATGTTTTTTCGGGTGTGTGAGCTATATTATTCTAAAATATTAGTAGGATTTAGAAAAAAGGTATAATAATCATAATTCCGTGATTTATATGGTAGTTTTTCTTTTATCATAAAGCCGCGGGCACAGCTAGTCCATAATAAGAAAGAGGTCGTCGCTTTAAACCAGCCTGTATCTCTAAAACTGAAACGTATTTATTCCACCAATTCGACGGCAAGGGAAGACATCGAATATACCTTCACAAAAAATATAGTAAACAATCAACTACATGTATCTTGCGAATCAGATAATCTCTTTAAAATTTTCCGTACGCATTCTTATTTATTAGATTATTTATAGTTTTACCTATAGTTAGAAAAATTGCCCTTTATATTACAAAAAAAACGACCAACAGCCAAAGTTACGAGATTATAAAACCATAAAAAGTTAGTAAAATTGAGACAAAATTTTAATATTTTCAATTAATCAGTTGCTTATTGAACCTCTTTTTATAAAATTTACGTCGACAAACAATACGGCCTCTATGATGATAAGCGTTCTCCAGAGTTTAAACATTTGCAACACTACCCGATCATGGACATAATGTCAACAAAATCGTCTTAAACCAGGATTCCCCCATAAAAAAGTACCAGAGGACGACGATCTAAGTAACCTTTCAGAATCATCATTCTAACTAAAACAGATTATCGATATCTAATCGAAACATGATTTGCATATGGACGTGTTATTATTCTTGCCGCTTGGTTAAATTTTTGTTCGCTTTCATCATTTAAATTACAGGTGTTTTGTTCGAAATCGGGTTTTTATACGTAACATTGTACGATGGGTCAAAATATTTATTAATGGTCGACCGGCGACGAACAGGTGAGGTCCTCAAAACATTTATAATTATGTACTCAATCAACAATAATTATCAAAGTAAATACTATACGTGGATCTAAGATACAAAATGATACTTAACTAGCTTGAGATATAATTAAAACGCAATTACAGAATACTTGGACCGATAAATTAGAGAATGGATGTTTGAAACAGGTGATATGCTTGACGAGTGGTTTCTTAATGTAAGTGGGTAGTCGACAAAGTGGTACAATTTATTTATTACTGCTGTCCCTCTCTTTATTAAATATCGTGACGTTTATATTTAGACAATTTATTATTTATATATAATTAATGAAAATTAATATGAACAAGGTAGTGCGCTTATTCGGTTATAATTTTTATTGTAAACCTTAAAAACAATGAACTTAAGGATGCGAATTTTTCGCACCAAAGGATCGAGACATTCTTGCTTTCAATACAGCTTAATCGCGAAACGTAACTGCAAGTCCTAAAGATTACGTGACACGGACGACCCACACGGTCCTAACTAATAAACGTTTCTAGTCACTTGTACGTGTGCTAATTTAAAATAGCCCTTAAAATAATGTTTTATGCCAACGATTTGACTAATGTGAAACAATAAAACGGTTTGTGTATGGCTGGCCATCACATTAGTACGTTATCGCCGACCCGTACACTAGTACAAGATAATAAATATTGGTCCAAGTGTATAATACGCTAAATCGTGGAAAAAATTTAGGTAAAAATAGAAACTATTAAACCTTAAAGGATATAGCAACTACATCATCATGGCGACTTATGGCATATCGGATTTTGGGTATGTGACTGCGTGATTGTGAGGCGATGAGCTAGCCACTTGTTACTACTTTTACACAATTTTCTGTCTAACCAAGCTTAGTTTTATTTGAGGCTGAATTTGGTTAAAGGGGCCTGCTATCCCCCAACGGGTATTACGGGCGTGATGTTGATGTTATGTATGACTGAAATTCTCAGGACGAGTCCATAGTAAAAACACAGTCAGTGAAATTACTCGGACACACTAAACTCACAGTACCCGGGTTTTTTTTTAACAGAAAAACTCGCGGTTTGTATGTGCTAATTACAGGATTCCATTCTGACGATAGTGTGAATTTTTTTTTATTTTAATCGCTTCACGTACCATCCTGGTCCAATAGCGACGATCGGTGGAGAGGATTTTCGGATCGTGCAGCTCTATTCCGTGGTTGACATTTATAAAAAGTCATTTTAGTCTTATTCATTAATACATACACAACATCACGCCCATAATCCCCGAAGGGGCAGGCAGAGTCAAAGGGGCAGCATACTCCTTCAACCACATTCAGCCGAAAATAAAGCCTGGCAATTTGCACAATTTTCTATCTAACCCAACACAATTTTATTTTTAACTGAATGTGGTTTCAGAAACTTAATCCTCTTTGAACTCTGCTTTAGGGCTGGCGTGATGGTATGTATGTGTATAAGTATACCTAAGTATTAGAAACCATATCCAATAATTAAAAACCAAGCTGAAAACAGCCCTTGAAGAACTTAAGCAAGTTAACAGCCAATTTCTTTGTGAACGTGAAGAAAATTAATAGGAATTCCGAAAAATATTGAAAGACAACACACAATTAAAGGGCGAACTTGCTGAACTGCATACCGTACACAGTATAAGCACATTATGAGCGTCGTTAGAAGCACATTATAAGCGAGACCAACTGCTCTGCACAATCAACAAGTTTGAAGAATTCTCTGAAACATATGAGAAGACACTAGGATCCATGAGCTCGAGGTGGATCTGCGTGAATCATTTCCTAAAAAATCTAATTCTCATAGTTTTAATAGAAGAAGTAAACACAAACTTGCTTTTCCAAAACATTGACTCCAAAAACGAATGTGGTAATTCATTTATTGGTCTATGTATTAAAATAGATATTCAATAAACTGCCAAAATGTATTATGGCATTACCCTCATATAAATTCAAATTATGCATTAAATCATTTTTAATGTGTAAGGGCCATTACAAACATAACATAACATCACGCCCATAAACCCCGAAGGGGTAGGTAGAGTCAAAGGCTGGCCTCTTTAACCAAATTCAGCCAAAAATAAAACTGGGCTAGGTTAACTGGAAAATTGTGAAAAAGTAGTGACAGGTAGCTAGTTTGTCGCCTACACAATCACATACCCCAAACCCGATGTGCCATTGGTCACCTTTTACGACATGCTAGGCAAGAAACACAGTTGGCACATTATTTTAGATGAAAAATGTGAAATAGTAGTGACAAGTGGCTAGCTCGCCACCTACACAATCACATACCCAAAACCCAATATCGACGCTTAAGAACCAAGACCATCTATCTACACTTTTGGCGCTTTTTACTTTTTAATGCAGTTATTTTTATGATTAATTTACGCATCGTTTCCTTTGATCAGGAACCTCAAATTCGCATTAAATAATAATTTATGAAAAAATACCAATACCACCTAAGTTACGTGACGTAATAAGTTTAAGGAAATAAAACGTTTTTTTCGTCTCGTTGTGAAGTCGACTTTTTGTAGATAGATGGTCTTGGTTCTTAAGCGTCGATATACCATTAGTCGCCTCTTACGACATGTTAGGTAAGAAACACAGTTGGCAAATTCTTTTTAAGTCCCAGCTATTACAAGATTGAAGAATACCTCAATGGCAAGGATTTATGGTTAACTTTATAACGAAGTATTCACCTGCAGTGATATCGAGTCTAAGTGTTAATTAATTATGTTTACAAAATTGTATAATAGGCATTGGCAAAAGAGTAGCTATCGAGTTTCTTGCTTGTTTCTTCTCGATAGATATGAACCTCTGAACCGGTGGTAGTATTATTTATTTGTTCTTTTTTGTTTTTGTATATTTACTATTTATAAGTGCTTTCTTGAAGCCTATATAAATAAAGATATTTTGAATTTGTATATGTATCAATACTATAAATACACGAAATGTATCATGCACTTTATCTTTGATCATGTTATTTAAATCCATATCTGTGGAAATACCATAAACAGTAATTATGTTCCGACCCGGTGTGTGGCCTTTAACATACGATCAGTACTTTTTATTTAAAAACTTTTTTCTGTTTGGTCAATGATCCTTTTGAATTGTTTTTCTTTTTAACTGACTAACTAAACGTCCCTCCACTTGATATCTTATTTAATTTTTTTAACTTAATTTAAAAGGTTTCCACTTTTATTGCTGTTTATTTAATTTATTAACTTAAATTAATTTAGCATAAGTGTACCTGCAACAGTCCAATATTTCAATCGCTAATTTCTAATGAGTCAACATTTGTGATTTAATTTGTCAATAAAATTTATCAACAATACATTGTGTACGATACAATGTATTGACCAATGAGGACCAATGAGGTGACCAGAGACCAGACACAATGTATAAGTTTGTAATAGAAACCCTGGCAGAGTAAAGTACAAGAACTGTAACATATGTTAACTTGCACCAATCAAGTAACCAAATTAGATAATTTTTGTTAAACAAAATATGTTAACAAATCTAACATAGATTAATTGCCTAAAGAAATCAATTCAAGATTATGTTACTTTAAATATTTTCTTTTCCTTACTACTGCAAACTAAAGTTGTATGTGTATGGAATAGAAATTGTAATTGGAAATCTATATGTCAACAATCATTTGATCTACACTGTAAATACTATTATGTAATATTCATAAAGATAGTCATATTTTTTTATACTTCCTATCAATTGAAGTAAAGAGTAGCAGTGCTTCAGTCCTCTGAATGTTTATTCCAACCCGCAAAAACAGGTCCATGGATTGATTGAAATTAACTTAATAATAGAAAGCTTATTATTAGAATAGACTTCCTAATTCTATTTCTAATAAATTAATAGAGCCCATAGAAAATATTATAACATGTATATTATTAGGGCGATTCTCTGTAAGCTCGTAATCGGCTGTCCCGACCAATTTTTTTCAAAAAGTAATTTACTTATTTAAAAATAAATTACTCGTAATGAAACTTTCACTCCGTAACTTCACGGGCCCATTGTTTTTAGCATCATAACTATTTTAAGTTTTTTTCTAGACATGATAGAAGTTCTTAAAACACAGTCCCCTGGCTGTCCCCATCACTGTATTCCCACCTAGAAATGAGATTTACCAAGAAGTTATTAAAACTACATATATTTGGTAGTTAATATAATTAGGGAAAAATTATTAAATTATTGGCCTTTGCCCAGCAGTGGGATTTAAATGGCTAAATAAAAAAAATAAAAAATTTAATTATAGTATTTTCGTAAAACTAGGTCTAATGACGTATTTTACTTATTTAGTAAAGTCCTGTAAACTTTGTCCCCAGAATTTCTATACAGTCCCCTGTCAAAAGTTTAAAGCGATAATAAAAAAAATCTGTATTGTTTAGAAACGTTTATTTGAGTGAAACACAACGCAATTGTTGTGAAGTTTGCAACCTTGCCAAATGCGGCTGTGAGACACCATTTTGTTTTGTGTCAGAGCGACATTTGTGAGGTAAACATGCGTTTGGACCGCTACCACACACAGTCCTCTGGTAAGTGATAATATTTATGTTAATAATTTTTATTATATGTTAATATATTTAATTATCTCTATATATTATTTATTGTTTTATTATTCATGTCTAAATTGAACGGTACATTCTTATAAAACTATTTTCCATTATTTTGTAAACATTGTAAAATTGAACCGAAGTACACAGTCCTCTGCCAACAGTCCTCTGGCTGAAAATACAACAGGGGCCTGTTCTACACAACAGGGGTCTGTTTATTTTGCGTATTGGTTATTATTTTTATGTATTGTTTGTGTAATTTTATCCGCTATGCTGTTTTATGCCGCTAAGAATCATTGAAAGTATCATTGCTTCGCATTATTTTCCTTTATACACTTAAATTATTTTACAGACTGATCAAACACATATTATGGCTCCAAAAAAGAATATAGTCCCGAGAGGAATTCCTACAGAAGAAGAGAAAAGCAGAGTGACTACTATATGAAAGAAGAATAAATTACCCTTAAAAAGGGAAAGAAATGAGAGAAAAGGAGAAGTTAAAATACCAAAAGAAGAAAGAAAAAGGTAGTAAAGAAGATGACACCTCGTGAACACAAAGCTGTTATAAGTAGAAATAATATTGTACCATATAATAATAATTCATATATAATACTGGAGAATACGTTCTCGTGTTATTTTTAAGCTAAAAGTTTAAAATATCGTTATGCTGCCGTAATTATTTTATATAGCACTGAAAGTTAATTTTTGATATGAATGTTTTAAAAAATATATATTTTCTGTCGATTTTTTCTAAGGAAACTTTATTGATTATTGATGTGCAAATGTGTCATAAAAATAATAATGATTATTTAACGTAAAATTACTTTTTTTTTAAGTACAACATCCCTCTGTTATGCTCAAAACAGTCCCCTGTCATGATTTTTTAGAAACTCGCTAAAAGCTCTGGTAATACGTATAATTTCAGTGAGCCTCTTTATTAAAATAAAATAATAGTTGGTTTTCTTCGATATAGAACACGATTTTTTGGCAAATGTTTAAAAAAATGGCCAGTACAACATTTGTATGGGACCTGTACGAGCTTACAGAGAAATGCCCATAAAACAAATTGTTTATGAGTGGAGCTGGAAGTAAAAGCTAAAAGACAATATACATGCCACTTACCTGAGGGCTGAAGTTGACTCCAGGTTTATTTGATCGGAGGACATCACTTTCAGAAGCCATTCTGTTAAACATTTGTTTCCGTTCTTTGACTGAAATTTTCTGTTCACTGTCAACAAGCATGCTTTCACTCCGTGAAGATGATAGAGTGGACGACATTGTAATATCTGTTTCAAGTGCTTCTTGATCAGGAATTGAACTTCTTGGTCCTATCTGACCAATACTTGGACGCTTTTCAGTAACCGATTTATCGGATGATGACTTTCTACGAGGATGTATTTTTGGTGGCACTTCATCGGCAGAGGACATTAGACTTTCTTTTGACTCAGATGGAGTCATATCTAAAGGAGAATTTCTTAATGCAGCCTCTTGACGGTCTTGAATAATATTGTTGAGAATACTGAAATCTTGATTAAGTTGAATAGGTGGTGGAGGACGATATGGTGGTTGGGAAACATTTTCCATAGACTTTGAGTTACTAGAAGTGCCAGTACTAGCCGTATCTTGAGATTTATTCTCAGTTAAGTCTTCAACCTCTTTACTACTGGGTGGCATATATTTCTTTTTGAGTATCAGCCACTTTTCATTATTTTGATTTTTCATGACAGCAAGGGTGTTTACATGCTTTTTGAAAGTATTCCTTGCTTCATCTGTAAATAAAAATACATTTTGAATAATAATTGAAAACACAAGTCTCTGCAAAATCTTTAATTACCTACTTATTGCAGTTCTCTACTAACTTCTTTTTTATAAAAATTGATTTCATTTTGATATACTAACATAAGTAAGGGCGGTGGTAGCTCAATGGTAAGAACACTCGCCTCTTAACCGAGGAGTGCGGGTTCAAACCCAGCAGGCACGCACCTCTGGAATTTTCTAATCTTTGTACGTATTTATACCACTAGCTCGAGGTGAAGGAAAACATTGTAATGCCAAAACCTGCAAATTCAAAAAGCTTTGGATTTGTAAACATGAGCCAAAAATTGTCTGGTTCCGCTACCTTAGGGTTACGAAGGTCAGATCGGCAGTTGGTTCATTGTAATTACCGGACTTGCTAAATCCTGGATCATGGTCTACTAAGCGGACCCCGTCTAAACATGGGACATAACGCTAGGAAGATGATGATGATGTCATTTTGATTATACATACATTACATCACACCTGTAATCCTTGAATGGGTAGGCAGAGCCAAGGTAGCAGCAAGCTCTTTTAACTACATTCAGCCAAAAATAAAAAACCCCCGTATACCATTAGTCAGTCTTTACCTACTAGGCAAGGAACACAATTGGCACATTTTCTTTAAGTCCCAGACCAACATAGGACTAATAGGGATGATGACTGCATTAAAAAACTATAATTCTATTTAGTCCGTCAGTTAGATTATACATAAATACTAGACACATATTTTTCGCTTTATTAAATTAACAAAAAATCACAAAGATAATGAGCATCAAAGTTTTAGAGTGGGGGCTTGCGACGTCACTATTTAGTAAAAATTGTACGAAAGTGTGACGTCACGCGCAACTTGAATGCATTGTATCTTCGTCAATGTTTGTTTGACAAATAAATAAAAAAATATGTGTTCAATATTTTTTTATAATCTAACTGACGGACTATACAGAATTTTTTAGTCATCTAGCCTATTATTATGCGCTTAAATGACAGTAAGTAGTTGAAATAAATATTTTATGATTTTCATCATTTTACACACATTTTTATCTTTAACTAATGTAACAGAAGGAATATGTGTGAGACAAAGTTTTATTTAATGAATAATGATTATAGTACCAAAAAATAGTAGAGTTTTAACATTTATAAATATTGTGGTTAAAGAGGCTTGGTGCTCCTTTGAATCTAGGTATTTATGACCTTATTAAGGGATGTCAGGCATATTAACGTTAACATAGCATAAAATCACACCCATAATAGTAGGCAGAGTCAAAGGGGCAGCTAGAAGTCATGTTGTTGTACAATAAATCTGGTTCACATCATACATATTCCTAATAAAAGTAGGTATCATACAAGTGAGTATTCCCCATCAGTAGCACCTCTTAGTAAGACCTTTTTTCAAGCTGTATGTAAATAGATAAGTCTTAAAGTAATTTAATAAGCCCAACTCATTATTTTTGATTTGCTGTTCCAAATAGGACCTTTACAAAAAATAGTAGGCAGAGTCAAAGGGGCAGCTAGAAGTCATGTTGTTGTACAATAAATCTGGTTCACATCATACATATTCCTAATAAAAGTAGGTATCATACAAGTGAGTATTACAGTTGGCAGTAAACATGTTATTTATTCTTATTATTATGACTTACCACATAGTTTAAGATAGTTAAGTGCATGTTAGGTAACTGGAGCATAATGTGAAAAGTAATTGATGAAGCGGTCAAGGTTATACATATATTAACAATAGAAACGATAACACTAGAAGGCAAATAGATTACTCACCCCTCATATCAGGATTCATCAGGAACACTTTAAAGTGTTTAACTAATTCATGGTTCGTCACTTTCCCATTGTGAGCTAACATAAATTTTAGAATTTCATCGAAATTTAAATCAGCTGGCGGAGACATGGTAAATTTTAAAGCAAAACTTAACAAGAAATTTTAAGAACCAAAAAGCCAAATTACAACACTCACGCTAAATGTCAAAACAAGCGTTCCGGTGGATGGCAACTTTGACATTATAATATTACGTTCCGTTTTACGTTCTATACCAGATACTTGATGTTATTTTTGATATTGAGTTTTTGCTAACTGGTTTTTAAAGTACATATTCAAACAAGAGGAAAATTGGTAAATCTTATGTAATTTAATCATAATATAATTTGTAAACAAACAAAGGAGATGTTTATAAATTAAACGAAGAAATATTTATAATTAATAATAAAATTAAATTACATACGTAAATTTAATTCTCTATAAGAATATTTCATAAGAAATGGGCAGCGAAAATTAATTCATTTTAAAAATTTTGTTTATAAAGGGAATAATTTTGGACTTTAATAGAGCCTGAATAAAAACTCAAGGTAATAATTATTGTATTAAAATATTAGCGCTGAGCATTGAATCGCCGCTTTGGAGCGTTTATGGCTATAGCGTTAAACGCTCATAAGCTGTATTAAAAATATTTGGAGATACGAAATTCTTGGAGGATAAATATTCGTCGGAGGCCAAGACCCACTTCGGGTCGCTGAGCTAGCGTAGTAAGTAAGTAAGTAAGGAAATTCTTTAGAGTCGCATAACGTGTAAATATGCGACAATTTTTAAATAGAAATCATCCATAATTAATCATTAATAAAAATCATATGTAGGTGGGTAGACACGTCTTTTTTTTTAGTTGAGGAAAGTCCCATAAACCATCATCCTCAGGCCAGGATACAAAGGGCGGGGTGTCGGACTCGAAGCATCTAAAACCTCAACACGGCCTACTTCTGGGCGGTACTGGAGGAGCCGGTATCCCCACTGTCAGGACTAGCGGCAGCTTCTCCGGTTGGGCACGTGCCACAATGCGCGACTCACTTTGCGCTGCAGTGGTCTTTGCGCACTCCACGGTAGCATCGGATTCACAATCACAACGCGCGCGCGTCCAGACGTGCTAGGCCACCCAGCACATCTCAACCAACTCCGCCCAGGAGTCGAACGCTGTCCCTTCAAACGGCGTCGTAGGCACTTTCTTACGCTGTGCCCTCTGCTAAAACAAACGGACAAGTAGAGAGAGCGTCTTTAGCGGGGTCCCCTTCCACCCGGCGACCAAAACTGCAATGCGCCGCTCTGGGTTGCCGAGGATAGCAAGGCGGGCAACGACAACGCCCAACTTCTCCTCTTCCTCGGCAATCCAAGTTCAGGGTTCCTCTTAACTTTAGCCCTGGATGGTCTAGGTCCAGGGCTTACTAAGCCCCCCTGGTGTGACAAAACAAGGATCCCGGCGGGATTATGTAGGTACGTCTGGACTTTACTTGTTTACATAGATAAATCTTTATTATAAGACCCACAGGACATGTTATTTTTAAATAATAAATAAATAATCTTCTTTATATTCAGAGTAGTTCATCGAAATATTGTAATGTTAATGTGTGTTTGGGCAGCACAAACACCGATCCCAAGGTATGCGTAGAAATTTAGAGTCACAGTGAGCATAACGTCAACGTGACAAATGCTAAGCTTACTTATTATCATACAAAAAAAGAGTGAATTTAATTCCCTCTTCGTATGTAGGTATGTCATTTGATAGGTAGGTAGGGTTCTTTTCAAGTTATAGAACCAACTCAACTCGACTTGAGCATTACAAAGTGCTCGAGCATTTTGGCTCGAATGTTTAAGCGCCGTCTCGCTCGAGCGTTTTTAACCGACGAAAAAACGGAGGAGGTTCTCAAGTCGACGTGTACCTATTCCTGTGTACCTATACTATATTTTTTATGTATTTTGACCACGCATTTCTTTTTACAGAGTAGTCCAATTTTTATGATTCTTTTTTTATTGGATAGGGTCCAGAAGTTGGTCCCATCTGAATTTAAAAAAAAACTCAGCCCTAAGGGTAGGAAAAGAGGGGACGATTGATTGTTCACTCACTGATTGTAACGTATGACCATGCATATCTTTTTACAGAGTGGGCCGATTGGGGTAATACTTTTTTTATTAGATAAGGTAGAAGTTGGTCCCATACGAATTTGAAGAAAATCTACCCTAAGGGTGGAAAATAGGGGTAATTTATAATTCACTCAGAGATTTTAATGCTGAGTTATTAAGTTAATAGCTTAATAAAGAAAAGTAAGTAGCTATTTTAAAAGAAATCAAAAATGAAGCATGTAGCAACTAGATAAGTAGTACATTTTAGCCACAATTTTTTTAACAAAAAATTTAACCGCCGTAATACGCAAAAGCAAAAAATAATAAATCTTTTCTATTTAACCTTAATACTTAACTAAGCTCTTAAACTAATGTAGTCAGGAGAATAACTTCGTTAGCGCGTTATATGATGTTTGTGCATGTTCAATCAACCTCATCTATGAACATTCTACGTATACTTAGAATGTTCATAGATGAGGAAGATTTTAAACGGATATCTACAACCCTATTTCTAGCATACTTATACGAAACCGGTGAACAATACAAACGTACGGAATCGTTAAAAGACTCAATATTCCATTCGATAGCAATATTTTTATCATGTTATATTTTGTCCAAATAATATACACAAAACATGAAATAAGGTAAACCCGAGTAGAAACAGTCACGTCCAATAAGGTACATGTCGGCCGAAGCGAGACACGCGCGCTGTGCGGTCACCATACTTGTGAGCGAAAAAACAAGACAACACAAAAAGTATGTAACTTCGTGAGTTTTTGAGATACAATTATAAGACATAAGGCTTTTGCCCGCGGCGTTGCTCACGTGGTACATCGCTGAAACATAGCATAAGTGTTATTTTAATGTATAAGCTATGCTATTGTAAAGTTTCATTAAAATCCATACAGTACTTTTTGCGTGAAAGAGTAACAAGCATCCACACATCCATCCACCCATCTATCCATACAAACTTTCGCGTTTATAGTATTAAGATTTTTATAATATATAGGATATAAATTTTAAATGAAAATATTTTACCAGTGTTTCAGTTTTCGTGTACCTAAACTTACTAAAAATAACCTTGTATAGACGTATAAAGCAGTTAGTGAGTCCCATGTTGGCCTGGGACTTAAAATAATGTGCCAACTGTGTTTTTTGCCTAGCATGTCGTAAAAGGCGACTAATGGTATATGGGCTTTTGGGTATGTGATTGTGTAGGCGACGAACTAACCACTTGTCACTACTTTTTCACAATTTTCCATCTAGACCAACCCATTATCCCACGTTGGTCTGGGACTTAAAAATAATGTGCCAACTGTGGTTTTTGCTTAGCATGTCGTAACAGGCGACTATTAGCATATCGGGTTTTGGGTATGAGATTATGTGGGCGACGGGTTGGCCACTTGTCACTGCTGTTTTACAATTTTCCATCTAAACCAGCCCAGTTTAACTTTTGGCTGAATGTGTTTAAGGGGCCTGCTGCCCCTTTGACTCTGCCTACCCTTTCGAAGATTGTAGGCGTGATGTTATGTGTATTACAAATATACTCCGTGACAAATACCCACATAACATCGCGCCCACAATCTCCGACGACTAAGAGCCACCACTGGTCTAAGAGCCGGTGGTGCATCGACTTTCACCTGATAACCAGATGAGATATATTTTTAACGGGTGTTATAAGTTTGACGTGTCTGACTGTCTGCCTGTGTGTATGTCTGTGGCATCGTAGCTTCTAAAAGAATAGACAAATTTTGATGCGGTGTTTTTGTTTAAAAGCTGACGCAGTCGAGATGATTCTTAGCTATAATTTTATGAAAATCTGTCCTTTACTTACATCTTAAATCTGTCCGTACTTTACTTTCAAACATATTAGGACCTAAAATAAACACTCGTGTATTCTATATTATTTATCAAGACAAATCAAACGTGCCCAAACTCGATGCGTTTGCGTCGTAGTACCTATTATAGAGTTCCTATGGCCACCTTCCAGCTCCATTATCAGATCAGCTCTATGTCATCATAAAATTGTATTGTCACACCATTTACACGTGCATGCAAAATTTCAGCTGAATCAGCAACCGGGAACTGGTTCAAATTTAACTTGCAAGATTCCAACCGAACAAAATACTTAGTTACATACATTGCAAGTTAAATAAAAGCTTGTAAAATAGTATAATTAAAAAAATAATTGCATAACATTTTCAAAAATCGACACAAATTTCTCGATAAATAGTTCTGGACAGTCACTTCTTACATTTGATGTCAAGTCGGGAACATTACAATAACGAGATTGCCGAAATTATTAATTTATTTCGAAAACATTTTTATTTTCATATAGGAAATATTACTTTCAGTATTTTATTTAGTGTGATTATTACTTATTAATATATATATATGCATTTTATCACGATAGTGTTTTCCAAACGCATGACCAAGACAAGACTTGACCCAGTCTTGATATTGGTCCTAAGTCAATGCACCGGGTTTTGTCTTGGTTTCGGTGGTATGGCGCTCAGTGTGCTGGTCTGGGCTGGCAGCAACAATCTTGCAAGACTTAGGGGACATTGGCTGTGGGTATTTGTACTAATCTACACACACAATCACACACCCAAAACCCCGACATAACATTAGTCGCCTTTTACGACATGCTAGACAACGAACAGAACAGAACAGAACAAAAAGAATGTGCCAACTATTATTTTTAAGTTCCAGACCAACATGGGACAGGGGTTAATGTTCATATAGTTCTTATTTATTGTACTTATTTCATTATTATTAACTACAATGACGGTAATTTACACAACACTATCTGTATCTGTACTTTGTTCTTTAGTACGCGGTGACTATTGATGATGAGATCTGTAGTGATTTAACACCAATGTCAATGTTTTAGCTAGGTCACCAGAAAGGTTTAGATTTTAGAGTACACACGCACGGTATTTTTGAAACTACGTGAAAATATCTCATTTATTACGCATCCATTTGTTTCAATTATATAAGTAGGTAATTCACAAAACATTGGAATTATCCATACTTCTACATTCATAATATGTTAATTTATTTATGTATATACCATACCACACCTACGTACAATAATTAGCGCGACGAACCTAAGTATACAGTGCGTCTCCCAGTCTTTGATGCCGCCGCGTTAAGCGTATGGCGGTGTTGTCAAAAGTGCGCAAGCTAAACAGTACGAGGTTTGATATGTGTAAACAAAGTAAACGCACACTTCTCTCATAGTATTCAATAACGCAATATCGTTATCGGACCTTTGGCAGTAATTATCAAAACGGTGATCCTGCATTTTCACAAGACCAAGATTTATTTGTCTTATAACGTGACTTATAATACTTACGTTGACGTTGACGTTGACGGATCTACGTCGTATTCGCAGTTCTCGATATTTTTCATACAAGTCTAACGCGACAAGTTAGACACAATGTAAAACGTTCTCTTCATATAGTCCAAAATCCGGGCTAGCTACATATGTCACGTTTCTATTCGAGCTCATAGTCGCATAACATTTTTTATGCTGTCTGGGAGTTGTTAGGCCCATGCAATTAGTCGGCCTGTTAGAAACATTCCTTAAACATTTAAATTACATTTTATACATTCAAAAGCGGGATACTACATAACATCACGCCCATAAGAGGCATGCAGAGTTAAAGGGGCAGCAGGCCCCTTTAACCACATTCAAAATTCGGGATATTCTTGAATTTTCGTTATTTTTTCGGAAGCATTAAAGTGTCTGGTAGAATTTACTGCTAACGGGAAGTGTTTGACTATATTGTATATATAATTTACGTTAAGTGAGAAATATATTTCGCATCTGATTGATACATGCAAATTGGCCCGCTACCCAAACTAGCTAATTGTAGGTATAAATACTACCCTTTATCACACATTTCATTTGTGAGAAAATAAGTAGGTAGGCTGGCAGCCCTGGGATCTCACTACAGAACTGTCTACTGAGCCAGTGATTAAGACGTCATAGTTGACGGCTGAGTAATTTGCCAAATTTTTGGTTAAATTTTCCAATTGTACGCCTACGCCATTTATTAAACGCTAGCATCCAATATTATGCCCAGGATATTTAACTGAACATGAATAATCCAACGTCTAAAAATTTGGCATACCTATTCAAAGTCAGCCCGTTGAAGATGACTGATCAAGATAGCCAAGTAAATTAGTTTATTTTTTATTTCGTTATTTATGTTTTTATGCTGTTGACATTACGTAGGTAATATAGAATGTATTTATTCACTTTGATTGAATCAATCATCCTGTGCCAATGTTTCTTGTTCAATTATTTAAATCATTTACAGTAATCGATATTCTATTTCATTAGTGAAAACCTGTTTGTAAGATTTCTCGTCTCCCAGATTGTAGATTGAGCTGCTTTTATATATGTATTTTAAAACTGAAAAAATAACGATTTTTTTATAATCATATCTCAACTTATTTCAATTGGGCCCAGATATCCCCGTCTCCTTACTTTAAAAAACACATCAAGTAAAAATAAAAGAATTTGGTCAGATTATGTTATTATCCTATTTAACGAAAAGTGTAGGTACACGACGTTCTGTCATCTGGTTAAATCGACTTGGCTAGTTATGCTTTAGCCATTTGACGTGGTGCCTGTGTTTAATGAATAGCCTGAGCGTCCAACTAATTTGCAGTCCCGACCAGTGGAAAAACTGTTAGTGTTTCAGAAAATCCGATATTTTCGTAATAGCTTACAGCGATTTGATTATTTTACATTATTCGTCAATGTACGTAGGTACTTAGCATAAACGATAAACCGAGTAGGTAGTTGCGTAATAACAACCATGGGTTAAAATCGGTAACCCAATATAGCCTCTATTGGTTGGCATGTTGGGTGGTGGGGCCCTTATGACCTTGTTATGTTACACAAAAACAGGCAAACGATTTGTTATCAAAGAGAAAAGCCTTAGAGCTCAGTTAGTCACATTTTTGTGTTTGTAGGAGGTCCCTATTAACCGAGGGCCAGTGCCCAGAGCGCCTAGTGGAAATGACGGGCCTAATCACAACCCTTGCTATTGTAGCAAGAGATCGCGACACGCTGCAGTACCTATATAAAACGCATCTACGCAATCACATCGAATAGAGTAGACGCGTCAGACAAATGAAACTCAGAATAATTCCTTATTTTTGGCGTTGGGTTTGTAATCATGCAAGCGACGAACTAGCTAAGTATTTACCCGTACCTACCTACTTTTTACAACAGTTTTGTTGGCTAAATGTTATTCAAGAAGTTTATCGCTCCTTAGACTCTACCCAATGATAACACATCATACGAGAATACCTTTCGACTCGTAAATAGCATAAACTAAAAGTACCCAATTGGCTATAAATGACAATCTATAGTAAAAGTTAAAGAAAATACGTAGGTTATTATTATTAAACGAGACTATAGTGTCTTTGCCATAGATTTGTTTTCTAAGAGCCTAGTTTTCTTAAATAAACATGATAATTCCTAGCACTTACTTATCCATTGCCCAAGTATTTTATCTGCATAAAAAGGGTATTTGTAAAGAAATATTGACTTAACATTATTTTTATACTATTACGGAATATTGAGTGACTTGTTGCGTGAATATATTAATCTAGAATACAGGCCGACTTTTAAGACCTGTTTTCCTGAGTAAGTATCTACTTGTCACGGAATCTATGAGTTTAGCACGCCAAAATGGTGTTTATTCATACAAATTTAAATAGATTCTTGTAAAAAAAGTTTCAACATAAAAAATAGCAAAAAACAAAGAGTGGTGGTAGAGTACCTCTAATGGCAAGTAAATGCGTCTCACATTCAAGTGGTCTTGGTTCAAACTCATGGCACGACTTGGTATATTTTCAAAAAGTAGGTATGTACTTATCCTACTAGCTGTACATGGAAAACACTGTAAGGAAACCGGCACATCCAAAAGCCGGTAGACAAAAGAGATATACCTACGCACCATGGGCCGATTTGTCAGGTTCCCAATCTAAAAAATATGTAAATAATCACAAAATCTAAGATCCTTAGAGTGAGTAAATAATCACACAATCTAAGATGCTCAGAGTGAGTAAACGATCCGAAAATTTAAGATGCTCAGAGTTGGTTTCTAGTCATAGTCAGAGTGAGAGTCAACGATATAATCCTAGGGTGATAATAAGATTGACTGCGCCTGTTCTGCCTATAGTTTGATAAAATCCTTGTCACACCTATATGTGCAACGCAAACCTTTCAATTTAGTAGCTAGTTGCAAACTTCCCGAGTCTGACAAGAATTAGACATTTAACTTTTAATTGGCCGCTTGTACGGTCTTCAGAAACTTTGCCCGCCGTAAGTGTTTAACTATGTTATGCTCTACGCTTTTAATAATCAACGAAGTTTGGTCATGTAGTGGTTTTCAGTCGGTTTCTATGATTATCTACACAAATAAATAAGATTGAAGTGTCTGTTCGTAATTTTAAAATAAAAAATTGTTACAAATTGCAATGATTTATATCACACACTACATGTGAATATCCGTTAACAGCAAGAAGGGATGTAAAAAAATCCATATATGTAGCCAGGTTTGAAACACACGTTGATACCAACGTGTGTTTCAAAGTAGTATCCAAACTATGTACTTACATTATTCTTCTATTTATATGTTAATAAAATATTTTATAAATAAGGTGGTATTTATGGCGATGCTAGCCTACTCGTTAGCCGAAGGTTTTGAATAACCGTGCTCCATAAAGAGTTTCTGACTAAGTACCCTGTTTTATTTGGGAGATGTACCTACTTAAAGACAGACCCAGTAAGATACACAAAAGGTACTAGAAGATAATTATAGTACCTTAGGATGCGTATTATAATATGAACAATAGGTATTGAAGATTTGTTAAAAAGTTGTTGCCCTATAACGGTATGAGAATACTAAATGTATGTATGAAAACTTTAATATTTGTGTGGACAAAAGATGTCTAAGTTAACTGCCTTCATGTTGTCTTATTTACACTTATGTAATGACGATCCCGAGGGCTGAATCTTCCAGGGTAGTGAATGAGTCATGACGAATGACGCAAAAATAATCATTCCAGTAAGGAAGCCGTAGAACTTGAATACGGAAATTAATAGGAAGGTTTCTCATGTTACCCAAACTTCTGCGTAGTCAGTGACGGCTGAAGTCTGAATAGTAATAATGAATAGCAAAAGTTGAATTATAATTGGCATAGAAATATTATGCTGAGTAAAATCATTTAACTTAATTTCAAATCAACATTAATATATTTTACGAACAGGTTCGAAATCATACGTTAAATAACTAATGGGTTTAGCTTATACATCAGTTACGTTTAAAACTTACAAAATAAGAAAATACCAAATGGATATAATACATAAAGAATATATTTCTGTCGGTAAAACACGTTAGATACGAGTTTCTGTTAAGAGCGGGGAGGAGAAGGGGGTAGGTGTTGTGTGGGACTTCCGTCCAGAGTGTATCTGTCTGAAAATCTGATATATGTAATGTTCACAGCTTTCCATGTAATAATTATCGTACTCAATACCGATTAAGGAGGCCAGTGAGAAATCAGGACAGTTGGCGTCTCGATTGAGGGTACTTCTGGGCGCGTTGCTAGACACATAAAAATTGGGACGTCCCGCGCCAATCGGGATATTGGCAATGCTAGTCGGAACTGTTCAATGCGGCAAAGGGTCCTCACTCCTGCATTTTCTAGTTCCACCCAGGATGGTGTTAAGAGGTGAACACATTTCCTTCTCCCGCCCAACCGCTGAAATTTTGCGTTCTATACCAATGTAGATATTTATGTTTTTAGTTCGAGTTAAGAAGACACTATGCTTAAGTGTGACATGAGAAATGAAATAAAAAACCTTAGAACAGCAGTACCAGAATATGCGTGCATTTTGTAACATCACTGTAATTTTTTCGAGCTCTTTTTATAGGTACAAATTCAGACAATAAATTTACACTATTAGTGTATTACCTACTTATGTTAAAAAATAAAATCGAGCTGGCCGCTTATCACTGTTTTTTCACAATTTTCTTAAAAAGAATCTGCCATCTGTAGTTCTTGCCTAGCATGTCGTAGAAGACGACTAATGGTGTATCGGGTTTTGGGTATGTGATTGTGTGGGCGACAGACCAGCTACTTGTCATCACTTTTTCACAATTTTCCATCTAACCCAGCCCAGTTTTGTTTCTGGCTGAATGTGGTTAAAGGGGCCTGCTGCCTCTTTGTCTCTACCTATCCCTTCGGGGATTTTGGGCGTGATGTTATGTATGTTATGAATCTATAAAATCTTCGTAGAGTCTAATAAATGTTCAGAAGGATATTTCTGAATGCCTAGTATTATTTGAAGTCATTTAAGCGAAAAGTGTTCATTCAATTGGTATGTTTGTAATATAGATTAAACATAAACAAATCGGAACATCTGGCAGTTGGTTCGTCATAAAATCCAGTTTTAGCTTAATACGATCTATGTGTTTCATTCCGTCACAAGTCAATGAACTATAGGAAGTTTTTGCTTTAGAAGTGTTTTCCAATTATAAATATTTTCATGTTTTTCCGTCGTAACTTTCCAAAACCTTTTTAATCTTAGCAATGCATGTAGGGAGACTAAAAAAACCCACTGCAATCACGCATAAGTGCATTGAAGTAAAAAAGATACCATTCACAGACAATGCTGCGCTCCTTTTTTATTTCTGTCGCCCGGTATCGGGTCATGACTCATGATGACCCACGACATGAGATCGTACATGAGAGAACAGTGTTGAAAACGAATGTTTAATAGTATTTTACTATAATATATTATGTCCCATATTGGTCGGGAACTTAAAAAGAATGTGCCAACTGTGTTTCTTGCCTAGCATGTCGTAAAAGGGGACTAATGGTATATGGGGTTTTAAGTATGTGACTGGGTAAGCGACGAGCTAGCCACTTGTCACTACTTTTTCACAATTTTCCATCTAACCCAGCACATTGTCCCATGTTGGTCTAGGACTTAAAATAATGTGCCAACTGTGGTTCTTGCCTAGCATGTCATAAAAGACGACTAGCGGTATATCGGGTTTTGGGTACGTGATTGTGTAGGCGACAAGATAGCTAATTGTCACTACTTTTTCACAATTTTTCATCTAACCCAGCCCAGTTTTGTTTTTGACTGAATGTGGTTAAAGGGGCCTGCTGCCCCTTTGACTCTGCCTACAGATCAGCAATCAGTATTAGAGTAAAGAAGTATGTATTTCCTACTTCTCACACCACCTGCACCACCACCTCCAATTAATCCACTTACAAGCTAGCCCTACATCACTTTCATTAATCAAAATAGTACGTCAAATCTGGAGGCCGAATACCTAAAGAAGAAGTATCGGTGTAGGTGTATTCATTTGTTTGGTAAGTTCAAAATTTGAAAAGGACTGTACTTAAATTATAGTGTAATATTAAAGAAAGGTTAAGCTTAGTAAATTTTTTTTTTAATATTGCTCCAGAAAATATTATCGGCGAAATGACTATTCGGAGTTTTCACGGTCGGTCAGATAGTTTCGGAATAATGATCTGGACTCCTATTTTCTTATAGTGTTTTATTTTATTTAAATTTTAGTGCGAATGTAATTTTCTAGGTGTGTAATAAAATAGTTAATACTTAATTATAACTACAAGATACATAAAAAACTTCACCACCCACATCAAATACTGAAACAACCATTTGCTAGAGATATATTACATATACAAGTATGTATATATGATGAAATTTATTATGATCCTAGGATGAACTAATAACGTCAACTGGTTTCATGGGATCAGATAGATAGTTAAGTAGATATAATTCTTTTTTATGACAGATATTAGGTATTTAAGATCCGAGTATATATTTTTGTAAAGTTTTCTAATATTACATTACCTCTTTATTATTATATTGAAAGAAAAACGTTCGACGTCTTCTTAGCAGGTATTTCTATTAAAAGTTTTTGAACTAAGTAGGTGCTTCCTAGAAGAACTATTTATTATTATATCAAAGCCGCGCCCTGCGGTTTCACTCGCGTAGCTCCCGTTCCCGTGGGGATACGGGGATAAAATAAAGCCTATGTTACTTGCTGGTGAAGAAGGTTTCTATTGGCGAAAGAATTTTTCAAATCGGTCTAGTAGTTTCGGAGCCTATTCAATGCAAACAAGCAAACAAACAATCAAATCTGTCTTCTTTATATTAGAAGTATGATTAGCAATGTAATCTAGTTTAGTAGCGATGAAAATACATAAGTGAATGTAGGTCAATTTCTGATGATAAAATTAGCTCTGAAAATAGCATCTGAGTAATAAACTATTCAGTTAGCATCTCATTTATGATTCACTAGCTATGAGAGAAGCAGCAGTTGGGCAGGCTTAGGCTTTTAGGTCAAGCTTTTATAATAGAATCTGGAAGGTAAATAACAGTTCATAACGCCAATCTATTAAACAAATATGGAAGGGTCTTTTCGACTGATAAAATTGTGATTTTATAAAGTTTTGCATTAAAATTCACCAACTTCCAATAATTTAATCTGTTTTATATGTCTTCCTTGAAAGGTACAATGTAGGCAAATAAACGACATATTTATTAAACATCTTACATTTTGCGAAAATTTTACAATATTTTTTTATATCATCACGCCTGTAATCCTAGTAGGCAGAGTAAAAGGGGCGGCAATCTCTTATAACCACATTCAGCCACAAATAAAACTGGACTGGGATAAATGGAAAATTGTGAAAAAGATAGTGACAAGTAGCTAACTCGTCGCCTACACTATCACAGACCCAATATACCATTAGTCGCCTTTTACGACATTCTAGGCAAGGAACACAGATGGCGCATTTTTTTCGAGTCCCAGACGAACCTGGGACAAATTTAACAAATCTTATGATGAAAACAATATTGTAGCTTTGGAAGTTAAATGTACCTAAAATATTTATACGAGTTAGCGATGATTCTGTCCGTATTTATTTCTAATTTACGTACATAGGATCACGCCTGCAATACCCGATTGGGTAGGCGGAGTTCAAGGAGCAATGTGCTCCTAAAACCACATTAAGTGAAAAAACCAGTTGGGTTAGGAGGGAAATTGTAAAAAGTACCTAGTAGCCAATTAGCTAGCCAGTTGCCTACATAATCACAAACTATTAGCCAATACATCATTAGTAGCCTTTTAGGAGATGCTTGGCAAGAAAAATAGTTGGTACATTCTTTCGAGTCACAGATCATGATGGAACTAATATATTTTTTTAATAATTTAAATATCTATACTTATAATAAATCTGTAGAGAGGTCAATTCTGTACATGAAATATATTTTCAAAATAACTATCAGGGGGTGATTAGTGATCGATACTGATGCCAAAAATGCAATCAGTAAAATTTTTGTCTGTCTGTCTGTCTGTCTGTCTGTCTGTCTGTCTGTCTGTCTGTATGTTCCTTATAGAAACAAAAACTACTCGACGGATTTTAACGAAACTTGGTACAATTATTCTTTATACTCGTGGGCAGGTTATAGTATACTTTTCATCACGCTACAATCAATAGGAGCAGAGTAGTGAAGGGAAACGTTGGGAAAACGGGAGAAGTTACTACATTTTTTAAGCTTCCGTCGCGTGTGCAGTCTTAATGATTAAAGTTACATAGAAATCATGTATGACGGAAATAGTCTTTATAATATTAACCATAAACGCGGGTGACACCGCTGGCACAGCTAGTAATAAATATACTGTTAGCAGTGTCGTAGTTAGGTGATATGGGGCTCTGGGGCAAAAAAGAAACTGAGACCCATGGGCGTAAGCAGCTTTTGGTCAATGGAGGAAAAACAGATGTTTGTTAATCACAGATTTTAGGTGTCCCCTCGTGCTTGAAGGCCCCGGGGCACTGCCCTGCCTTGCCCCTGGGTAGCTACGCCACTGACTGTTAAAAATAACCTTGTTTATCTGTATGCAATGTTCTTGGTGACGATCACATTAACAATTTATTATGGTTTAAAAAAAAATTCTAAAAGAAACATGAATAATCAGTCAATGTATAGACTGGTGTGGAGATAATTTTGACTAAGTAGGTAGGTACCTACATATTTTTTTCTATTCTTACATACTATTTATGAATGGTTCAAAAAATATATATTTTTGTGAGAAAATACAAAAGAGGTGTGATTATGTTAAAAATTAGACATAGGTAGGCAAGTAATAATTTATTTGCTTAATAGGTAGGTACTGCGAGTGGCTGGTCTTTTAGAGGGCTGGTGGGAGTGTAAAAGAGGTGGTTTTAATGATTTGACCTGTGTTCAGAGTACGTGAGATAAGAGTGGTTCAGTGGTGGTTGTTGTTGGAAGCTGGTACGAGGACTTTTGCAGAGTGGCCGTACGGCCATGTTGCGGGTTCGAACGGACGGCGGGAAATCGCGGCCGCCCATGGGAGGCGTGCGGCGCCGTCGCGCGCGAGAGGGACGGAGCAACGGCGCGCCCCGCCGCGTGAGAGGGACGGGCGCGAGGCGGCGCGACGCAGAGGGCGTGCGACCTCGCGGACCGGCACGCACTCCTGTTCCGGTCGCGTCGACGGGCGGCCGGGAACCCGCGCCTCGCCACACTGACTCTGCACGCTGCCTTCGCCGACTTTTCTCCTAGTACGTTTTTTGAATGCGCGCCGGTAACAGCGGGCACGTGATACGCCCGGCCGCAACTGTTTTTTTCTCTTTCGCTCGAGTTTGTGACAGCTGAGTGTCGCGCGCGATCGCGCCCATTTCCCGCCAATTCCAGTAGCATACGAAAACTAAAAAGTTGGTAAAGCTCAACGAGAAGTTTTTGGCGCGAAATGTGCGTTTCGTCGCTTTACTGCCGAGGAATGCCAAACAGTGGTAGATGTTAAGATGACTGCACGGTTTAGTTTGTGAAGATTATTAAACTGTGATTGACGGTTCGTGGCAACTTCTTAACTGTTTAGGAAAAGTTTCTTGTAATAATGGATGACTGGGAGCGACACGTAACTCCACTGCTTCAAGATATGGGCTGTTCCAGTGAGGACGCTCAAGATGACTTCTTTAATCAACAAGATGTAAGTTATGACTATAGAGATAAAAATATTCTAGTACCTGTATAAACTTAAGTTAATCACAAGTTATTTACTAACCACGATGCTACTTCATCATGAAGACATAAAATTTATTTCTGAAAATATTTGGACTCAGAAACTTTAAGTTTTTGCGTAGTTTTTGAATGACGTGTAAGATATCTATTTGAATCGCTAATTACGAGATTTCGAATTACTCCAAAGTAATTAAATCTCTTATCAAAGGCAATAAAGGGCCAAACATTGATCTGTCAATGTATTGTCCTGTATAATGGATGCATAGACTCCTAACTGTAATGTACTACCTATAAATGTAAGCAAATTGTAAACCTATCTTTTTAATAAGAAAACCCGCTTTAAGAGAATATTTGGTATAACGAATGAAGATAATATTTGATCAAGAATTGGATTACATGATAAGCACGACACGATAGTCGTACTTAACTTCTAGAAGTTTACAAGAAAGACGCACCAAGACTGAGCTATGCCATTTCTATCTTGGGAATTGAGATTAAGATCCTTTATAATCGCCAATATCTTGTAGTTACATTAGCACTCCCACTTGCATAAGTATATTGCACAATTTCATATAAATATTTTCAAAAACTAATTGCTATACCTATCACTACACACACTACCTACTAGAGGACATAAATACTGATATTGTATTTGATGGATAAGACAACGGAAGATCAACCCCTCTACCTACGTTAATAATATAAAGAAAAAAGTTATATGTTGGTAATAGGTATGATAAAAAGGATAAAACTGCTTTAAGATTTTTTTTTGCAATTATAAAGTTGAACTCACATTAACTACTTTTTATTTTTTTGTAAATATGATAGATTCTATTGGGCTAACAATAACGTCTCTGTAAAAAGACCATGTAACGAATTTCATACGAGTGAAGTCACGGTCTAAATCCAGTATTTTATATGGAAATGCTTACTACTTACTACAATACATACTATAAAATGAAGTCCCCCGCCGCGTCTGTCTGTTTGCTTTTATGCGATTTTCATCAAGAGATAGAGTGATTCAGGAGTAAGGTCTAAACCTTACTCCTGAATCACTCTATCTCTTGACACATTTTGACAATTTATCAGTGTTATGTGATTTGTTAAAATATGGTAATAGTTGTCAATAAATTAAATCGACTCGGAGCCTTTGTCGAAATCACTGCCTAATCCGCTTGAGATATAACAAAATAACGTATGTTGGAGTTGTTCCTCTTTTATACGACTACTACATGTTTCACCCGCGTTTATGGTAGATGTTGTATACCATAAAGCCTTCCTCGATAAATTAACTATACAACACAAAAGTAATTTTTCAATTCGGACCAGTAGTTTCAGAGATTAGCGCGTTCAAGCAAACAAACTCTTCAGCTTTATATATTAGTAATGTTATATGCTATGTAGAAAATGATTACAGTTATTTGGATGGAAATGATAATCCTTATGAAATTAAATAAGTTAGTTACCTAAAGCATTTCATGCACATTGTAATTAATTATCGCAAAAACAATTAGCGCGACAAAATAAAATAAAGCAGACTAATACTAACGCATTTGATATATTTACAAAAAATAAGATTTCCGCCTAAGCCCCAAAACCGACGCGAAGTGAGGGTGAATTTCTAGCTAGGTTATCACAGACTAGCTTATGACATAAAATACAATTTAAAAGTTCAATAAAGAGCTACACGGTACAGCCGGTATACAGCCTTTTGATGTTATTAATTAGATATTTATCTTTATAGTGGATACTTCAATAATGTAGTCATATAAACATAATTATAATATTAGAATTACACCACACCGAGCATGATAGGACTTATTTAGTTCACGGAATGCGATTCGAAATGAAGATATTGTTCTTAATGATCAACTTTTAACTTTATTATCTAATCAATTACATCGTCAAAATTTTCTACTTACGCTGATGCAATTAACATACGACTGTGAGTTTACGAGCTCTAAAGTTTCCATGTGGTTTACTTGAAAGGACTTAAGAAGTTTAGTTTGCAAAAACGGAATAATGTTAGTTATATTACTTCTGAAAGCGCAGCGCATCATTTTTCATTTTTTAAGCTGAGAGCTGAGAGATTTTTTAGATGATACGTTCCTATAGTAATTGTCACCTAACCGCCAGTAAGCATGTAATTCATTCTTTACAGTACCTCGGTGGTAGTGGTACCTCCCTACAGCAAAGGTTTGTATGATGTACGATGATAAAATGAATATGATTACGCATATGAATAGGACTTTCTACTTCATATATAAAATCAATAAATATTTCTGTCTTTCCTGTTTATCAAGCTTGACATATTTATCCCCCTTAACCAAAAGTAATTTAACGATTTGCAAACTTGCCCACATACAGGGTAATGATAATTCTACTAGTAAATGAATGATGTCATAAATATTGTTATTTAGCTTGTACCTGAAAGATAATAGTTTAGCAAAATTTACGACTACGAAGTCGGACACCCAATACACCAATAGTCGCCTTTTACGACATGCTAGATAGGGAATACAGTTAGTACATTATTTTTAATAACCAGAACACCATGGAGGTAGAAAAGTAAAACGTTGTATGATATACATTACATACATCAACATTGTAAAAGCAAAAAATCTTAATATGGCTGTCATTGGCTGTGAATCACCAGTATGTCAAGCAAACTGCCTGTATATAAATCTAATAGGACATAAAATAATACTCGACAGTATAGTACCGTGTAAATATTTTTCTCTTTCTAAAACTGTTACACCCGACCTATCAACTTTTGGGTCTAAGTCCCCTGCAAATTTCATAAGTCTTGTAAATTGTTTCAAATTCGCATTTAAAGGCAATTTACTTTTTATCACTAAAAGTAGTTTGCTGTATTTGTAGGAATACGTTTACGGTGTTTATGGTCACACTCCTTCAACCGACTCGACCGATTATAATGAAATTTGTTTTATATATTTGGTACCGTAGGTATAACAATAGGTCGTAAAGTATTTTTCACTCAATTTACTGGTAGAACAACGTCAGCTATTAAGTACATATTATTATGTATGTCTTAGGAGGCAACTCAAAATAAAATTGTGAAATCCTTTTTTTTAATAAGTACCGATACTAATAAAAATACACAAAGTAGGTGCTATTACAAGGATATTTTTAGTGTATGCGAAACCGCTTGTCTACTTATTTAACTCATTATTATAAGAAACTGATTTAAAGAAGTTTAGAAATTGTAAATTTTTTTTTTTTGCTTTTATTTCAAAAGTTAATCAGCTGATTGGCTATTTTGTATGAAAGTATTTTTTTTTGCCATATTTTTTAGAATCTTTTTAATTAGTTCCTTAGAATATTGAGTTTAATAAGTAGGGAAGAGGTTTCACATGTGCCAAAAATCCTTGTATAAGTACATGTTACATAGTTCCTACTTGTAATAGTTGCATTTATGGTTATCAAAATACAATAATGATGCAACCACAAGACAAGCATGGATTACCTAAATCCATTATCGTCTGCCAATCGAGCAAGTATGTCAATCATTTAACGCGACGCTGCCATTCATTATTGGCTTCAGTGATCCCAGAGCACAGAGCGTTTGATATCGGCCTACCGGCATCCACATTAATTAATATTTTCTCGTATCTATTACGTATTATTACCATCTCGGAGACTATTGACATACTGTTCTTAAAAAATAATAATTCATTAAATGAGACTCTTTCGAGAAGTTTTTTTTTTTCTACTATATTTACAGAATTGCATAAATCTTCTTTTGTCTTAATGTTAGGTATTGTTAAAAAACACTGCACAGAGGTTATGTATTACAATGTCACATCGAATGTTGTGCGTTTCTACTTGTTGCGTTTAATGAACGTCGTAAACATAGAATAAATTAAAAGTATGAACAGAAATTTTAATAGGCGAACTTTATACCAGGTGACTCAAATACACTTGAAAGTAGTAATTTATCTTACGTTAGTGCTTAAACAAATTTACAGACATGGAGCATATGTAAGTATTGTAGACTTATTTTATAGACGTACAATACTTATGAAAAAAGCAACTAAAAAATTTTACCAAATATATTCTGAACATTACAGATTATGTTTCTGACTCTCAGGCGGAGTGGAGCGTTATGCTCCTGATAGTGCTCATGATAGTTCTGCATGGTATAATGCCCCTCATATTTTCCTGTAAGGATTTTTTTGATTCAGCCTTTAGAACGAAAATTATTAAAGAAGATGCAACATATTTGAGATGCTTTCAGAATCAGTTGAAGAGATGACATATTCAATTTACGCGGTGCTGACAGATTAAAAAAGTTAGGTTAGTTTAAAAAGAAATAAAATGTATTTTCATATTGCAGATAGTATACGAGGATTGATGCTAGGACCTTCAGATTCTGTGAATAGATATAAAGATATAAATATTTAATATTTAAATATTTTATATTTTATATTAAATACTCATATATTTGTTTAAATAGAGTAGATTACTACATAGATTAAGCTAGGTAGATAAATGTAGGTATTACTAGATCTGTTACCAATTTATTGGTACCTACAACTAGTTAAAATGTGTGTCAAAGAAAACAACAAAAATAATTTAAAAAAGAACGCAATATACCCCAAGTTGATGCACGAGCATTCGGCCTACGTTCGTAATTTTTTTGATTTTGCCCTTATATTCTACGTGTTATTGTTCCTATATTTCAAAAATATTGTTTTACATAGCGATAACAGTTTTCCCTTAAAATTATGTGTTGCGCGTTGCCGTCATCATGGGCTTGAGTTGTTCCCGTATAAAATCAGATTTGAGACCGTTGCCATGTGGCAAGGTGCCCAGAGCCCTGGTACGTACAGTTAGATAGTAATGCTTAATTGCCGGGGTAAGTGCGTCGTTCACCGCAACATTCGCGTCTCTACAACGCTGTCTTTACTAAAACACGAAACCGTTATTGGATTTCGAATCGGATGTGCTAGCTAACGGTTTTAGGATATTCAATATATTCTATCTATATAGGTACAATATAGGTACTACTTACAAATCATACAGGCGGTTTCACCTGAATTAGATTATCCGTAGAAAAGTTTTAGGGGATTTTATTATTCAGCAATAAAAAAAATAAAAAAAATTGTAAAAAATAGTAATCGGTTAATAGAGCTGATCCATCTGCCTAAGTTCCTGATAAAATACTAATACTGTTATAGATATTTATATTAAATGCGAAAATTTTGGGAAACAGAAATCTATTTAACGTTTATCAAATAAACTAAAAGACAATCAAACATAATATGTCAGTATATATTAGAAAGCTGAATCAAAAATTTTGTGTTTATTGCAATGGAAATTTAAAAAACATTAATTTTTACAACACATTTTTTAATATCGTAAATAAATTTGATATATCGCTCCTTTTATCGACTGTCAGGCGGATTTTAATTGACTTTTTGATATTTATTGTCTTATTATGAGTTGTTGGTGTATTAAATATAAACTCCTAAGCATGTGTATACCTAGAGGATTAGCATTAATAATGTCTAATTTGTAGTTATACTTAGGTATGATTTATTTCATTCCGAAGTTGAAAAGAATATTTTTATTTTACACATTTTGAACGTACTTCTTATTAGTTAAGATTTACTTACGAATTCATTTAAATCTTGTGTCGATGACCTTGTTGTTCAATCATATTTATTTTACAACTAGAACTAATGATTAATTGTTATAACGTTGTCTACGATGGAAAACTATATCGAAAAATGGAAAAAATCTTGTGAAAGCACTTAGGGTTTACTGTACCTATAATGGCTCGAAAAATGAATTGTTCATACCTACGTACTCTATTACACCCGCAATCTCCAAAAGTTTAGGCAAAGTTTAAGGATAGTAAGATCCTTTATCAACTTGTAGCCATCAATTTACATGTTAATGCAAGTTAAGTTTTTGCTTGGTTTAAATGGATAATTGTGAAGAAATGGTGACAATTGTCTAGTTCGTCGCCTAGATCATCACAAACTAATTGTCTTTTACAAAATTTTAGGCAAGGAACATTGCTGATATAGGTATTAAGTTCCAGACTAACATAGGGACATAATTAGGTGTGAGAAATAAATTGCAAATATTCTATTAGAGTACTAAGCACTGTGACGAAACGGATAGCTGTTTGGCCGGATACCGGATATCCAGCTAGTCTTATTGCCGGATAGCCGCATATCCGGCCGAACATTAAAAAAGTGACAAGTGACTCTCTCTCATAGTCTACATAATCACAAACACAATACTTGATACACCATTAGTCACATTTTACGACATAGGTACTAACTAGCCAAGAAAAACAGTCGTTACGTTATTTTTGAGTCCAGGAACAATATGGGACATGATGCTACACAACAATCAAATTAATCAAGGTTTGCTTAAATCTACCATTCAGCACCTCGTCCCTTTATTTAACGGATTGCTGTTTACTATCCGGTATATAGCCGGGTAGTGAACTTTGGCCGAATAGGCTGGATACCGGATAGTTGCCGGATATCTGTTCCATCACTTTAAAAATAAGGAACAAGGACCTTGTTCCTTATTTAATATAAGGAACAAGGATAAAAAAAGGACCTTTTTTTATCCTTATTGCCTGGAAGTCTAATTCTATGAGTTAGGTACTCTATATTCAGCCTTATTATAAACAAAACGAGATAGGGCATAAACTTGATCTAAATAAAAATAACAATTTATAACGATATCTTGAATATGATTAACTAGCTGTTACTCAGGTCTTTGTCCACGCAATATTTAATAATAATAAACGATTTTTTTTGCATGGAACATCGATTATATTATTTTTCTAAAATACAAATAGTCTATCCAATCCAATCGTTAAAAACGCTCTAGTTAAGGTCTTATTACCTCAAAAGTAAAAAAGAGACCTAAATAAGATCACACTGTTATCCCTCTGCCAATTTGTCAAGACCTTTTATTTTCAAAAAAGGTATCATGTTGAATTGATTGTCAAGTACTTAGGTCTAAATTCGTCTGACGTGCACAAAGATCAAACTTCTCTTCTAGGCTGATCATGACTTTTCCTTATGCTGCATTTTTCAGCCAAATTTGTACACTCGCAATCAAAATCAATCTACTAATCATCGACCTAAAAATGTAATTAAAAAAATTGCTTAGCTTGTCTTATTATGAAACTGCTGTTTTTATATATTTAACATATAAAATAGTGTGTATTAAAATAAAACTCAGCAACAAAACCCTGCTATAAAATTGTATCAATATTGTCAACGATACATTCCGTGTTCTACAGATGCGTCTATAGATAAGTGTCTACCCTAGGTAATTATGAAACGTAACTTGTCATTTCAGCCTTTGTAAATAATAGGTTGACGTAAAACTCACAGAGCCGGCTGTAGTTCCGAAGAAATCTTGATTACTGTTTATTTTATATGTAAGATTGTAAATGTGTTTCCTTCTATGTTCCACGAGTAACAAACAAAACAATCGAGTTTTATTATTGTTGTAGTTTAATTAAAGGTTTAACACTAAACTTCAAGTAGGCCTTTGTTTTTTAATAGAAACAGTAATTCTTGAGTATTTCCAGTAGAAATCCAATTAAAATCAATTCAAAATTACATAATTAACTAATAGATAGTATTCACAGCCATTGTCGATATAATGCCAAACGGTTTTACAACTACGTTCATATTAAAACTAAGTACGTGTTTTCATAACTACGTGCGTATATACAAATGCGAATGACACAAACAAAAATATATCGCTCTCAATGGCGTGTATACTATTTTGATAATTATTCGCAGCGAATATTTGTCCGCAGCTTTCATTGTCATTATTACAGCAGGTAATTATAATGTGGATCTGTGCCAGTTTGTATGCGGGCAGCCTTAAAGCTCGCGTGATTCAAAATGTCAGTTGATATGTGCGGACACGTCGCCCATATAATAAGCACGCCACAAAAAGTTAAGCAAAGGTATTAACTGGTCGTTCGACGATAGAGCTCAATAAAGTGTTCTGCGGTTGTATGTGGGGTTACATTCTGTAAGCGTTTTGTTGGCGCAGTGTGTTTCAAACTTTATGGTTCGCAACGCCTAATGATTTCTTGGCCTGCGGTCGCAGACCCTTCTTTCTACCTTCAATTGTAACCATAGGATCTGCAACATTTTCTTAGGTTTGATAAATCATGTGCGTGTGGACCGAGTGACCGAGTGATATGTACTAGTAGTCTGAAAACAATCAAGAATGTTTACTAATTTTGAATTTTATCTCAATGTTCTGTAAAAAAATATATATGTAAAGGAATTATTTTGATACATCAATTAATTTCCAAGTTATGGAATTTTAAAGTGAGCGCGCGACCACTGGCCTGCGCTAGACCGCGTGACGTCATTTTATAACCGCCGCACAGTCCGTCCGCGCGCTTCTGAACCGCTGTCTTACGTTTCCATAGAAATTATCAATATTTTTTGATATGTCCAATCCTGGTACTCGAAAATCATGTTTTCTGCTAAAATGTACAAATACAACCACCAATGCGCGGTTTTGTCTCGTTCATGGACGTAAAAATACGAAGTTCCAAAGGATTCTTTTGAAGAAAAAAGGAAGGTTTATTATTGTGACGATCACTTTGACGTAATTATGGTATACTTATAGGTAGGTGACATATTAATAAAATGTTTTGTAGGCTGTATTTACTTGTTGGTATAATATTTATATACATAGTATAAAATAAAATCGCCGCTTTGTGTATTTGCTTAGATCTTTTGAACTATGCATGTGATGTTGATGCGGTTTTCACCAATAGTGATTCAAGAGGAAGGTTTATGTAAGTTTTTTATTTCATATTATTTTATGCTCTCCATGCTGAGCTGTGAGGGGGTCGCTAGTATAAACATAAAATCAGACCAGAGGTGCACAGCCTTTGATATCAGAAACTTTTTTTGGTTGTGTTTATACGTACATACTTACATAACTTAGTTTGATGGCCTCGGTGGCGTAGCGCCTGTTTGGATACACCATTAAACTACGCAACGGATTTTAATGCAATTTTTAACAATATAAAGTGATTCAAGAGGGAGGTTTATATATTTACATGCTTATTATAGTAGAGAAAACTGTTCGAAGGCGGGGCGGGTCGCTAGTAAATAACAAATAAAGAAATAATCCCAGGACAGTTTCGGGTTTTTTAAGCAGAACTTGTACCTAAGTACTATGGGTACTAGCTTACCTATACATAAATAAGTTTAGTAGGTACATCTTTTCCGCATTTGAAATAATAGATAAGTCTTTAACCTTAACCTCCTATATCATAGTCCTCTTAGGTTATACTAGTTTTTGGAATTTTAGGGTTTAAGACCCTACAAACTTAAACTTAAAAAGTTTAATACCTTGCTAGCATTGCGATAAGAAATAAGTTACCTTATGTACCTATCACTAAGTACATTTATAGTAGTAGTAGTATATTAAACTCCCCCTTTGCTTCAGTCTGTTTGTATGTTCACGATAATCTCAAAAACTACTGAAGGGATTTCCATGCAGCTTTCATTTATCGACAGAGTGGTTCCTGAGAAAAGTTCAGGTGTATAATTTGTTAAGGTTTTGTGTAAATTTGGTGAAATATGACGATAAGTGTTGAAGGTGTCGAAAAAAACAACAACAACAACAACTTTCATCAAAAACGCTGTCTAAACTGTTGGAGATATAACAAAACAATGTATGGTGGGATTGTTTATCTTTTATAGGTTTATAAAAACGTCCGCGATGGTTTATAACTATCTTTAAAGGATAACTTACTATACCTATTCTAACTTTACAAAAAAAATCACATGTAATGTGGTATTTTCAGAAACTATTTAGATGGATACAGCATTAATCCTTATCAAATTAAATACGTGAGACACTTTTTTAAAAATATCTTAGGAGTTATCGCAAAATCAAAAAGTATTCGCGAGAGAGGTCCGGCTGCGCGGACCGTAGATCAATGACGTCATCCGCGGTCACGGGACTATTAGCGAGACTACAAATTTACGCGAACTTTGAACGCTTATAAAATCAAAACTACTTGGTATTTTACAATAAAACAAAAACTTGTGTTTGTATTTAAAAAAACTTTTCTGTAACGAAGTTTCAATTGATTTTACATGCCTATGAACATTCCTCATTGTAGAAACTATCTAGGAATTTGTAAAAAATATAACATAAAATATACAGCCCTTTACGTCTGATCCCCCAGTTCTTTTCGGATTTAGAATCTTTATTAAACACATCGCATATTTTTATTAAATAAGTAGTTTGTATAGCTTATTTACTAAATACGAGCCCACAAGGTGGTAAATACGATAAACCACAAGGTTTTTATTGAGGTCCCTCAGTGGGAACAAAACGATAAACATATTTAGTAAATATTTCTTTATTAAACAAATTAATCCATATTTTGCCCAGTTATGGTTTTAGTACAACTCTTAAGGCATTTTGTAAAAAGAAATGGAGAAAATCCATCAGAGCAATTTATCAATTTACACGTCTACTTTAAGATATAACCTGTGATTACTACTTTACTAAAGGAATACTAGAAATTCAAATGTATTTACTATTTAGTAGAAAGTTTCTACTAAATAAACGAATACTTAAAACATCTATTCATTGCATAATTAGCGACAAAACCAAATCAGGTTTAAACTATGAAAAAACAACATGAAGGGTGACTTGAATGCACTGTATCTTCGTCAGTGCTTGTTTGACAAATAAATGAAAAAATATGTGATCAATATAATATTATTTTAATCTAACTGAATCGGACTTAACAGTATTAATTAGTTGCCTCGCCTATTACGCGGACGGAGGAATATGATTTGGCACAGTTAAGGTTTATATGAAGAAGGAGTGCAGAAATCTAGTACTTCAATAAATAACGCATTAGAAATATGTACCTACATTATTTTAATAAAAAAATAAATGAATGATGGTCAAATTTCGACCAGTGGTGACCATTAGTTCTTATAATACCAAACAATTTATTAGTTTCGATAGATTAGTTGTTTCGTATGTTTAATTGACCTGTACAAATTGGATTTCGGTGTAGGAAAAGAACTTTTCCAAATTAGTACAGTGAACCGAATATTCTGGAAGGTCAGATTTGACACCTTCCCAAGGTTCGATAAAAAATATGCAAAGCATTTACTAGATTATGAAAAAAATTTGATTATTGTTACAATATTGTTTGATCGCGTTATGTTTTTGCATGGGAAGTATTATGTTTGCCCTAAGTTGTTGCGGCTTTTAAGATAAATTGAAAGGGAATGAAACATGGAATGTGTTTACTTACGATTTATTGGTACGAAATGCCCCTTATTATTGTACCAATTCCTTCCCCTATAACGTCTCTCGACGGAATCCTAAAGCCGGGGTTACGATGTCAGCGGGGATTGACGTGGACGCGGTAGCGTCTGCGACCAGCCTGAGTGAATATTTACCATCCTTTTTAAGTACAGATCTGTTTTACATTCGAAATATTCATTCAGTCCTCACTTACCTCTTCGTTCTGATTTTTTCTTCTCACTTTTATACTGGTAGCTATTGTTTATCAGCTTGCTGTTTCTTTTGTTACAGTGTTTTTTTTTTTCTCTTCAATCACAAGTGAATGATTAAACATACGTCCAAAATAACTAGACAATAAACAGAGTCATTTGTAAAACATTAAAAACCTCGCAGGAGTAGATTACTGGCATTATAAACAACAACGTTTGTTCTACGAATTTTCTAATAAATTACTTGTCGTAGATACCATCAATATTTATCAAAGTGTAATACGTAGAAAAGTACGTCCTAGAAGTTTTTAATCTCACTCAAGCTTATTTACTCAATGCACTCACGGTCTATACGGATTCTTAAATGAACAACATGTCTTTAAATGTAATGGACGTTAAGTAATTCTCTTGGTAGTTCATTCCTGAAAGCCATATGGCATACTTAGCGCTGCTCGATGACTCGCTCGTCAATATTTACGATACGATTATCGGGAAATAAAAAGGAAGCCATTTTCTCTGATCATTCCATTGCTATATCTTTTTGCAGTTATTTTATGGTCACTAATAATATCGTAGCAGTTGAAAATGATTGTCTCAACTAATAATAGCCTCGTAAATAATGTTTAGGGCTGATATAAATATAATTTTATTTTAACTGTTGTATAAAATTGTGTCATAGAATAATTTCCATCTCATTATTCCTGAGAATATCATTCCACTATTGGATTTTATATTAAATTAAAATGCGATTATTAGATTTTTGTAATGCCTTTGACACAGTGGACTGACATCCTACTTGGTCTTCTATGCTCTCTTAATATATCTCCAAGGGTAGTTGACTGGTTTCATAGTTACTCTTATGGTCGCCGGCCATGCATTCGTGCAGAGGATACTCTTTCCACACGGTGCGATATTTTTGCTGGTGTACCACAAGGTGGTGTCTTGTCTCCTCTTCTCTTTGCTATCTTCATAGACTCTATCACTTACAATCTCACCTCTTTCTTCCACCTCTATGCAGACAATTTTTAAATATATTCTCAAGGTAGCCTTGATTACCTTCCATACGTAGTTTATAATATCAATGGATTTGGTGCGGATATCAGATTGGAGAAGATCGTATAGCCTGTAAATTAACCCTACCAAGACGCAGGTTATTGTCGTTGGTAATTCACGGCTGATCTCAAGGATTAACTGGGAAGTCCTGCCATCCATTATATTTAATAGTGACCTAATTGTCAAGTGGTAAAAACCCTTGGTATTTTGATAAACCGCTCCCTGTTCTGGGATGCTCAGATTAAGGAAATAAGCAGAAGAATGTTTGCTTCGGCGAGGTAAATGAATAGACTACAAAACTTTTACCCAGACACACAAAAATTGCACTTTTATAGGCCCTATTACTGCCTATTCTAGATTATGCAGACTGTTGTTATTTGAAACTTAGCAAATTACTTTTCGCGACCTTGAAAGCCTCCTTATTTTTAGTCTACGTAAGTTTGATCATGTCTCCAACTTCCGAAGCCAACTTAAATGGCTTCCTGTCCATCGTCGTCAAGATCTTCACGTTCTTTCGCTGCTATATGCATACTGTTTTGTTCAATCCTCCCTCATCACCGTATCTCAAAGAACGATTCTAATTCTTGCAAACTACCGACGATCGAAAAATGTGGACATCCCAAAAAATTCATCTGTCATCCCCTTCCCAATCCTCTGAAGCTTATGCTCAATCCTTCATTATCCAATCTACTCGCCTCTGGAACTCTCTTCTCCTTTTTATCGGGTTATCTGATAGTCTTCCGATTTTTAAGTCCCGAGTAAAAATCTATTTCTTACCCTTTCAGATGTAGAGTACATCAGATCTCTTGGTGTTTGGTGCTTTTCCTATTATAAGATTTGGTATAAGTATATGTTATGTATTGTAATTTTGTAATAATTGTTTGTATGTAAGTAGTATTTGATATTTATTTAGGTATGTACCTATGTATAAGTCTAATTAACTTAAGTATTTTATCATCCTTTCTTTTGTATCCCTTTTTATTACCTAGTAAGATTTACTGCACGGCCCTACCCCTCTCTTTTCAGTAGCTTGTTTTCCTCTACCTGCTTTTAGCAATAAGACTGCTAAAATTGTATTGTGTTTGTCTGTATCCTTAATAATTGTGTATCTGTTTTTAGTGCAATAAAGAATATATCTATCCATCTATCTAGTATTCTAAATTGCTTAAGTTTAGGTTTTAATTATAACAATTCAAATATTTAATATGATTCAATTAGTATACATGTCTCCTGTAGGTTAGTTCCAGTGTTATTTTGGGTATTAAATTAAGTTTTATCGCTACCATCAAGATATTTTATAAATATTATACTTACGTATTTGGTCATCGCCTAAAGATTTAGATATTACTTTCTCATAAATTTATTCAAAAGTAAAATGAGGTGTTTAATTTTAGGATTTATTGACACCATTGAAAAAAATATGTAAAGTGATTTAAGTCCTTACTGTATGTTACAACTTGTTCACCTTAACTACTTAACTGATTTCGATGAAATGTGTGTATTTACTATAGTTATCTGGGGGCACGGCAGTGCCCCCGCCAAGTCGAGCAAAAAAGCGGCACGGCCGTACCATCCTTTTCTCGAAGCAATTCAGGCCATTTTCGACCCCCTGTAACTTCGTTGTGGATAAAACTAGAAGACTGAATTTTCAGTAACCATGCAGGCATTGTAAAGACACGGTATATTTCAAATTTCATTCAATTTGAACCAGTAGTTTAAGAATTATAATGGGTCAAAGTTTCTTAATTTTGTCACTGACTGACTGACTGACTGACCGATCATCAAAATACTAAGGCACTTCTAGCAGAGCTAGAAGCTTCAAATTTGGAATATAAGTAGTGTTTGGTGTATGAACTAAGGAAAAACTAAAATATTTGGGGGCACGGTAGTGCAACCGCTAAGTCTAGCAAAATTTTTCAATTTCGGTCCAGTTTTATAAATATTTAACTACTTACTTAAATAACTTTGTAATACCATATAAATATAAAGGCGCACGGTAGTGCCGCCGCCAAGTCGAGTAAAATTTTTCAATTTCGGTCCAGTTTTCTAGATACATAACTTCTTAAATAACTTTGTAATCCCATATAAATATAGGCGCACGGTAGTGCCCCTGCCAAATCGAGCAAAAAATGTGTATTCCCGTCATGCGAATTCATTCCGCAATTACAAGTCTTACAGTTACAAGTCTTACAGTTACAAGTCTGGGCGGTTTACATCTAATTAATGTCAACTTTGGAAGTGTTAAAGCGCAGGAATCCTCAATTTGTGAATACAACAGACCAAGAAGCATAATTTATCGTCCAGATTTGTCAAAAATTGTAACATCAAAGCCACCCAGAAAAACGCATAGAGACAGGCAGTGGGCTCTTAGAAAAACTGTAGCTGAAGCTCAAGAAGTAGTACTGGAAAAGAGAAAACGGAAGGCTACCTACAAAAATAAGAAAAGTTCATATGTCAGAGAGAGGGCTTTAAGAAAATTCGTAGATATACAATAAGTAGAAGGTACCGAAAAGAAAAAAGGAGAACTGGCTACAAAATACAAAAAGAAATAAGATCACATCAAAAACAATACTTGTCAAAAAAAACAAGTCTCGCAACTCAGTTGTTCTACGGTAAAAAGTTGTGAGATCCATGTAATACCAAGTCGGTTATTAATATATTCAGTCTCTACTTAAGTGACTTTCTGTCTTAATACGTCCAGTCCCTAAGACCACGATCGTGGTCCATAACAATTGAAAATCAATTGTGTCTGGAATCTCCGTACTCGAAGCATTAAGTTGTTACGTAATAATTAACAGCATCTTATAGTGATGCATATCAATATTAAAAATCTTTAATGTTTTATATAAATATATTGACTTGGCCATCGCACTAAATAATTTAATTTACACGTGTTTTCATGCGATGGCCGAGTCTCAATATATTTATATAAAACGTTAATTATTACGTAACAACTTAATGCTTCGAGTACGGAGATTCCAGACACAATTGATTTTCAATTGTTATGGACCACGATCGTGGTCTTAGGGACTGGACGTATTAAGACAGAAAGTCACTTAAGTAGAGACTGAATATATTAATAACCGACTTGGTATTACATGGATCTCACAACTTTTTACCGTAGAACAACTGAGTTGCGAGACTTGGTTTTTTTGACAAGTATTGTTTTTGATAGGATAAAACTATAATAAATACACAGATAGGACTTCCGCTACTTTTATTTTCGGATAAATTAAGTTCCTGCGGATTAACCGTAAAGTATCTGTGGAACAGACTATTATCTACACATAAGCGGAGCTGCAGGCAAAAACTAGTGAAATAAATGCAATTCTGTTTTGTTGGCCAATGGCTTAAAAGTGCCTCTTGCCGAAGGATGTAGTGACACATTTCTGAATGTCGTTCCGAGGCTGCTCATTATACTGGACGCATTAGCGTCTAATAGCTTTTTACTCGGTTACCGTGAGAATCGCTTAGCGTAGCTGCGGCTCAGGTGGTAGGAAATGCTTCTTTGGACACGTGTGTTCGCCGTTTTTCCAACCGTTCGTCTACCCGCATTATTTTACTCAAGAACCGGTAATTTTTAATGAAATTCTACACTTTACTGCAGCTGTGCCACACTTCGTTGAGTACATACGTGGCGGCCGAATAAATTTCATACACATCAAAACGCTTTTTGAATTTGTAACAACACGTTGGTTTTAATCAGGATATGAATTTCCATTTTGTTATGTGACCTTTTGAGTTTCAATTTATTCGTATAAAGATCAGCCGTAATTAGCGAACATGAATGTACGCATACGGTTTATGGAAGGAGATTTCAAAATGTGCCTGAGCCATAGCGGCACAATCTAACGACAATTTATTCGAGACAAAGGGTTTGCACGAACTAACCATGGATTGATAAATCCTATTGTGTATCTTGGAAACGAATAAGCCAGGATATTACTAGTTATTCGATAGTTCAAAGTAAAATTCCTTCTATTTATATATTTTGACATTATAAACAGTAGGTTATGAATTTTAATGGTTTAATTTATTACTTATTATATAACTTATATAATTCGTTCATTTGTTTATAGTAATAATTACATACATGCATAGGCTAGAATGCTAAGGCTGGAAATGTTCATTAAACAACATACTCGTACATATTTCATATACAGTAAAAATCATTGATATCGTCAAACCAGCGTATTTCGTGATATTATATAGTATATTATTTTTTTAATTTCTGAGAAGATAATGAAAATATTTTTTTAAAACGTCGGGGTTATAACATTTTGAAAAAATATGGGTCAGACCAGAAAATTCATAAAATGACTATCCTAAAACCTACAACTCTACAATACGGATATCAAGCAACTAAGGTAATCGTTTTAAAACGTCGTTAAAATAATATTACATCTGATAATTTCAATTAGGTAAACTAAGTTAAATTCGCCAACAAAATCGTAATTGGAAAAAAATTTTTTCGATGTCAATTGCGCGAGTACTTACATTGACATCGAAAAGAGATCAATTCGACAAACAAGAACAAATTGTGGCGGAATTTGTACGTTGCGTGTAATGAAATATAAGGAACAAGTTGTCGATCGAATTAGCATCGAGTGCACGATGCGACGACGCAAACACTCATTAAACGTTGTCGTTCTCCCTATCGCCTTATCAAGGTATAACCTTTCCGTGGTGAGTGTTATTATAACATTTAATATAATAACATAAATGATAATAAGGCCGCCGTTGGTGTATGATAATTACAATATTAAAAGTATAAATAATTCAATGGGCTATCGACGGTGGATGCACGCGACGGACTTCCGGAGAGTATGCTGCGATAATAATAATTAATGCGGGATTCGGTCCCGTGGCGCTTGACGAACTACGAAAATTGTATAATTATTGAGCATCTGAGTGAATGTAAGTGGAGAGCGGGACGCGTACAAGATGCTTTTGGGGCAGAGGCGGGTGCGCTCAAGGAGTTCTCAATATCTCGTCCTAATTGTATGTGATAAGTTCATAAGCGTCCACTTACATGACTGATTAGATGAGAATTAAAATTGATGATATTGGATTCTTGAGTTAAGTTTTTATACGTGGTTTGGATGGAAGTAATATGGGGGTAGTTAGTCTTACCATCATATGTCTCCTGGACATACATAAATATAATACGTAATAACACATTGTGATGTCACGTTTTTTTTGGGACAAGTTGTAGGAATTTTGTTGCATTTGAATGATGACGATTTTTAACGAATTAATATTATGAAATATTAAAGACTTATTTTTTGTTCAAATAGAAGATATCGAGATTGACAAGACCTCAGCTTCGAAACTATCCGATAATATTTTTGCAGGAAAATTCCGAAATTCAAGTATTTATGTTATGTTATAATAAAAAACAATGACAGTTTATTATAATGAAGTAGGTACTTGGCAAATATGTTTATAAATACATCAAGACTAGAAATTAAAAAGTTATATGAAGAACAATAATAGTGTAGCTTTTTACAAATGATTTTGCTTCTTATTTAAACTTTCTGCCCAAAAAATGGGTATATATTCGTACTGACTGACTTACTGTCCGCTTGCTTGGGAGTTTCGAGGGTTTATTTGATGAAAATAAATTAAATAATTCTTAAGTTTGCTTAGGTTACGATATATAAAGTGATTAGCTACTGAAAAGAGTAACTACCGAGTTTCATGCCGGTTTCTTCTCGGTAGAATCAACATTCCGAACCGGTGGTAGATTAATATAGCTTTAAGGATCACCTAAGTATGTAAATTTAACGATTTTTAAGTGCTTTCTTAAAGCCTACATAAATAAAGACATTTTGAATTTGAATTTGAATTAACTGCTTTTTAAGCAAAATTTTAAACAATAACCTACTCTTAAGTGCAAAATTTCCTTGTGTTAGTGTGAGAAACCGGATAAGTGAAACACCTTTTTAAGTGAGGTTAAAATGCTTCCCTCGATTTTCCACTTACATGGTTCACCTGTTCCTTTTTTTATTATTCACGTCTGGTGCTTCAATAGAAAAAAGAATAGGTACTAAAGTTTGAAACATCCTAAGAAAAATTGCAGCAAATGTTACTACCTAACCGTTTCTACTTTTATTAAATAGGTATTTAATAGTATAGGTAACTTGACATGGACGTATGAAATATCTGTGTTGCTATATATATATACATTAACGCATTTCAAATATACTTACAAACAAATCTCGTGATATGGTAGGTATAACATATTTTGACTGTAAAGAATATCGCGCACTTGGGCTTTAGTTATAGAGAAGTAGTAAAGCGAGGAACCATAATAAAACATAATAAATTATGTAATAAAAAATATGGGTTCGATACCGTGTGTCGATATATATCATTGCATTCTATATACTTATGTTGTTGATTCCATAAAACGATTACATATGTGTAGGTATTAAATGACTATGTATGTTGTTAACAAGACTAGGCTACGCTTATAGATGTTTAGCCTATACATAGGTATTTAAATAAAATTGTTAGTTATTATCTAATTTATGTAGGTATATGCTTATTGTAATAAGGCTGATGAAGTTATAATAATTTATTAAAATATCTCCATCTCATCCAATAATATTTTATGCGTTAATATTCGTTATTACTAGATATAGAATACCCATTTACTTCTAATTGGACAATGCTAACCTTGACTTGGGAAGCCTCAAGGGATTTTCTGTATTGACTAGTATTATCATTCCCTCCCTGGCCAGGGCAACCCCTGATCCAATTGACTACTATTAAATTAATGCTGTTAAGAGGAATATGTACTCAAATCCCTAGTAACGAAATCTGAACAATACCTACATAAAGTAAAACCAAAATATTAGCCGCTGCCTCGGTACTTAATTACCTAATAACCAATTCTGTATGTCGTTATATTGATGTTTTGAATAATATTAATAACGACAGGTATTATGTTTTTTCGAAATATCATGATAAAGGCTGTCAAAGCAAGCTTGTATACACTGAGGGAGGACGTTAATCATGGGGATACTAAACAGGGCATAAATGGCGGCATCTACAAGTAAAAACACATTACAAATTGACAGCATGTTGAAAATAAAGGTTATTACTCGCCGCGGCTGTCGAGACCGACACCTGTAAGCGATTAAACTATATTTTTTAAGGGCAAACGTTACCCGTCAGGAAACGCAAGTATGAAAACCTAGCTATGTTGCATTAAATGTTAAAAACTATTTAAATATTTATTAACTGACAACAAAGGGTGCCGATTAATGAAATTCTGTTTATGTGAGCCTCTTCTGATAAATGCTAGAAAAAATAATAGATCAACAAAGTATGGCACTTAGTAAATATTTTCTTAGTTTATAAATTGCTAAAATTTGCCACCAAACGCGTTCTCTTTTCGAGTACAACTCATTGTTTCTTAATAAAGGTTAAGTCCTCAGTTCTAAACTGTTATTTTTAAAGGACAAACGTGTCTAATATTGATACATACATGTGTTAGGTTTTTTTATAAATAGCAAGATAAAGGCTGTCAAAGAAGATTTAGCTCGAAGCACTGAGGGAGCTGATGTTTAACAAAATATTGCGGTAGTTTGAAAGCGGTGCTAGTTACCCAGGAGTTTCTGGATTATTGAATAGGAAAACAGACTAAAATTTTATATGTACCTTCATATTTAAATAACTATGGATGTCTAACCATAACATTGTTATGTTATGGTTAGACATCCATAGTTATATTTCACGCCCGTAAACCCTGAAGGGGTGGGCCGAATCAAAGGGACAGCAGTCCCCTTTAACCACATTCAGCCAAAAATAAAACTGGGCTGGGTTAGATGGAAAATTGTGAAAAAGTAGTGACAAGTGGCTAGCTTTTCGCCTACACAATCACATACCCAAAACCCGATATACCATTAGCCGCCTTTTACGACATGCTAGGCAAGAAATACAGTTGGCAAATTATTTTTAAGTCCCAGACCAACACGGGACAATGGGCTGGGTTAGATGGAAAATTGTGAAAAAGTAGGTACACATGGATGTCTAACCATTATCCAAGTTGTCTGGTTCCCCTATCTATTCTCTTAGGGTAACGACCAGCTTGCTGATCCTGTATCATAACCAGCAGCCCCGACTAAACACGGGATATAACGTGATCAAGATGGTGAAGGCACAAAATTATCGCGGCCTATGTAAAAAAAGAGTTAAATCTGAAAATCGTTGTAATGTAAACCTTTAATTTAAATTAACACAAACGTGGTGTACGTACATTTGTATTTGTATACATATATGTATGTACAAATGTACGTACACAACGTTTGTATTACGAAAATATTTCGTTTCTATGTTTCACACGAACGCTATTTCCAATTTATACCAGTCGGTTGATTTAATGAGTCATTTAAATTCTCTAATAGCTTTTCCTAATGAGAAACAATTAATCTCACTCTCCACCCGGATATTTGTTTTTAAAATCGATATTTTTATTCAACAATGAAATTATAATTAAATGCTAAAGATGGTGTGAATAGTCGGCAACAAAATATGAATTTTTCAAACGTAGCACCGGAGTTGATAGTCGAAGGGAGATAACGTCCAATTAAAACAATTCCATCAAAACATTTTGTGTCAGGTCATTCCACCTGCCGGCGCGTAATAATTTATTCATAAGGAGCCGCGCTCGCCCGGTCAGTTATACGAGGAGGTACTTATCGTGTGTCAGGGCTAGTCGTAGTCGCGACGTCGCGCCGTCCTCGCTCTTCGCATTTCACCTCACCGGACATTTCGAGATCTGCTTAACACTCACCGCAAACCAAAACGGCTGCATGGTATCATTGTATTACAGATGATTTTTCTATTAACTATCAATGTCAATTGATTAACATAATAATCGTGTGACTATTAATTAATTAAGCGCTAATTTATTAGAAAGAAAAAATCTACAGGTTTGTTTTGGACATATGAAATCTTCTACGCAAATTATTATTCAGACACAGTAATATTATATTATCTTTAACCTTCAACGACTAACTTTTCATACATTTAATAAATAAAGCTTAACAATCAGGAAAGGTTCTTTAACTTCTCTGATATCAACTATGAGTTACCAAATACGAGTTTATCATATGATACTAAAAACAATTTCAGAATGAATTATTTTCAAAAAATTATTAATGCTCAAACAAAAGGGTCTGATTGTACACAAAAGATAAAATAGTCGTCTCTTAACGTGTTGCAAAATGCAAAATAATTAACGATCAATAAGTTAGAAATAGGCTAGCCATTGAAATTGAATACACTGAGCGTCGATGAACAGATAACAACGAAAGGTCATATCATCAATTCATCTCTGCAAAAAATTAAAAAAAGATTCATATCAAGGCAACCCTACCTGCGGCATCTGCAGGAACTAAGGATCCATGTCACAATGCAAAGTAAACGTAAGCATTAGTTTTATATCCAGGCGGCGAAGCGAAAGTAACAAACAACTCGGTAATTACAATAAAGCATTGCTTTGCAAGACAAATAGGGTAATTATGTAGCACGAGACGACTGCGAATGCGGTGGCGTGAATAGTCGCGGGAAAAAATGTTACGGGATAGTATTTTTGATCGTTGAAATGTGGCTTTATGATTTGTGCGCATGCAACTTAGCGCGTCATAGGACTGAAAGTGCGTCCACAAGATAACTAGCCATACATACATACACTTTGTTCTAATTGATATTCTAGTTTATACTTCCAGGAATAATGTCCCTTTTACTCATGCCGGGCTTCGAGTGCATCTTACATTAAGCCCGCTTAAACGAAATCGTTCTCCCTGATAAAAAATTGGTCCTCACCATTAACACTAATGTACGCCGCAGTTACGAGGTGACCTAAGAATTGTAACCGGACTGGGTTGTGTTACTGATGTTCTTAGAGGGATGAAATAAAAGGATTATGGACACAAAATATTGTGTCCATAATTCTTTTTATGTTCTTCGCTTCCTGACAGTAGTTGGATTTTTTCTTCGATCAAGACCCTATAATTGGCTTGTCTAGTTAGTGGATATATTGAACTAATCACTGCCTGGCCATTGTAAACGTAAGACAAGGGAGATCAGATAGTCGACAATAATGGCGGTATATAGGTACATTCAATGAACACCGAATGCATAGGCTTTCCCACGATGTTTGCTTTCACCGCCTATGGTATTTTGAATGTAAAGTTTGGTAAATATTCTCGCCTTCGAGTTATAACGCATGAAACGTGAAACTACTTTTTAAGTTTTTACCAATTTTTTCCTAATCTTAACCAAAACAAATGTTGAATACATTTGTTTTGGTGGAAGAACGGCCCGCTTAGGCGAATGACTTAAAAACAAGCTCTGTCCACGAAACCAAAGGCCGCAGGTTCAGATCCCGCTAAGGGGAATTGTTTTTGGGATGATCATTAATTGTTGAACTTGAGCCTTATAAAAACGTACAGTGCTTATTAAAATTACTTACCTAAGTATGTCTATCTATTACCTAGTATCCACGCTACTACTACCTACTCCTCCCTAAGACCAAATTTAACAATTGATGTGTTATGATTCTTCTTCCGTGCAGTACACAACATTTGTAGAATTTTGATGGATTTAGTTTATAAGGTAATATTAAAGTAAATAATCCGTCACGACACTATAATCCAGTTGATTTTAAATATGCCATTGGGAAAGAAACAAAGAAACCAATGTATGACACATTATGTACAATGTATGACACATTGGTTCCTTTGTTTCATTTTAGTAGTAGTAGTTAGTTAGCAGTAGTTGTTTTTTTCTGGCTGGTCATGGGATACCGTACAAACTGCTGCCGAATCTGGGCTATCAAATATAATAAAATGGCTAAATGTAAATCTTTTAACCCTAAATGCAGCAAAGTCAAAAAAATAAAAATTCATATATACAACAATATAATGAATGTAAACTGTAACTGCCTTAATATTCAGAAAGTGTCACAAACTAAATACCTGAGTATTATAATAGATCAAAAGTTGACATGGTATTCACATATTGAATTGGTAATTAGCAGAATTCAGAAGTTTAAATGGATATTTAAAACACTGCGTTATTTTATAGCACGAGAACTGTTGAATAAAATATAGGTATGCAGCTCTGGCACAATCTGTAATAACCTATTGCATTCCAGTGTAGGGTGGTGCGGCGAATACCAAACGTCTTGATTTTGAGAGGGCTCAAAGTTCACTCTTAAAAGTCATGTATTTTAAAACGTATAGATATCCTTTTCTCCCGGAGAAATGCCTTACGCATACCACCTCGCCTGGGGGCGCGAACTGGTTATGTGAGACTCCCAGGGACCTCTGCATCAGGAGACCCCCTCTTCGGCCAAGATGGTAGCGGCCAGGGTATACCCACTAAAACTCCGGGATTCATCCTCCACGCCGACTTAGGCTTCGCCCCCTAAGGAATCCTCCGCTTCGCTCCGCTCCGCCTCAGCGTCAGCCCGCTATCGGGCGCCCGCGCCGAGGGTGGAAATGACAGAATGCATACAGTCCCCCCCCCAGTCGTGTAGGTCCGTTAACCGCGAGTCAGAGCCCCAGACCCTGATCCGCTGGGCCCCCCAGGGGAGACGTGCTAGGACACCTAGCACGTCTCGACTCCTCCGCCTAGGAATCAGACGCCGTTCGCCGCGAACGGCGTCTGATTCGACGCTATAGAAACTTAATGAGCCTCCGCATCACTTACATACTATACCCATCAATAGGTATTGTGCATTCTATTAAGCAAAATTTTTTTACTGTTATTTATATAAAGCACAGTAACTTTAATTAAATGTTTTTATATTGATACACATGTAAACTCTTGGTTAAAAAGTAAAATGTATTTAAATTTCATTTTGCCGTAGTCCCGTTGATGTAACTCCTATTTTCGTTTCATTAAAAGTAAATATTAAATTAATAGCATCTTATTTAAATGATGAATGAATTTCCTACATGAAATGTTGGGATAAGTATCGAACCAGCTTTGTCTGAACTGTAGATATTATAATAATTTACCCTTTAGCAAAACATATCTTTATTATTATTATTTAGTCTGCAAGATATTATATGTAATCCTTTAAGCATTATCATTTTTTACTGAAGGTTTTACGGTTTATCATTAATCATATCTAGCTTATATAAGTAGAGTAAAGCCTATATATACAGGCATATATATATCATCTATTTACAGTTTTGTTTACCCATGTCATTAGAATAATTTGAATATAATCTACATATTTCAAATGTAGATATTTAAATGTTTGTTATCTAACGAAGGTCTTATACGCGGCATTGAAAGCATAAATTTGTAGCAAAAACATTTTACCAAATACTTTTTACGAATGAAATGCATCCAGCGGCTTGTCTTTCCGTAGTTAATGTTGTTATGCGAAGTTTCCTTTGGAAGACGTCTTTATTGCTTATTTTGTAAGAAAACTTTTCAACTTTTCATTGTGGTTCTTAATAATATTAAGTGCATGTTAGGCGACATTTACAGCTTAGCACGATTACAGTTTGTTTCATTCCACACAATTTTGCCACTCAACAGCAATATTGAATACTAATGGTTACGTACTTCGTGTGGGAGACACTCCGTTTAAGTTAGTGTAAGTAGGAAAATACATATGTTGTCATTATTTTTGTTGCAATTTGCGAAACGCGTGTCGTTTTGTATAAAAAAATTGCATTTTATTTATTTGTATTATCAATATTCAAGCGGAGCGGTGGTAGCTCAATGGTAAGGACACGCGCCTTACTAACCGAGGGGTGTGGGTTCAAACCCGAGCACGTACCTCTGCATTTTTCAAATCTATGTATGTATTTATACCACTAGCTCGGCGGTGAGGGAAAATATCGTGATGAAACCTGCAAATTCAAATATTTGTAATCATGATCCAAAAATTGTCTGGTTCCCCTATCTTAGGGTAACGAAGCTCAGATCGGCAGTCGCTTCAATATAATTACCAGACTAGCTGAATCCTGGATCATGGTCTAAGCGGACCCCATCCAGGCACGGGACATATCGCTAGGAAGATGAAGATGATGATTGTCAATATTCAAGCGGCTGCGTCTTTGATGACAGGTGTAGAGTGACGCGAGATTTTTATATATTAGAAGATACTATAAAGTACGGAATACTTTATAGTGAAAAAAACTATGTCAATATGTTTAACAGTAGGTACGCCTTTATGACCTAATAATGCACTTTTCAGGCCATGATTCAAACTAAAATAAGCGATTAATTGATATCTTCGCAAACAAAAGCAGCTCATACAAAACTACTCGTTGATAAGAATTTTGTGATGTGTGAACGCTGTTGGACTACGTACTTAGGTCGCAGTTCCATTTCCGTACATAAATATCCTACATATCTTAGACATGCATATTTTGACATTTTATCTTCCATTGTGACGAGGACGCATCAATAACGCTAGGTTAATTTATAGTCTCAAACAAAAGCTGTTCGTGGTGATTTATGACTTTGAAAAGTAATGGGTTTTTTAGTAACTGTATTCTTTTGTTAGCTTTTAATAATAATATAGGATACTTCCCTTTCGATTCTATTATTGTCATCGTATAATGTTACTCGAATCGGGACGACGCATCGTGTACATAGTTAAAATAAACTTTTCCTGTGAATTAGGTAGTGTAGGTACTAAGTATAATGAAGAAATGGTAAGACAACAAAAGAATTAGAATATGCTGTAATATAAGTATAAGGAGCCAGAAAACGATTGTGAACTACAAAACGATATATATTGATTCAAATTGACAATACTAGAAAGTAAATAGAGAATCAATATAACCCTAAAATTATCGCTACCAATTATTAAGCACTTAGCCTTGAATATGTACATGTGATTTGATATTATTTTACGATTGGAATAGGGTATTATATAAACCTCAATTTATGACAAATATACTCAGCCCGCGGCTTCGTAGTAGTAGCTTGATGATACTCTGACTCTTCAAATAAAATATTTATTAGTAGTGGTGTAATTTCGTTATATTTGATGATGCGAAACATTGATTTGAAATTAAAAATAACACGTTATTACTTTCTTTAAAATGATTAGTTTCCGGTTGCATGCAATTCAATCAGATCATATCAAATAGATATTATGTAGTTTACTTAAAATAATATGATCCTGGTGGAATATGATCATCCTATCCTACGTAACTGAATCACGTAATTTTCTTGTATTGTGGGATAGGGATTTTAGTCTTGATTACTTACTATGTGAAGTGGCATAAAGTTTAGTTAGTTAATGTGCTACTATGTGATTGGTTCTTGACCATTGCGGTATATCTTGTTTCTCATTGGGTTTATGTAGGAATAGGTACTTTAGAAGCGGACATATTGTAAACATTCTTTATACCAACATGCACATTCATAATATAACATATAAGTAAGTGGCTCCAGAAAGTTCTTATAATTTTATTTTGCCTTATGCAAAAGATGACTGTGTAGTTTAAGCATCTGAAAGATTTAAAAACTTAAACGCTAGCAAAGAAAGCTCTCTATTTCCCAATTAGGTCAATTAAACAAATAGATTAGATATTTATGCTCGAACCAGTGTGAAATGTCAAGAGGATATCATTTATTAGCTCTAGTTTTCATATTTTTGGGTTTGGTATCTCAAAAGGACGAATCGGGAGCTATAATGGATCACGAGCATCTGTCTTTCCGTCAATTTGATCCGAAACTAAAAAATGGACTCATTGGATTGAAATTTCGTACAGGAATATCGGTGTAAAAATTAATTTCGTACATGTACCTAGGTCTTAGACAAAAAAATCTAGAAAACAAACGCTAGTCGCATTTCGCTTGGTTTTAGTTATTTAGACCTGAACCAAGATTCTACAAAATTAACCTGTTGGTTTATTTCCTGCTTATATTAGCATTTCAATTAGGTATTTCGGTAGGTACCATAGCAACAAGTCGTTATCAAAAACAGCCAAGAGCACGTTGCTTTGTGTAGTAATAAAAGTCCTCCCCAGCCGGGGTTAACAAGGTCAATTTATTGTTGCGAGGTGTCGATGATGAAGCCTCGAGAGGTGGTCACCGACTTGCCTGTCAAGATAACCATCGGCGCGGCTCTTGATAACGTGGTAACGAGCCTAACGTCCGCAGTACAATCGACGACGGAACTGTTCTTTTTTTAGAATCGACTCGGGTTTTTTTGGGGAATTGAATAGGAAACACGTATTATGATGAAACGGATTACAGTTTTAAGTCTTACTTTTAGAAAGGCGGAGTGAGATCCCTCTTTTATTTAGTGTAGTAAGTTTTAACCGAATTATTTTAATGTTTGCATATATTTAACGTTATCATTATATTGTTTATTCATTGTGCTACTTAAAGTAACTGTTCGTACTTGAAGATTTTTTAGTTAAAACACCTTCTGAAATTTTACTAATGGTATTTTTATTGAAGCTTAATCTGAATCCGTTTCTTTAACTGCATGTAATTCATCTGTTTTTTTTCTTGTGAAAATTTTTGGTATATGTACTTTAAAAACTCGCTTAAAAACTGTAATCATTATCTGGTATAAAAGTTAACTATGTATTCTAAAATTCGTTTTAAAAAGAATGTACAGTCCAGTGTGATAAGAAGACACTTATATTATTAAAAGGTAAATTTCTTATCTTATTAAGTATAATATCCTTCATAATAAATGAAAGGTTTCAACTTTTTGTCTGTGGACCCTAATGATTAATTAATAAAAAAAATCCACGAACTCAAAGCATACGGTTATTGCAAATAGAACTGTAATTACCTAATTACAGTTCTATTTTCTTCGTAGATTCTATCCTTATGTACATGTACAAACAAAGTACTCCGAAACCAATTGTCGCCGCTTGTACCTCCACTTAAGGTTGATTGTAAACAGCTTTTTAAAACTCCGTTGTCCCTCCTTTATCTTTGCAGCAGGTAGGTACTAATTATACGTTATTATTTTATACAATGTTATTACCTAGTACACGCCAGTACACCCTTACGAACGCATAAGACACTGATAAACAGTGTTAAAACGACTTGAATACGTTGAAATGGATATTAAACGAATGTTTTGTTCCGTTTGGTAGGTCATGTGAACGGGAACGGCTGTTTAAGTAGTATTATTGCGGTCAGGCTCTAGGTATACTTTAGAACAGTACTCATTATTCATGAATTTTAATTACGAACCCAACTGACATCCGTAACTTTAATTAACTTACCTATTATTATCCGAATTGAAAAACTCGTTTCATTGTTATTTAGATGCGGTCTGATATACTTAACTTTATTGATCCCTTTCTATTGGATAAGTGAATTTTTATTGTTTAATTACTATGTTCGTAACATTGAATATAGTGATAAAACGGTTCGGTTTATTGCCATCGTTAAAACAAAAGCTGTATTTTATTTCTGTTTACCTATATCGCCTTGTTGGTGGTTTTGCCATTCCCATTCCCTCTATCAGTCTCTTAGTTAATTACAATTTAAAATTAATTCTTTGAAAATATTTTTAATTACGCAAGTAAGTAGGTATGGTATGGTTAAGTACTTAAAAGGGGTAAAAACGAAACCAATTTTCGGATCTCAGATTTTAAACTAACACGCCATTATTATAGGCCAACCGTGATCGTAGTCACTAAAATTATTGTACACTTTAAACTGCCTTCATGCAAAACAAAATTTGAGTAGGTATCTATCTCGTAGTTAAAGTTCAAGATCGTTTAAGGTTCTACAGACAAAACAAATTTTGCAATGATAATTGCTATGAATTAGACAATACATAGTGATGTTTTACCTATGCATATTATTATCATCAATAGTGAATAAATCAGTTATAAAGAAGTCGGCCATATCCCAATAATTTATATACATAACAAAACATATAACTTAAATAAACAATATCTAAGATGAAATAATTATTTAGCGAGGAGTAGGGCGGGCGATGATGCTTTGCAATCAAAATGTTAAGGAACTCTCTAAAATTCATATTTGAACAGTTAGTAGCACCTGGCAATTCCTGTAATTGGGACGGTACAAAGCGTAAGCTATACTTACATAAAATTAAAAAAAAGAAGAAAAGTTGCGATTTGATCGTATTTCGAAACGGTACTAAAATCACTAATGAAATATTACACGAAGCTAATGACTGTTATTATTAAATGTAATCGGCAATACAGGAGCCAATCGAAATAACGGCGGTACTCAGTTCCATTATGGCTCGCCCGAGGCGCAGAGCGGTCAAAGACAATCCTTAACTCAAGGTCTGGCGACTGCTCGGGGGAGTTTTTATTTGAAAATATTTTCCTAACTAATTAAAAGCGTTGAAATAAGAAGATAAAAACTGGCTTCGTTATCGAAGACATCGACCCGCTTTTGTGTTGCGGCCACCAGCGCGGCGGCGGAGCCTGCGCGTGCGACGCGCCGCGATGGCGCTTAGTTGCACTCAGTAATTAACTAAAACCGAGCGAATCGGCCCTTCGTCCACATCACACAACCCGATCGCACAGAAAGCGAACCATGAATGTTTTATGCAAGCGTCATCCTCACCTCAATTGTTTCAACTGCACCATTGCAAATGTAAATGACTGGCTGGCTAGCTATACTATTAATTTCAGCAGCTTTCGAATATATAGACAATATTATTTACGTCTTTGATGTCTTTAGTTTATGCTGGATATAGCTACACTTATTCGTTGCATTATTTCATGCCAGCTTCGAACTGCAACTCTTACGTAAAATCGAGTTATATACTAGCGCGCTAACATGTTCTACTAATATTTATATTATTATCATTATGGGCGGCTTATTTGCATTGTCCCCTATAATATTTAGATGCTACCTCTATATGGACGTTACAATGACGAATCGAATTGATGCTCAAATATCGCGTAGGTACACTGCTGACGGATGAATCTGGTAGATGTACATTATTTGTTACAATATTGAATATTTTTATCGTAAAAATATAATAGTTTATGTCGCATTTGGACGGTATATAATTAAGCTACATTAATAACTATTACTCCACCATTTTTACAGTCTATAATTGTTTACGCATCCTTTATTGTATGTTTGTTTATAACCAAAAAGGACATTTATTTCTATCCATTGGGACTAACCGATTAATATTTGATATTTTACCTCATCTTCTTTTACTTTTTTGTCACGCAGTTTCACATTTAAGCTTTTGGTGAGACAAAATGGTGTGTTTTTGAGGAGAACATGTCGGAAATACACAAGTTATTGCCGCTTTTATTTATAGTATCTACCTAACAACCTGCCTATGAGCCTATTCATTTCTCACTCTTTAGTATTCGGCCAATGGGGATGATTTACTACTTAAGCAGTATCATTTTTTTACAATAAAGATAAGATAAGATGATTCTCGTCATAGGTTTCAATACTAATTTTCACGCATCGTACTTTCTACCGACCAAAATATTCCGTTTCAAACATATTTAACACTAGCTGTACCAGCGGTGTCACCCGCGTTTATGGTTAATATTATAAAGACTATTTCCGTCATACATGATTTCTATGTAACTTTAACCATTAAGGCTGCACACGCGACGGAAGCTTAGAAATTGAGTAACTTCTCCCGTTTTCCCAAAATTTCCCTTCACTACTTTGCTCCTATTGATTGTAGCGTGATGAAAAGTATACTATAACCTGCCCAGGAGTATGAAGAATAATTGTACCAAGTTTCGTTAAAATCGGTCGAGTAGTTTTTGTTTCTATAAGGAACATACAGACAGACAGACAGACAGACAGACAAAAATTTTACTGATTGCATTTTTGGCATCAGTATCGATCACTAATTACCCCCTGATAGTTATTTTGAAAATATATTTCATGTACAGAATTGACCTCTCTACAGATTTATTATAAGTATAGATTATACGCTAATATTATTGTAAATAATAATAAATAAAATCTCCATTTATTAATGTAAATACGATGTATCCATTTTCTTCTTAAAATTATTACTGATTTAAATTTAGAAAAAAAATCGTATGATTTGGAATCGGAAAGTTTACCTACTCATAGAGATTGACGCTACTATTGACGTCACATCATTCGTCATCGATATGGCCGGATTCTTGTTATCGAGTTAGGATATTTTACAAAAGATATTTTTTAAGCGTACATTACAACAGAAAAAATGTTACGAACCCAGTGTCAACAAAGAAGTGTCCTCTAAGACACAAACAAAAGCAAAAAATCGTAGTTTGGATGATTCTACTATTCTACTTCTCTATTCTACTATTCAAACGAGGAGTACACGGGAATCATCTTAAGTGAAACGGACATAGTACTGCTGTGGAATGAATTATCATACAACATTATGGTAAAAGTAAACCTTGGGTGCTGCGTAGCATTGAGCTGAATGCCCGTCACATCGCCTATAAAATTTATTTTTCTATCAATTGATTAGTTGCTCTACTACAATATTCAGTCATGGCAAGATCGCTGTTGGAATGAAGAAGGATAGTACAATTTATCCTACTAATCAAACTAAGGAAATTCTTCAATAGCCTGATAAAAGCAAACTGACGAATAAATTACAAATTACCTAAAATACGGACAATTTTACATTGACATGACTTGTTTCTTGAATAAAATTGAATAAAATACCGAGTGACATCCACGAATGGCTTTAACTACTGTTTCGGTCGGTTAATTTTTTGAAAAATCAGCACGTAGTAGTTTAGTAAAGATAAGAATCGAATAATGAAATACGAACGTCGGACCAAAATACATTTTATATTAAAACTAGACTAGGTTTGCGAAATTGTGTACATCATCACAAATATTTTATATAGATACATACATAATGTCACGACTTTTCCCCATGGGGGTAGTCACAAATATTATTATATAAAGAATCAGAATAAAAAATATAATGGTGTCTCAAAAACTCACACAGTTTGCCCCGTTTGATCGCTCGAGTAAGGTAACGGCGCGCTGCGCTTATCTATACTTATAATAAATCTGTAGAGAGGTCAATTCTATACATACATGAAATATATTTTTAAAATAACTAGGTATCAGGGGGTGATTAGTGATGGATACTGATGCCAAAAATGCAATCAGTAAAATTTTTGTCTGTCTGTCTGTCTGTCTGTATGTTCCTTATAGAAACAATAACTACTCGACGGATTTTGGATTTTGGTACAATTATTCTTCATACTCCTGGGCAGGTTATAGTATACTTTTCATCACGCTACAATCAATAGGAGCAGAGTAGTGAAGGGAAATGTTGGGACAACGGGAGAAGTTACTCCATTTTTTAAGCTTCCGTCGCGTGTGCAGCCTTAATGGTTAAAGTTACATAGAAATCATGTATGACGGAAATAGTCTTTATAATATTAACCATAAACGCGGGTGACACCGCTGGCACAGTTAGTTAAAAATAAAACTAATGGGACTAAATTAACTTGTGACATTGCTTTACAGTTTTTAGTAGGGTGTAACTTTATTTAAGGTAGTGTTAATAATATTTGGTCAAAATAAAACATGGTATAAATACTATTGTCATCGATTCTGTACAGATTCTGTTAACAGTTTTTATTTTAGGTTTCGTATATATTAAACATAATATCTTATATATTTAATTTTTAATGACTACATTAGATGATTATACTTTTAAACCATATTGGTATCCCATAGGTAATTTCTAAAGAGTGTTTGAAAAGAAGTATAAGATTGTTTGTCTATAGATCACTGTTCAGAAACTAGGAACTTTACCTTTAGGAAGTGTATTTATGGCTGTTTATGTGTGTTTGACTCTATCAAATTTATTTTGAGGCTTAACATATTTTTTTAGTCAGGTTGAACAGATAGGCTTCTTTTATACGTAAACAGTTCTTATCATAATTTTTCTAGCTTTCTATTGTCCCGTGCCTAATCAGGGTCCAATTAGGTCATGGTCCATAATTTTGTTAAGCTGGTATTTAAATTGAAGGGACTGCTTGTCTGACCTTTGTAACTATTTAGATAGGGGAACCAGATACATAGGAATATATTTTCACATCCATAGTTATTTGAATGCGCAGGCGATGAATTTTCCCATCCTTGAGCAAGTGGTATTCTTTCATACTTAGATATAAAAAAAACAGAGGTACGTTCCCGGATTTGAACGCATGTGAGGAGCGTGTCCTTTTGATTAAGCTACATAGAACTACTCAGACAATAGCTTGCGTGTACCGCGTAATAAATTAATAAATAAAATATATAGCCATCGTTTTAACCTTAATTTCAGGAAAGTCACTCATTACGTGTATGTTAATTAAATACGATGTCTCTCTAAGTCAATAATTTGTCACTTAATCAATGTATGTATTTAAGTTTTACTGGCTCGATGGCGTATTCGGTAGTGACCCCATGCGCCAAGAGTTGTGGGTTCGATGCTCACCCAGAACAAACATTCGTATGATGAATACTTGCGTTTGTTCTGTGTCTGGGTGCTAATATCCAATATATTTAAGTATATATTTGTAATACCACTGTTGATTCTGATATCCGTAACACAAGTGCTTTAGCTACTTACCTCGGAGTCAGATCAATGTATGTGATGTAGTCTAATATTGATTTATTAATAAGTTATCACTGAAGCAAAGTAGGTACGTGATTCTTATGATTTAAAATATACCCGTGCAGTATCCAGCGAGCAAATTAGGGCAGTAGTATGATGATAGGACGGAAACATAGCTAATAGGGATTCTGGTTCTCTGTCTTTTGATAATAGTGTGCTCTTTATGTCTTGTTTATTCAAGAATACGGGTGGTAGATGTCCGGCAGAGAGATAATAACATTATCACAATCATGAGATGGGGTGTACGGCCTGGAGGAAAACGAACAAGTATTGTTCCTAAATACATTAGTGCTTATTAGACATATTGAGGAGTACGTACTTTCAAGGCTGCTTCAGTATTTGATATGCCCACTTCATCATCTAATACAAGCTCGATGGCACATTCGGTAGTGACCCTGCCCCATGCGCCAAGAGTTGTGGGTTCGATCCCCACCCAGGACAAATATTCGTATGATGAGTACTTGCGTTTGTTCTGTGTCTGGGTGTTAATATCCAATATTTAAGTATATATTTGTGATACCACTGTTGTTTCTGATATCGGTAACACAAGTGTATAATGTATGTGTTGTTGTCGGATATTTATTTATTTATATTTATCATTTTTAATAATCCCTACTTATAAATACAAGAGTCACTGTGTGCTACCACTTCACGCCAAAACCTTAAACGAAAAACACTTGTCATGAAATTCAACAAAAGTTACTTTTTATCTCGAAACAATTCATAGATCCCGAGAGACGCTTGATAGAGTCTCCGTGAGAAATTGAATATCATAACCGACAGGCTGTTCGACTAGTTTAAGATACTGGTCACGAAATCAAAGGTCACGGGTTTGAATCCCCCTAGAAGCGTACGAGTATTATGTTCCTGTGATGTACTTTGTTCCCAAGTCATGGATGTTTATAAACGTATTCAAACATCTATGTCCTAGTATACATAACACAAGCATAGAGTACATGACCAGTTTGGCGAAAGTTATGTTGATGTTATGGGATTTTTTTAATGGCTAGAGAAATGGCGTGAAGCTAATTAAGTTCAATAACGAGTAACAAAAACGGACGAATCTTATTGCATTAGCTTAAAAGTTTGTTTTTTTTCCTAGCTAAGAAACGGCAGATCTTAAGTATTTTTAACCGACTTCAAATAAAAGGAGGAGGTTCTCAATTCGACTGAATTTTTTTGTTTTTATCATTAGTATATCTGTCTATTAATAATCTATTGGATGTTATGATGACCACACGCTCCTCAACAAAGGGGACTTGACAGACATACAATGAAATGATCCTATAAGGATTCCTTAATAATTTTATGGTACAGATTTCGTTTTAAAACCCAAAGGTTTGGTCTTAGTATAACTGCTGTACCTACCTATCTAAGCATTTTCTACTTAAGAATATTATAATAAATATAGAACAATAAATTCAAATATACATGTATAATTATAATAAACACATACATATAATCATGCTCGTAATCCCTGAAGGGCTAGAAAGAGTCTAAAGAGCAGGACATTCCTTAAACCACATTCAGCCAAAATAAACTAAGCTGGAATAAGTATTGTGAAAAGTTGTGACAAGTGGATAAATCGTCGCTTACATTATCACATTCCCAATAACACCTAGACTAGCTAGACAATGAAAACAGTTGGCATATTATTTTTAAATCCCAGACCAGCACGGGATTAATTTTAATACATATACATAAATAGATGGATACATTATATTCCACTCAGAATAACAAGCATTTATCTCAGAAGCAATCACACCAATAAAGTACTTAGCTATTGGAATGAGTTCGAATTTCTCCAATATCATACTATCCACTACATTATGGCTTTCAATAAAACGTCCTCTTACACACATGAGCTTTAAAATAAAGACGAAAAAACCTACAACCCAACGGACTTGTTTTTACAAAAATCTCTTTTTTTATCTCTTAGAGTCGATGGTCGATTTTATCGTGATATAAATCCAGATAATTAAGTGGTGTGACAAAAAAATGGAGGCCCAATATGTTTTCGGTCCGTCGACTCTTATAATACTAGATGGTAATGAATGAACAGAGATAAGCCGAGAGAGGCTGGGTTCAGAGGACAAGGGACAGGTTATCCCTTTGTGAATGAACATTTCGAAGGGCCTCGCGTGTGTAGGTGTCTACCTACATACACTTTTACTTGTTTTAAGTGTAAGCTGCGTGTGTGTGACAGGGGTTCGAGACAGAATCGACTTTTAATGTTAGTGCCTTTTAAAAATCGATTCCGTTGCTTTTTACAGAATAAAAAGCGATGAATTGTAAGCTTCTAATTTGAGGTTTTACTTTTATAAATACGTATAGATATTTAATACGTATTTTTAACCGACGAAAAAAACGGAGGAGGTTATCAATTTGACGCATATATTTTTATTTTTATTATTTTATAGGGATGATATTTATTCTGAAGCGCAGAAAAATACTGATGGAAACTTGTTAACATAAGTTCTATGCTTTGAACAGAAACTGCATCTAACTATATAAACTTATGTGTATAAATACTCTCCTTAGTGAGTCGGACAAATTTAGGTTTTATACAGTTAGCACAGTTTACGAAATCGTGAAAATGTAACATCAGATAAAGTACAGTGACGCGTGGCGTGTGTGAATACTCATGAGGTTAAAGTGCATTTAAGTAAAGATTAGCCTCTAAAGGCCTAATGCACCTGTAGCAACCGTCTCGTGTAATATAATATAGCCTGGAAATATGGCACGTCCTCGCTCTGTGCCAACTTCAGAATTGTTACAAAACATTTAAAACTAAAATGAATATATATACTCATTATAAGTTAGGTTCATTAATTTTAGTTTTTAAATACGCATTTTAATTTATAAATACATCTGAATATGTATTTCCGATTAATGGCACGGAATGGTTGATCTAAGGCCTAAGCACTAGAGTTGTTGTTCACTTTAGCATATTCGGGCCTAAACTTTACGAAAACAATATTATTTCATTTGTAAGCAGTTTATTCGATAATTTATATGGTAAAACATTTTTAAAGTACTGTATTTTTTTCAGAAATAACAATAGCTATCACCGGTTATGTATTTTAAATGAAGTAGGTATAATAGATAAGATAAGTATAGTCGCTTCAAGATAAACGCTTTATAAATGTATGTAGAAATTACAATTAAAATAATGCTAACTAACAATAAATTGCAATTATAAACCAATTACTACCACATAATGTCACCAGAATGGATGCAAATGGGTATCTCTGGACAATGTATTAGAGCCTACTAATTAGCACCACACTTACTTACCTAGCTTAAACTGGGCATTAGCTCTTTGTCCCTGAGTACGTAACATGCTGTTGTACTTTAAGCAAACAACACCTATGATATAATAATAGCTATGAGTAAAGTATTGATGACCTTAAAATGATTATTTAGGCAAACAGATCGATGTTAAAAGGAAAAAATCGATTTCTGACAATACTCAGTACTATACTATGATTTGCAGAATTGTCTTTGTAATGCTTGGTAACAATTTTGTGCAAAAGTAATTTCGATTGTGAATACAGGTATATAATTAATTTGCCTAAGTTTCTATGAAAGTAAATATGTATATATATATTATCTATATAGTTATTTCTTTTTAACTCATTACATGAATACATACCTACCAACCCTATAATCCTTGGGGTAGACAGAGTCTAAGGAGGAATGCGCTACCTAAGCCGAGAAATAAATTTCTTTTTTATAAATAAAAATACAGCATATTTTTTTTATTAATACTTGGCGAGCAATTCAAATGACAAAAGTTATCAATTTAATAAAATTTTGTTTGTATTGGCATTGTATTGTGTTGCATTAGACCATTCCGTGGAAAGTTTAAAAAAAGCCATAATTTACGCGTACACATATGGGAAGCTATTTCAACTTAAGGTTTTCTACGCAAAGGTACTACTAAATTTAAAGTTTCTTTTTCTGAATTTAGTACGTCATCGGCGCGGCGACAACAATGGAGGTTAAAAACCATACGGTTCCTTATATTTTTTTACATATTGTGTTTCAAACACTGGAAGGTGCTGACGTCGTTGCATGTTAACATGTTCACTGATTTTATAATTAGTTACTTTTGTCTCAAAGCCGCTCGCTTCATAGCAAAGGACAAGTGCTTTAGTCCCTACACATTAATCTATGAAGCGGTTACAGAGCTTCAAATTATATAATTTAAAAAATGCGCAGGAAATTTATTATAAATTAAAAATAGTGCCAATGAGCTTTCGTGAATTCGTTTCTCGGTCATCAAATTAAGGAAAACTAATTCTAATACATACATGGAAGCCGGTCTGGGTGTGCTCGTGGTGGTTTAGTTTTTATTTTTATTTTACTCATAAGTTTAACTTATTTAGAATTATTAAATGGCTGCACGCCGCGACATGAAAAATATAACCCAGTAACGAGATCTAGAAAGGCTTGTAAAACTACACCTGACATGCAGATAGCTAAAAAACTGAGCAGAAAACTCCACTTTATAAAGTAAAGTACACCAGAAAGGATCGCTCCACTTTCGAAGTCAAATTAATTTGCACGTCTTATTTGCATCTCCAATTATAATTCGTTCCTGGATAGCGAGTGACATTTCTACGAAAAGCCGGGATCCGTGCCGCGAAACGCAACTCCAGCTTCTTAATATTATAATCTTATTCTAAACATTGAATACATTAAGTAACAGTCAACCCAAGTTGTTACTTGTTATCCCGCCAGTTGTTTCAAACCCAGCGTCTGAGATAACTTAACCAACCGAGTTACATACGAGTAGACACTATGATTTCCTTCCAAGTTTATTTTTATAAATAGGTAGGTTTGTGTGTACTGTAATCATCAAAACATTTATGAAAGTTTAGAAATGCGACATAAATTTTAAATTTTCTTTTACGGTTTTATTAACAATCGTCAGTCTCAATAGAACAGACTCGATCTAATTCAAGCTATTAATCGCGTTAATAAAAGCGCTAGTAAGTATTGTGTAGTAAAGTTTACGAGTCGTCCGCAAATCATTCCGTTTAATTTTATTTTATAATCCTTGTGTGGCATCATAAATTGATGGCTCTAAATTACTCCAATGCGGATATTAAATAAGACTTAATGCCGATGGTAATGATACTATAGGCAATATCCAAGTTCGTTTTTAGTTTGACTATGTGTGATAAAAATATATTGACGGGAAGAGAACTGATGAAGTTTGACGACTTTTCCGAGTATTATATACATACTTAGATATACAATACTATTATTCTCATTTCGTAAGACGAAATATTAATTAACATTTTGGATTTTTTCATATAATCTAATCAAATCTGAAAAGAACTATCAAGCAAAGTATTTAAAAATCTACTTTTTATCAAAGTGCTACCCGCACCTCTAACTAGCACAGCAACTAATTTGACTGATTTTGCTCCACCAGGGCTCCTACACCTGAGACGTACCTATGTAAACACGGCCCAGATTACTTCCAAAGTCTCGGTTGTTTATCCTCCCAACCCTTACATGAATTAACTTCGCAGTGAACAAATACAAGTCCTTAATAAGGCTTCCTTCAATAGACGTCGGATCAAAAGCGAACGCTTTGTACTGCCTACTTCACATGAAATGGGTAACGGGTTGCCATATAAGGTCGCTAACTCCCGTCTACATGGAAATGTAACCGCTAAATGATAAAACAAATTTACGAGCGGCGTTGCACCATATACACATACCTATAAGAAAAATCATTATTGGATAATATCATAACAAAAATCGGAATCTTTTATAATTAACTTAGCATATGCTACATACATAACAAGCAGTAGGACAATATGAATGATATAGGATTGTCCTATGAAAAAAAAACGATGTAAAGTCTAAAATATCAATTTAGATTGATCGATTTGTTCTTAATTAATATAAAGAAATCCACTACAATACAGTATCAAATAAAATATTCATAAGTATTTGATTTGATAGATTGTGAGCGAAATGTTTCTACTCATATACAACAAATTAATTAGTTAGTTCCTTGGTTTGTGTTATTGAGTCAATAACGTTAACATATACGCAACGCATTCGATACTAACATTGTCATTATTATTTAAAGTTGAAAACCCTTGCATCTGTCCACCCGCATCGTTGCCATTCCCCTGTATCCCGGGTGCAATTCCTGCGGCGAGAAAAAAAAAATTGCTGCGAAAACGGGTGCTGATATCTATGAACTTTTAAAACAACCAAATAGATATACTCAATTACACCGAAACGCTTCCATTGTGCATTTATTAAACCTGTTGTGTCGTCTACGAGGAATTTAATGGTAAACCTAGTTAATTATTTAATCTTCATTCTGCTATTTGCTGGTGTAAGTTTAGTGTTAATCGATCCAGCTGTGTAAATTAGTTTTGCTGTAGAAATTAGCTAAAACAAATTGGCAAACAAAAAATTGCACAATTGAAATAAACTGTTATTACTTAAAACATAAGTCGATTCGACAATTCATTAATAAATCGTTGTTTATTAAATATTATCAACTATTATTATTTTACATGCTCTATTTCTAATCATAGATTTAAAGTAAAGCTATGATAAAACTTTAATACATCAAATGTGTATTGTCACATGCAATAAAATGTAGCTTTAGAGCGTATTACAAAGAATTTAAAAATCGACTACTAATGTATAAACATAGAGCATCACCTGCATATACAATATGTAGAGTTAATAGAAAGCTATTACCGTAGCACAAAATTTAATAGAAAGCTTTATGATAGCATAGCTTTTGTTGTTTCTGGAATACATGCAATTTACCCCTTCCGTGGGCTATAACCAAAGACGAATCGATTGTACTGGCAGCGTTAAGTATAATTTGCTGTATACAGTAGGTATTAGCAGGGGATCGATCATCTAATAACGGCGTACATCGGTACAGGGCAGGTACAAGGCACAATCAACGCCACATGCAGATTTTCCCATAGGATCATGTGACATGTAAATGCATTCCAAGGGAGACAGTCTCAGAAAGCTCTTAGCGTTTGAGGAACTAGTATGTGCTAGACGAGGCGACATCTCTCCAGTCTATTTAGTTTCTTGAACTGTGAACTATTATTGAATGAAAGTTTCCTTTGGATACTTACTTTCTTTTAAAATTTATTTTCTACAACTGCAAAAATTTATTCATAAAGAAGAAGATGGCTTGGAAACTAAACACGACTTTTAGAGTGTTACAATCAAAAATCTTACCTAGTCCTTTTACAATATGTATTCAAATATAAAAAAAAAAACAACTAAATGAGATAGGGGATGAGGGTAAAGAATATGTGTGAAAAAAAAATTGGTTTCCAAACTATTACGATTTATAAGGATCTATTTAATACTAGCTTCTACCCGGGACTTCGTCCGCGTGGAATAGTTACTTTGGGCTAACGTTAACTTTAACCCGCGACTTCGTTTACGTTGAAGATGAAAATATTTTTTATGAAGCTGTTGTGGTACCTACATCTAGCTTTGAGTATAAGTGAGACTTTATTATAATATCATGTACATAGATCAGAGGTTCCCGAACTTTTTTATCAGACTGACCACTTTAAAAAAAATTGCTGGTCCAGGTGGGCCCCCCGCAGCTATATTTTAACATGTGCCTAGTCGACAAAAAATGTGAAGATTAGATCTAACAATGGAAATTTGCGTTGCGGATCAGGTCCAACCACGAATTAACAGTTAAAAAAAAATAGAATTGATTGGTTAATAAATTAATTGATTGTGCTGTAAGTGGATGTCTAAAAAGTAAAGTAAGCCTGAGAGGATATCAGATACCTTTTATCTGCCTAAATTAATAGGTCAAGCCAACATTTTAGTTCTTCACTATAGAAATCAGATAGATCCCCGCTTACGAATTATGAACCCCATTTTTTTTGTCAAGCCGACGTAGACCCTGGTCGAGTCTCCCGTTGACCCCTGACCAAAGACTAAAGACCACCATCTGGACCACTTTAGTCTTTGGTAGTCAATGATGTAGATTGCAGGTAGGTTTTTTAAAATAAAATCAAAACTTATGTTATTTTTAAGTACTACGCAGAAGTAACACTAATTAAACCATAATTTTAGTTTTATTTTCTTCTGGCGGAAATAGATATTAATTTTCACCAGAACTAGATCTCGATAGAGCAACATTAGTTGCGCGTGCGAAAAACATTAATGGCGTAAATCTATTCATACGTGCTTAAATGTTTGCCCCTAGTCCTTATAATTTTTTACCGCATACGGTACTTTCATCAGAAATTGTTTTAAAATTAAAAGGCAAATCCGTTGGTATCATAAGGATGCGAGGTATCAGCTCTGTTTGCCCTACTGCTGGACCAATCAAAATCGTAGGACCAATCACGTTATTGCGAAGAAATGTTACTTAGAATCTGGTTCCGTTGCATACATTTGGGCTGCGAAGTTATTTTAAACTGCGATATCTCCTAAGATATTGCGATGCGATTGTACTATGTGCTTCTATGTATATCAGACATCAAAATTGAATTATTATTTGTTTAGTAGCTAAGCGTAACAACCATCGTCTATACAGGACGCGCTTAGCGAGGATCAATTCTGCAAACAGAGTTATTACTGAGCCACTTGATATATATTTTTCATTTAATTGTGGTTACCCATCCTAGTTGGAACCACGACCGGGGTTGCTTAACTTGCGTTAGCGCTACGACCTTTAAGTAATCGAGCTCGTCACTCACTCCTTACCTTCATAAAGTTTCAACCAATTCAACTGATCGGTTATTTTATAACATTTCATAAGTGATTCTTCATATTGATATAACTTTTTTATTTATGAACCGATTGAAATTAATCAAACACTAAATGTTAAGTCAAGTAAGCCAAGTCAACGATTTTGTTAAAATCGAATTTAAATCGGTTAAGCCATTTCTGAGATTAGCGTGAACAAACGTACAGACACACAGACAAACAGAAAAGAATCCTAAAAATCATTGTTTCGGGTCCTATTGCGTTCATAAAGCCCCCATAATAGATTTTCTTATAGGTATATCTCCCATGTACAGACAGCGACCAGTTACAATGTTATATTAGTATATGTAGGTATAGATTGCTATTCTAACAATAATAAAGTCAACCCTAAGCATGTCTTAGTAATAAAATTACCTTACCTTAAATATATTTTTCCTTAACACGATTTTTGCAATTATAATTTATTATTATAAAATTATAAATTCTTTAGACTGACACACCAATTCCCTAGTTCCAATCTAAGCTTTGATGCTTGTGCTATGGATACTAGGTGAATAGATAAACATACTTAAATACGTTTATAAACATCCATGACTCGAGTACAAATATTTATGTTCATCACACGAAATATTTGGCTCTAGCGGGATTCGAACTCGCGACCCTTGGTTACGTGGCCAGGGTCTCTGACCACTCGACCAACCGGCCAGTCAATTAATAAATTCCTACGGTTTCCATAATATTATAATACTTGCAGTTTATTAGAATAAAGACTAGCAACAAAATGCCATAACTAACAAGGTATTATGACAGGTTAAACACTGCTTCCTGCATGAATATTAAGCAAAATAACTTCGTCGCGATATAAAAGCGTTTCAACAATAAAAAATCATTTATTACGTACATACATACATACATAACATCACGCCCATAATCCCCGAAAGGGTAGGCAGAGACAAAGGGGCAGCATGCCCCTTCAACCACATTCAGCCAAAAATAAAGCTGGGCTGGGTTAGATGGAAAATTGTGAAAAAGCGTGACAAGCGGCTAACCTGTCGCCTACACAATCACATACCCAAAAACCCGTAAACCATTAGTCGCCTCTTACTACATGCTAGGCAAGAACCACAGTTGGCACATTCTTTTTTTTTGTCCCAGATCAACATGGGCCAAGTCCCAGACCAACATGGGACAAATTCATCATTTATTATTTTTGCCTAATAATACGTATCTATTAATAGTATAAAATTAAAAAAGAAAACTTTTACTATTAGTAAATTATTAGTAAACTATTATTTGTGAATAAATGCAATAATTATGCAATATATGAATATGAGGAAAAAAAAACCATAGTTAACAATAATTCATCTACTTTAAAATATATATTCATGCAACTAACCCTTAAAACAGTTAGTTAGAGCAATAGCTTATTGGTAAAGAAATTGGGCTGCACATTGAATAAAGTGTTCCCCATTTCCATTTGTGCCAGTGTATTTTGTTGTAATACATTCCGCCATTCGTTCGAAAGATTCTCCCCTCCCTCCCCAACAAAGTTGCGTGCGTATCGGGCGCCGTTAAAGCTGTTAATTATAAAAAAAATAGCATTTTCTAACACGATAAACTACGGAGAACGCCTGTAAACACATTCGACACGTGTAACAGATATTAGGTACAAGTGGCGGATAAGACGTTGCCGCCAATATTCGACTGATTACCGGGTTCCGTATTTACTTTGAAGTAGACAGTTTCCTAGATACTTAAGAGTATGTCGTTTTTGACTGCATGCAAGATATTATGTATCTCACTGCGGGTGCTCGGTAAAAACTAAACTTGGTATTAGGTGCAATTTAGGGCTATTTCCCTATCGAATAATGTACGAGTACCCATAAATGTTCAAGTTGACATACAAAAAAGGTAAATTTTTCCGATGCTTTAAAACATGTAATACCATCCAGACCCATTCAATACAAGTGAATTCTGCCAAATAGACATGGTGTAAGTGATGGACAGATAAAACCCTTCCGCGAATATCCGGCGGTGAATTGCAGGTTGGGTTTTAGGATTCCGCGGTCAGCAACTTAAGAATAATTTGTCACAAAAAAATTATTACGTATTAATCTGAATTTTATTTAGTTCCTGTCTAATAATATTTTCAACATACCTAATATTCACTACAGTTTAATAATTCTTATGTTTTTTTGTTTATCATCAAAAGCAGATTTGTTCGAAAAATTTTCGAAGGTCCTTATTTGTAATTTAATTTCAAAGTGTTATTTATTACTCAATAAATTAATGTCTAAGTAAATGCGTGAATGTTTTAAAATTTTGTTAGTAGTTAAACTCATTGCAAGCCATAATGCTTTAGGTGCTGGATTAAAGGTAATATTAATTTAAAACCATATACCTACCTAAAATTAAAATATTAAATAATGAAAAAGAAGAAGTTGTGAGAATATTAATCATCATCAGCATGGCGTTGTCATGGTTGCGTCCGTGTACCGAAGCTCGGGGTCCACCTTCCTTACCTTACGCCTCCACTTCGGCCGGTCTTTGGCATCCCTGGTTGTGAGACCATTTGCACGCATGTCATCCGCTATGACATAAAGCCAGCGTTTCTTGGGTCTCTCCCGTCTACCGGGGCCCGGCGGAGGCGGCATGGCCAGATATTTGTTCCCTACGTAGCTTGCCGGTTTTCGCAAAACGTGTCCGTACCAACGGAGGCAGCTCTCCTGCAATTTGTCGGTAATGTCGCGAACATGAAGGCTGCCGCGGATGCGGAAGTTCCTGACGCGGTCCTTTCGCGTCACCCCACACATCCACCGCAGCATTTTCATCTCGGTGACCCACAACTCTTGCATATGTCGCTCAAGTACTGGCAACGTTTCACTGCCATAGAGAAGGACAGGTCTAATAATGGACTTATAGACCTGACCTTTCAACTTAACAGGATCAACATCTTAGGATCACAAATGATACCAGATACCTCACGCCATTTAGCCCACGCTGCAGCTGTGCGTGCCCTGACGTCACAGTCGATGTCACCGGACGCAAGGAGTGCAGATCCCAGGTATTTAAACTATGCCGACGGATGTGGGATCTGTAGTATTACAAGCCAGGTATTCCGTCTTCGCCACATTGAGTTTCAGACTGCCGTTCTCAAGCGATCCCTTCCTAGAGTTCACGCGTCTTACCAGGCGACCCCTGTCCGAATCTGCCAGCGCAATATCGTCGGCATACATGAGCAGCCATGGCGGCTGCTCATGAGTGTCTGTGATATTTGACACGACGTCTAATACTACGCTGAACAGGAATGGACGGAGGACGGACCCCTGGTGAACTCCAACGGTGATAGGGAAGGCATTGGTGTCGCTAACAGCGGTTCGGACTACGGAGTTGCAGTCGCGGTACATGTCTCGGATGATGTCAACATAAGCCTCCGGGACACCCTTGGATCGCAGGGCCCGTCAGATTATCGATCGAGGGACACAGTCGAAGGCCTTCTCCATATCCAGAAACAGGAGGTGCAGATGAGCAGGTGAGGGCAAAGATAGGGTCCATGGTTCCGTATCCAGGACGGAAGCCATATTGACAATCCGATGTCGGATCCGGGAGTCTACTACTCGCTCAAAGAGCTTCATGGTGTGGGACATGACCTTTATACAGCGATAGCTTCCACACTCTTGCACACTGGCGAGGGATCCGTCCGGTAAGAAGTATGCGGTTATAAAGGTTTGTTAAAATGCCCACACCACGAGGACCCATCGCCTTCCAGGCCTCGATGGGGATCCCGTCAGGACCGACAGCTTACCGATTCTACATGCGGCGAAAACTAGTCCCAGATTGGGAGGCAGATCCGGTGGCTGCACCTCATTATGCTGCTTGTTCAGCAGCTCGTGGAAATATGAGCGCCATCTATCCTTCACCGCGAGCTCCTCGCTCAACAGGTTTCCGCAGTGGTCTTTAACACAGCGGCACTTGGTAATATCCAGTGCCACTTTGACCCTCGAACGTGCCAACTTATAAATTTGCTTTTGCCCCTCAGACGATTCCAACTTATCTTATAGCGGTTGTAGGTGAGGTTGTGAGAATATTAATGTAGGTATTAAAACCAACCCTAGTTTAAATAAATGTATTTCTGAAATCTCTATTATAAATAAGTTAAAAGTCATCATCTTCCTAGCGTTATGTCCCGTGTTTAGACGGGGTCCGCTTAGACCATGATCCAGGATTTAGCGAGTCTGGTAATTACATTGAAGCGACTGCCTATCTGACCTTCGTAACCCTAAGATAGGGGAACCAGACAATTTTTGGATCATGGTTACAAATCCAAAGTTATTTGAATTTGCAGGTTTCATCACGATGTTTTCCCTCACCGTCGAGCTAGTGGTATAAATACGTACATAGATTTTAAAAATCCAGAGGTACGTGCCCGGGTTTGAACCAGCACTCCTTGGTTAAGAGGCGCGTGTCCTTACCATTGAGCTACCACCGCTCAAATAAGTTAAAAGTATAGATTGATATTAAGTTGCGGGATATGAATAAGGAAATCCTTGTCAATATGACGCAGGCGCTAGACGTTTTGAGTGATCACCACGGAACCACTGTAAAACACTCGCACGAGAGACACTTAGCCGAACTCTAAGCGGACGATTAAGTGGCGAGTCCTTGAGCAGAATTAAGGGGCAGATGCGTTTCGCGTTTTTGTATACTCGCATTAGTTTTATGTGGCCACTAACTTCTCAGCGGGGACCCTAGACAGCGATAAGAACCATGTTTTTTTCATTCAGAAGCTAACGACGCAGAATGAGATAATGGGGGAATAAGTATTTGGCGTACAAACGTTGTCGGTTTAAACAATATCAGTTGCTAATTGTTAACTTGGTTTATCGGTCTACTTCAATGTAATTAAACATTAATGAGGATAATAACGACGGTACCTGAAAGGAATATGATTATAGTAAGTACCTACATAAGTACGTGATCAATATTTATTGATTAATGCTTTTTGCGCTGGAGTAGGGCGCCGCCATATATCATATTGTTTTTAAGACGTCAACTATCGCCACGCCACGCTTGTTAGTGTTAAATATATTTTTTTCCCTTCTTTTATTTTATAGTAATTTGTTTTATTTGAAATATAATAAAATATAACTTATTTTTAAACTATAGTATTATTAATAATATACGTATCAAACACACTAACCACTTAAACCTGCATGGTTGATTTTCTTATTTTAACACTTATTTAGATATCTAAACTACGCATTGGTGGCTATTATTTGAAATAGATAATAAGTAGCTTAAGTTGGACACCGATCAGGTGTACCGATTGAAAATAGATGTACCTACTTAATGTTGTTTAATTATGATTCTTTAAAATACATATTATTTGTTTTAGATTTAAGTAAAAAATTCGCAATAATTGATATTCATATCTACACAATTAATATATTTGAACACGATAAAAATGTACGAGGTATTTGAAGAAAAAAGTAGATTACCTATAAAAAAAAAACTTGACAACATTTATGGTTAGCAAAATAGTTATAGGTAAATTCGGATAGCTACGAGTATTGTCTATAGGCAGGCCGAGCTCACGCGGTAAGTAGTCGTTACATTTTTGATTAATGACTACGACATTTAACAACGAAAAAATTATATAGTGTTTTGTTTTAAGATAATGAGCGTTAACTTAATAAATAATTAATGGGCTCGAGTCTAAAGATACAACCAATAGTAGCCCGATAACTAAATATACGAGTAACAGTATTCCCGCTAATTGATATGGTTTGTTTTAATTTCCTCGTCCGTAATGAATTATTACATAGTAAAGAAACAGTAAGTGTAAATAAAATTTTGGATTCTTAATGTTTTTTAAATGAGTGGAGGTGAGTTAGGAGGATAAAAATACTTTACGGCCTATTCACATCCCTACCAAATACACAAATAAAAAAACATAAAAATCGGTTGACCCATTTCGAAGGAGTTCGACCTCAACCATTCTGACAAGAGATTTATATAAGAGTGGTTCTTTGCATAAAGGAATAATGGTGAATTTGTTTACTTATGTCATCTATTATCCGAAATACATACTTATATCCGACTATATCGGATATATTCCGACTACACCACATACATTGATCTGACTCCGAGGTAAGTAGCTTAAGCACTTGTGTTACGGATATCAGAATCACCAGTGGTATTACAAATATATACCTACTTAAATAATATTGGATATTAACACCCAGACACAGAACAAACAAAAGTATTCATCAAACGAATGTTTGTCCTCGGTGGGGATCGAACCCACAACTTTTGGCGCATGGGGCAGGGACATTACCGAATGCGCCATCGAGCCAGTCAAATGAAATGATATTCGTTACTAGTCACCTCGTAATTGCATACCTACTGCAAATATTATTAAAATTTAAGCGTCACTTATCCGTTTTGGTAAATATGTATCCTCCACATATCATCAGTGTATTTCGTAAAAAAACAAAACCTACATAATTTATGTTCAGAAACAACAAATAGCATGTCATCTATACAATATTATACAGAGGAAAGATTTGATTGTTTGTTTGTTTGCATTTAATAGGATAAAAAACTACTCGATCGATTTAAAAAACATAGGCTATATTTTATTATTAGCGCGGGGTGCTGCTAGTCGTACAAAATCTTGTCTCTAGTAAAGATATGATATGGACAATTGCCTTCCAAAATAATAAGCAAGGCTTATCAGAGCAACAAACACAGTACACAAACACGAATCCTCGTTAAAATCTAACCCCAAACAGCGCTTATCACAAAAAGGCCGCGAGCACGCACTGAAGATAGTCTGGTCACAACGCAATTCAGCCCGCCTATTCTACGGGCGAATTCAATTAACTGAACAAGCCATGAGAGTAATAAATTCTCTAAACAATCAGAATTCGAGCCCTGGTAATATGTCCGTCCCGTTGCATACGCATTGCGGTCGTGGCTCTGTTTAATCAACGTATAAACACGTTGTATGCCCGTCCCTCGTGGACATGTGTATCTATGTGCCTTTTTTGCCACAGTAAAAAGGTTTATGTGTGCCCATTGTTTTCGGCAAAGATTACTTTTTGCGGGGTAACTTAATTAATGCGAATCGCAAATGAATGCGCTGCGCCAACGGGTGACGCTTTTTTTGTGCCGGTTTGTAATTATAGATACTGGCTCCTAAGTTTTGACTTTTTGTATAATACTTATGTTAATTGTTAAATCGAATTTACTGCCTGATATAATTCAAATATAAGGTATGTCTTTGTTCAACTTCTAAATTATTGGTAAACTTGTAGGTACATTGTAGTACCCACTGAAAGTATGTTCCGATTACAAATATAATATAGATGTCAGTATAGTATTGAGTGATACTCAAAATATAATCAACTTCTCATTGCTTTGGACGCAGCTAAGCTAATCTCCTAACTTATTTTGATAATAGTGTTTTATTTGACTTAATAACAAGTAATGAAATGTAGGATGTTAGGTACTACGAGTATATGAATAGTAAATAGTGTGTACCTACATTAATTGGTGAAAATAGTCGAGAAGTCTTCGACAAGCAAAAAAAGTTTCGCCAAATAGATTAGAATCTGAATTCATTACCGTGTGTAAAACTGCCACGCAAAATTGTTTTTCCACATACCTACTCTGTAGAAATAGGTTAGACTACAAATGTCTTATGAAGTAATATTATTTACATAACATAAAAAAATATACGCAATGAATATTTAATACGCATGTAGCGCTCACCATTAAGTTCTGCGATATTTTTATAGCTTTATGACGCACAACATTTGTACGACAGAATTTAACAAAAAAATAGTTTGTTAGGTGCTAAGTAGTTCGTTTGTTTACCTATTCAAAAATGAGATGTAGAAATATAGATTGGAATAATTTAACAGTAAAAAAACACGTTGACTTTGACTACGTGTCTTGTTAAGAACTAAGCAGTAATAAAAATAGAGAGCCTTGTTAGGCGGAGAGGGTGGCGCCGACTCCGCGGTGAAAGCTGAATTTCGAGCATCGCACCACAAAAACGTTCACCTAATGTAGCGTGTAGCACAAACGCTGCACAGGGTAATACATTACACTCCTCTGAGCCCTTTATCTATCTCCGTACATAGCATCAAATTGTAACAAAAGGATTATTCAAGTAAGCGGATTAAAGCCGCTCTCCTAATTTATATCCGTGACTCGAGCACCACCAAAGCGAGTTTCCTTGTTTTTCTAGCAGAACTAATCCATTTTTAAAGTGCTTTTTATGGAAATTCGTTTTGTGAATGATGTTTACACGTCGGCGGTGTAGTCAAACGGGCCATTGTCTGGGAGGTGTGGGGTCGCGACCCAACCTCCGCTCTTCATTATTCAGCGCTATTCTACTCCAGCCGCGGAAAAACCTTCTCCGCCGCTAATTAACCTTTATTCGAGCCCTAAGACACTGCGACATGCGTATCGCCCCACCGACTCTGCTATCTGATCCATCGTAAAAATTAATTACATACACATGTTCATAAATATCTAAACTGTTAGCATTTACTGGCAACGTTCGCTCGGCGGGTTCACGCGAACGCTCACGCACATCTACCCGCACCGCGTAATTACCGACAGCAAAAACTTAACATGTCAACCACTACTTTATTTAGTGTTAGTTTTTGTGTAACTTCCTGCCGTGAGAGGGAGACGCCTGGGCGCTCGCCTAAATTCCAAAAATGCGAAATTGGCTCAAATTGCTTGTTATTAACGATGACAGATGTCTTGGCGCCAGGCCATACCGATTCGGGTCGCCGACGAGCCCTACGCCGCATTATTAGAGTTGCATTTCCAATGTCGCCGTTGGAAATCTCTTTGGATTACAGATCGGATGTGTTGATACCAGAGCTATGGATATGCAATTAGTGACACATTTTTTTTCTACGAGGGAAATGAGACGTCCTCTACAGCGAGAACTGGGCGTTTACAGCCGTAATATTGCGGTTACAGTAACGAGCTGAAGGCAAAGTTAATTTTTTATATTAGTTGCGCATTTTAATTATCTGCAGTAAATCATTACACCAGAATACTGAATACAATCACAGTAGACTTGACTGTGCCTTGTTTACCTAAATGACCCAATATTAACCTAAAATATTACAAGTCAAATCTAAAATTTTATAAAAAAAAAGCAAACGTTTATACTTATCGTATTTTATGTTTTATTTAAACGCTATAGCAATGCGTTTTCAAGTGATGCCAATGTCAATAGACACTATCGCTTGAACCAAATGCGATCTTATTAAACGGTTATTTAGAAAGCTTTTGTTGTTCTGGTGTAATTAAAAAACTTATATCTAACACTTAACAGTAGCTGAAAACTCAAACTTTCGCATTTATAATATCAGTTAGGATTAAATTCTTATATGTGAAAGTTCCTGACGTATTATACGTAGATAATACAGATTAGACAGTGCAATATTACCTACAAACAATATCAGATACCTCTTACCAAATAGAGAAAGGGCGTATAGAAATATTGTATAGAAGGGTAATCATTGCTGAATTGATAATAGCTTGTATTAATGCGAGTGACGCGCTTCAAATCCGAACAAGTGACGGTAGAACAAAACTATCTCACTAACACAGAATAACAGGAACAGGTATGATAAGGAAGCGATGTTATCAATGCGAAGTGACAATTTGTACAATGACTAAACCGACATCAAATCAAATATGAATTAGGTATGTCCGCACATTCGATGTTTCAATGTTCCACTGTAGAGAAACATGCGCATTATCGATTATCCGATAAAATATAAAGTTTTAACGAATTACACATGCGCAAATGTCGATTTTGGATTGACACGTGTATCTTAGTTGTTTTTTTGGGGTTCCATACATAAAGGGTAAGACGGGACGCTATTACTAAGACTCCGCTGTCCGTCCGTCCGTCTGTCTGTCTGTCTGTCACCAAGCTGTATCTCATGAACCGTCATAGTTAGACGGTTGAAATTTTCACAGATGATATATTTCAATTGCCGCTATAACAACAAATACTAAACAACAGAATAAAATAAATATTAAAGGGGGCTTCCATACAACAAACGTGATTTTTTTGCCGTTTTTTGCTCGATATTGGTACGGAACCCTTCGTGCGAGAGTCCGACTCGCATTTGGCTGGTTTTTTTACGATATCACAAGTCTAGTTGGTGTTTATTTATTTTTTTCGGATAATTGTTAAATAATAATTAAAATGTCTGTGTAGGTATTGAAACCATCACTGATAATATTTAACGAACTAACTACTAACAAAGTGTATTATAAGTAAATATAGTAAATATTCGACATTATACATATATTATTAGTAAATATTCGACAACATCGCATACATTGATCTGACTCCTAGCTAAGTAGCTTAAGCACTGTTGAATCTGATATATGTTACGGATATATCAGATTCAACAGTGGTATTACAAATATATACTTAAATATTAGATATTAACACCCATACACAGAACAAACACAAGTATTCATCACAACACATGTCCTGGGTGGGGATCGAACCCATAACTCTTGGCGCATGGGGCAGGGTCACTACCAAATGCGCCATCAAGCCAGTCAAGTACACCCAAGACGTGTTTTAATCGACACATATTCTGGTAAAGTCGCGGGATGATGCTACATTAATAACTAGCTGTTGCCCGCGAGATCATCTGAGCGGTTTTGGCAAAAAAATCCGTATGCGAGAAGCCAAAGAGAGATTTTTATTTTTTAAATAGAATCAAAATTAAATCAAGACGGACTTTTTGTAACACGAACTATCTACCAGTGAAGTTCTCAATCAAACTATCTTTTCCAGTGAAGAATATTTTCAAATGTAAATATAACGTAAAAAAAAAATAATTAAAAGTTCTAAGTTGATAATTATTTAATTAATCAAGGTTCTTTTAAAACTGTAACCTAAGTAAGTGTGTACAATTTACACGTAACTATGTAAAAGGAAATAGCTGCTATAACCAAACTATTCGACAATTATGAAACGAACCGAATTAGCGTTTAGGTACATATACATATCTACATACGTTTATACTTAGAAACAGGTGCAAAAAAATTATAAAATGGGAAACCTAGAAGTTTAAGTTAATTAGTCCGCACATTCGTGTAAAGTATTAAAATCTTTTTACGTATAGATTGAGATGGATAACTACTTCAACTGTTAGTTCAAGTGTTGTGTTTGAGGAAAAAATTGTTAACGTCATCAAAATTAAAATACCGATCGTTTAAGGCAATACCAACCGTCTTAAATAATGGTATGGTATTTGAAATGTAGGTTAGTGGTTAAGCGTGATATGTTTAATATTTCAAGGCAATTCTTCGGAAATAACGATTTGTAATATTAATTTAATTCAGACATAGAAGCGATGAAGTCGAGGACTATAATATTGGTGTACTGCGCCTACTTGCAGAATATCATCCTTTAGCACTGTCGGTCCATTCGTCATGATTCCAACTAATCATATTATTGGATAATATTTCATCGTTACTGGTTTACCTAATGAATTCAGGCAATTCCATTTTAACTGACAATTACAATCACGTGGTCATAAATCAATTATCTGCTAATGAACGCACTTGTTTAAAACTGAATTAACCCTGAAATTAATTTTATAAAAATCGTCTTTTAACTGTTTGAATGATCGGAAATATGCATAATAAATATGAAAAGCAACGAACTAAGTTCTAATGTTTTCAGTTTCAGTTTATACTTGAAGCTAAAAGCGTTTGTTTGTTTGCTTGAACGCGCTAATCACAGGAACTAATACGAGTAGTTCAAATTAAAAAATATGTTAGTGTTAATTAATCTATTTATCGAAGACGGCTATGGGCTATATGACACCACGTTACGACACATTAACCACAAACGCGAGTATAACCGCCGGCACAGCTAGTAGTAGAAATAGAGGATTGATAATAATGACAATTATCAATATTAACTAATTATCGATATCATCATAGGTCTATAATATAAAATACAAACAAGTAGCTAAGACTACAATGGTGTGGGCGCGCACGCAAATTAGAGCTCGCACCTCACGGACTAGTAAAAAATAAGGACACTGCGCCACTAACTAGACATTTGGGCATCCGCGGTGTACTAATGACATTTAACTTAGACTATAAGTGCTCCAAATGACATATATTATCAAATTTGTCACATTCGTATTGACTTTAGTTAATGTTGTAAATAATATCACTTAAAACAATAAAAGTTTAAAGGAATTACATTTCACAGATAACGTAATATGTATATTAAACGTATTAAGTGATTTAACATAAAATCATAAAATAAAGTGTTTGACTTTGGTGTCGCTAGAGAACAAAACAAAAACATCTTACCCGAAAAATTAGGAAATTCGTTCTTTGTTAACTATGACAATGTATTTGTTGGATAAATTATATCGCGTTAATTCATTAAATTAATATTCTTCTTTGCAATTGGGGTCCTTACAATACCTCCATTTATTTTTACAGGGTAATATTATTTCACCATTTTTAATACAAATAAAAAAATGGGTAAAAAATCCGATATCTGGTATCCTTAAGAATCTCACTCACACATGCATAAGGGTGGCTTCGCTCTGTAGTATGACAGCGCGGAGGCAGCGCGGGCAAGCAGACCCTAACTTTAAAAATACATCATAAATCTCCTTCCGGGATTGGAGGCGTGATGATGTATGTATGACTATGTATTTAAGAATTCACAAAAAAATATATTGAACGATCATAATAGATGCATGTGTTTTGTGCAGACAACAGTACCTACGTAGGTACGCAGTAGCTACACAAGCGTAGTGCATACCTATGCACGTCTACATCACAGCTAAACACCTTTGCCTCCAAGTTCAAAACCTACATTAGCTTTACTTAAATAAAATACCTATTCATATTTTATTATATACCTCTTCTACCTCGTGCCGCAGTTCTACTGCTGATTATGGTAATTGAGCAAAAAATACAATAGATACCATGATGCAATACCGCGAGTACCTCGTGCCTCCGACCTGAGGACCTGTGCACCGCTGGTGACAGCAACGAGGCTTTAGGTTGAGGAAACGTGTTTCATGCAAATTTTTGATTGTTTTACTTAAACTTTTATTATAATTTCGTTAGAACAACAAAACGATTATAACTAGATGTTTAGGGCTTATGAATTACATAGGTAATATTGTTTAAGTTTGAGAAAACTGGGGTATCAGTATCTAATTAGGTATTAGCTGTTAGTGCCAATAAGTTTAATTCTGATTATTTACTCAAAGGTGTGTGGCTCAAAAAAACTAAGCGAAAATTAAAATCTTGATTATAAAAAGGTATAAGCGTTAAAAAAGAAAGCCAAAGTCAAAATAAAAAAAATATTTAAAATACAAACTAAGCATAAATAAATAGAAATAAAAAAACATAATTTAGTTAGGTATTTTAACGGTAGGTACATGGGTAAATTGCATTTGTATCTATAGATGCGAGAAATCACAACATTTAAGATAGGACTGATATTATTACCACCCTATTTGTTACATTTAACATAAGTGTAGAAAATTAATCAACTGTAGAGTAGAATGACAGGATATTTTTAAAGCATTGTGCCTAACTAGGTACACCTTGCGCTAAAATTCGATAAAATACTTGTACTCTGAATAATTATCGAAAGTGTAGACTTTTGATTTAAACTTTATAAAACATTTTCATTGTCCCTTATTTACTAAATGGCATAATCATTAGATGGTCTGCGTAAGTCGCAATATTATCACTTATCAAAAGTATTATGCGATATGAAGTTTCAAATAAAATAGAATCAGCACAGGGGTGGCATAGGGATAACAAATGGCGATGCGAGCGCCACCTGTTACGTTGCCTGTGAAACTACCAATGCGAATATCATGATGCAGCCTTGGGTTTCATTTTCAGACGGCGAAGACGGCAAACTTTGGCAAGGACGCCTCTTATTTAGTATTTAACCATCTCAAAGTTGCCCTGCACTTCCTACTACATTTAATATCCAGTGCAAGTATATGCCTATCAAGTATCTATTTAATATCATCTACTTACGTATTAGCTAGGTACCTTAAACAGATTTTTGTGTCATAGAGTGTATGTTGGTTTAATTCTCTTATTAGGTAAGTACATACGGATAGTAAGAATTCACCCTTTTCAATAAAATTAATTCGCAAAAAAAGGTATTCATATACGATTATGCGTTTATTATAAATATATTATTGGAAAATGTTGAAGGACAAGTTTCCTAAAATGTTAAGTCGGATACAAAAATAAAAAGCTAATCCTTTAACTAAAATATTCCTAACATTCTCTTCGGAAACCGTTCGTGTGTTCTGCACGGAAAATTTTAAAGACAAATTGTTGGCGAAAGCCGTCTACAACGCCGACACAGGTAAAGCCTATAAAGTAAATTCTTAACTCTACGCGGCGATGTTCGTAAATCTGACGAGGTGAAACAACTTGTCGTCGGCCGAGCCATTTTTTGCCACTAGAGATTTGTTTGCTCGTGGTACAGAGCGGGCGGACTGTGTCTCCACGGAAACCCATAAACATGATCAAGTCAGGCCGTCTCTGCCGCTTTTTTCCCGCGCCCCACCCGGACGTGGGCGGGGCATGCTTAGGGGCGGGGTCTGTGAATTGGAGGGGATAGAATCGGCCAATGGCAGAGGGCAATTTTAAGGCGAGTTTTGAAAAGGATGGCAGATTGTGTTCCGTATTGGCGGTTGCGAGGTCGCTCCGCCCCGAAGGCGGGGCGTATTTGGCTCTCTCCTACGGCGGAGGGGCGTCGGGTGTCGTCCGCGCGCCAGTCTGTGTCGAGACTCGAACGCGACCACAAGGTATAGGCCGGCCGCAGACAGCAGGAGCCCCGGCATGCACAGCGCGCGCGCACCGGCCCGCTGACGCGCAGGGATGGCAGCGCGCCGCGCAGCCGCCGCGCACCCAACCAACTGTGATACGTTTACTTAATTCCCTATTAGTCGTAGTAATAAGGAAACTCATACGTCCGTGCTGTATAGACTTTGAGAGACAGTGTTTTGTGTGAAGCCGCCCATATGATCGTCCCGATGGCAGCGTACGCGCAGTTTGGCTACTCGTACCCGCCCGCCTCGCAGGTTAGTTTGCCTATATGTAATCTTTCGATGACAACAAAGCCAGCTACAAGCTGGCTGGATGGCCTATTCTACAAATATATCCAAAGGCACATTGATACTGTGACTAGGTATTTGTTTACCTGAAATGACTGGCTACTCCTTATAATTGTTAGTGGTGAAACTGAGGAGGCAGGTGTTTCTATATTTCTTATTGCAATTGCTGCATTTTACAAATAAACAAATCCCAAATTAGGCCTAACGTCAATGTATCTATAAAAGTTAACAGTCTTACACGCATTTTGTGACAAATCACCTGTCACGTGGATAACCTACATTATTTTAGAATTGAAAATGGCATATGTAAATCATTATGCAGAATTTACAATTTATTTACCTATATATATATATTACAATATATTATAAACCTGTGGTGCATAACTTAAGTGTCTGACTAATAGAATATTTAGTTTTAGCGACACAATAAACATGCGTTGAAACAAGTTCTTTATCTTTATTTACCTAATAGGCATTGATGAAAATACATTCAAAGCATTCTGTAATAATGACCCAATCTCAAGGAGATCTTATAAGAAACTATGTTCACGATGAAGACATTGTAATGTCATTTGCGATTTTTGTGACACCTGTTAAGTGTTGTACAGTTACATAAAAGTGTATTTTTGTAGATACTAAATGAAATATTTTGTCATTTTACATATGGTTATAAGTATAGGTATTTCTTAAGTTTCTCTTCAACAACTCTACGTAGATAATTAAATTTATACATGTGTATATAAATAGGCCTACTTAATTTAAATAATGTAGCATTGAATGATTAAATTATACATATTTTTACAATCCCAAGATAATGGATTCTCTTTTAAGTAGGTAAATGTTTACATACCTATTTTATATATTTTTACATATTGATGATTTAGCATAGAAAACGTTAAAATATTTCTATATTTATACTTGGAACATAAAGCTTTGAATAACTTGTCTTAATAGGCTCTAATTAAATCTATACTAATATTATAAAGCTGCAGTTTGTTTGTTTGCTTGAACGCGCTAATCTCAGAACCTACTGGTCCGATTTTAAAAATTATTTTCGTGATAACTCATCTATCGAGGAAGGCTATACCTATAACATTAACTATAAACGCGGGTGAGATCGCGGGCACAGTTACTTATAAATAAAGTAATATCTCATATGTTATCATAATAATATCTGGACAGAAACACTTATTTTAAAACTTGAATGCCGATGAGTACCTAACTTTGTTTGTTTACCTTTACTTGTAAGTAGTAACAAAGTAAGTATATATAAAAATAAATACATGCATAAACATTTGTGAATATATGTTGAATTTATATGGTTCGAAATGTATTCAAAAAATATATATTTCCGAAGTATGATCTAATAGTATACGTATGAATGCATACAAATAGACGTAAAGGTAACTTATGAATAGGTATGTTTAGTTGTAACTTGCTAATGGTAATCTATAAGGACAACATATTCGATTGTTATAATAACATTAAAGAGTTATGGGCATACCTAATACATTGAAGCACTCATTAATTTGTAAACTTTGTTGTTATTCCCTCGGCGTTATTAAACTTTAATACGTATAGGCAATAAATTGCGTAGGTACTTTGTGTTATTATCTCTTGACATTTGATAACCTGTTGACGCCCAAGCCGACGGCTCCCTCACCGGCATTTTCTCGTAGGCTCACTTATAACATCTTTCTTTTAAAGGAATATAAACATTTAAATAAGATAAGGTACGTGCTAATGGATTCACCATCTGTTGTTCTACATACGTGCAGCTATAAAATAATAATGTATTCAAGTCATAGCTTAACATTTATCTAATAAAAGACTTATAGTTAACGTCCTTATTTAATTACAAATGCTCATGTCTAGCTAATATTATGTGAGTTGCTAACAGGTATTTAATGGGTAGTATAATTTTGTAATCATTAAAAACTATATTTTTCCTACCTATGACTTATTATGGCTTCTAGTTTCCCTGGAAAATGTATTACAAACAAAGAGATTAAGCCACCTCTACAAAACGATACAAACAACGTCTTTTTAAAACGTGTTTCTTATTCAGTAGGCTGGTAACAATCTGCTGCTAGACCTAATAATCTTATGTTCTTTCTATTTGAATATCTATATTATTATTTTTTTCACAATTTGTTATTTACTACACTTTCCGTGAAAAAAAATTGTATCTAATATAGAACTCATCATATGTTGATATATACTCAAAATGTTTCTATTCACGTCAAACTAATCCAAGAGTTACTTTAAAGTTAATTAACTTACTTCAAATTATTCGTATCTGAGACAATAGAACGGGCATAGAATTACCTATGATACCTAATACTCGGCCTCTCATAGTCCCTATAGTAGTTTTTACTTCTAATGGCCCGCTTCCAAGCAATTATAATGCTTAATTACGTGCATGTTTCTTGAGTACTTATTTGGTACCAACATTTATCTAAATGTTCAAAATACGTCCTATACGAACCGCTACATCATTATTTTAGTAAATAATAAACATTTATTTGCCAGCATAAAACATCTGCCAGATTTGACACTCTATCACCTTTAATAGCCGGCCATATCGTGAACATACATCATCGTGCAAGCCCAGCCCCTAGTCCTCGCACCCGCATTCGTATTTAGAACCAAAAAAACTTGGTGGCGCCTCTTTGAGCGATCGCCATCAGATAATGTTTCAGACAGGTAAATGTGACCCTTGCCTTAGATTTCCTTATTTACGGCCATCTATAAAACGGTCTTTGTTTGGCTCATTTGACTAAACGACTTTAATATTTTTTAATCGGGTATTATTTTACACACCTCGTGTAAGTAAAGTAACGTGGCTTTCTTCCATCGGGATTAATGTTAGAACGTCTATTAGCTTCAAAATCGGTGATTTGACTAAAGAATAATGACTATAATTATTTAGATTGTTAATATATTATAATCTACTGGCGGACGCTCCTGAAAATGTATAAAGAAGTGAGCTAAGTTAGCTGCCTTAACCACAAATAGTCAAAAATAGAATTGAGTTGAGTAAGATGTGAAGATGTGACAAGTGGCTTGCTCGTCGCTTACACGCTCACGAATAGTACTCAATAGTCACCAATCAGGACACGCTAGGCAAGAAACAATTTTGGTACATTCTTTAAAATCCTAGAGAAAGATGGGCACCTCTCCTATCAATTATCTCATTAACAATATGGTGTAATGGACCATGAACTTAACCATAATTCCTGACCATTCCCGTTTTCTCATACTGATATCTATGCGCGAAATATTATAGTTAAATTAAATCCTCCAGACTACTCCAAAGATAGATAGGTACATACATACACCAAAAAAATAATTAAATAACTACACGTCTTCGTAATACGCACTTATGTGTATTATTGATAATTTTGGATTGGTTTATCATATAACTTAATATAAGTCGGCCGGACCCATATGTAGAATGAACTTGCTTAAGATTATGAAACTAGTTTGTTTGAGTGCCAAATAAGAACTTATATTTCTTAACACTAAAATAAATGAAATTTTAAATACTTCTAACATATAATAAAAATACAAAGGTATATTTGTAAATGTAATCTTAATTGAACTGATCTAAAATACAAATAAAGTGGTTTGGTTTCATAATCACTTATACATTTCCTCACAGGATTTCTATAGAATTGTGTCATCCTTAATGTGTTTTCTATTTTTATTATTGGGACCATGTACATTTACTTAAAACCTTTTCCATGACGTTGCTATATCTAGTAGTGAATTTTGTTTGTTTCCCAATAAGACTATTTCCCAATAAGACACCATTAAAATTTATATTAATCTATAAAATGACAGATGGAAAACAATATCTCAGTTAACATTGAATACTTGCGTTTTTTAATTGCAAAGGGTCTGTTTAAAAATGGAGAAACCTACTCCATTTTTTGCATGTAACCATAAGACCTTAAAAGGAATGATTTGTTACTGGTCCTCCTGTTTAAGTAGGTAGAAACTGAGTGATAGTTCATGTGAATTCATATAAGATATATCACTCATATTTCTCATTCATGTAGGTAATAACAAATATTGGGGATATCAGTATTGTATGAAGTTCTGGCTAAATTGAATAAACACTTAATATGGATTTGGTAAGTAAAAACTTTTGTTATAGCTTGTAGTAATATTGTTTCATAAAATTGCGTGTAAGTATTTAAAAATACTTATTAGAAATTTTTAATTGAGGAAGTGTCTAATAAATAGTTTTTACGGAATTACCCGGTGAAATGCGGTATGTCTTAACAGCGAACAAAAATAATAAGCAAAAATATTTAAGTGTGTCGCATTTGCAGGTTTTATCTAAATGCCAATGTCTACAGGACGACTAATATTTGTCTAGTAAGTATATACAAGTCCTACAGAACTACACACATTTTGTAACTTATTATTTTGGTAAAAGTTATCAAATAAAGAGATTCTACATGTAAAATTACCGTACCGGAATCTAAAATTATCTATTATAGTATTAGGTAATTTATTAACATTTTCTCCGTATGATTAATGAAAAAATGTAGATGTATATCTCCTGTATTTCCGAACTGATATTCCCCTTAAAGAAAGTGGATTTATACATACCACCACGCCCACAACCCCTGTAGAGGGAGGCCGAGTCCAGGAAGCAATAAGTTTCTAACACCACAATTAGCTATATAAATAGACACAATTGATTAGACTTAAATTAGTGTAAAAATTTACTAATTCAATGACCATCCATCATTGCAATTGGTCTATTTTATGAATTTTCCGGCATGAAATGAAGCTTAAAGCTTTCTCAAGGTTTAAAGTTTAGGCATGTCCCATCTCATTGCAATCGGTGCAGAAATTAAGGCAGATGGTTGTGACAGACAGAAAGAGTTCCTTTCGCATTTATAATATGAGTATGCTTTAAAAACACGGTTCCTTCGCACATAACCATAAATATACATTTATGCAATAATACCTACGTTAAATCCGGTTCAATTGAAAAACATATCTACCACATTAAATGCATACCAAATGGTAAATATGTGTTTGCAAAAAGTAGCTGTGAGGTTGTTTACGATGTGCAACGGTATAATTAAACCCTTATTTGTAAAGGTATTGATAGTTCCGTAAATGCGTCATTTAAGATGGACAAAACCTGTGTTTTATTAACGAAGGCTATAAATAATATGGGCCTTGATGTTTCCACCTTGTCACGTGCAATTAGTGAAAGTACTTATAAATAACTCATTCATTCCTATTATTGTTAAGCAGGCGCTTGTTAGCATTAATGAAGTAGTAACAGAATATTTAGAAACTACCATGCCAATTATAACAGGTAGTTGATTAGACATTACTTCCGATTTTTGTTTTTGGAAAGACGTTATGTATGCTTATGCAATCCAAATTATCTTTTTAAATACTTATTGCAAGCCTGGTTGTTAGTTGATGACTGCTTCTAGACATAACTTACGGGTATTCAATATTGAGAAATTGGAAAATAATGGCCTAATAATCTTGATAGTTCCTAGTTTAAGACATTGGTACAATAATCTAAACTACTTATACATTTTTGTTAAAGTTTAACCATATTCAACCTAAAATAAAACGTTCGATGAAAAATTGTGAAAAAGTAGTAACAAGTGGCTAGCTCGTCGCCTACACTATCACATACCTAAAACCCGATATAACATTGGTCACCTTTTAGGACATGCTAGGCAAGAAACACAGTTGGTAAATTCTTTTAAAGTCCCAGATAAACAAGGGATAAATTTTTGTACCATGTTGATCTGGGCGATTTTATAGTTAGATATTTCAATATATCCATCCCATCCACTTTTAAAAAAAGCTGGAATCTGGAGTACCAGGCTCGCTAAATCCTGGATCGTGGTCAAAGCGGACCCTGACTAAACACGGAACATAACGCCAGGAGGATGATACTTTGTGATTACGGTTAGTAAACTCTCAAATAACGGATTAAGTGAATGTAATTTACATGCATTGCGAGGGTGGAAAGTAGGCAAATTGAAAAGTTACGTACGACAGTAAAACTGTAGAATAGTCTTTCCGCTTATGACGGACAACAAGGACCTGGGTTGCAACAGTAAGGTAAATATATCAATTTAACTTAGCAAAATTAAGAGTGTGGGGCAGTAGAAGAAGTGAAGTATATAGCTACCTATACAATTAACACCAGTTAGTTAGAGAAAATTATAACACTATATTAAGTAGGTTACGTACTTACATATCTATGTAAGTATTAATTACTATTTGTAGATCTTACAGGTGTAGAGAAATGGTCTTCCGAATTATTAAATCGGCTCAGTTTTATATTTTTATATTAAACAGGAAAAACCTATTGAAAAAATAGTTGATACAATGGAAGCGGTGAGAAATCGAAAAAAATATGTGACCAATTAACGCATGGCGTGTTGGTACGTACCTACTCGTAAAGAACTGAGTATTTAAACGCAGTATCCAAGCCTCGAACACTATGGCAACACAATGCAAACCCACAACAATTTTCCGTCTAATTGACCGTATGCAATTGACCATTGAAGTGGACGCAATGGTTGTTAGTAGTTAATAGCCCTCGCATATTGGTTCATTGGTAGAAAATCAAACAAACGCCAAGAGAATTGCTATAGCGCAACATTCCTTTGTAAGCGAGTCGTCTATTCTTCAGTTTTTTCCCGACTCACTTTTTACCCGATCGCGGCTTGTCAAAGAGAGGGTAATGCGTTTCGCGCGGTTGCCTTCGTTGACATGCTACGCTGATATTGTTAGTGAGTGAAAACTTATGATACTATTCCTGATTGAGTTTGTGAAACGTTAAAATTATTTATCGTCGTTATTTAGGCATTCCTCGTTTTGCGCAATTGATCACTTATTAGGTTTAAAACATTTGAAATTGCGTTAAATGTGGCACACTTAACTACTTTGGCTGAGATATTTGTTTACAACGGTAATACTGGGTCACCCATTATATTCACCACGTATAAAACAGAAGATTTTATCTAGTTTTAAGTTTCCCTATACACATAATTTATCTGACATGTGTCTAAACACATAACCCAGCAAGTAAAACAATACATACGTGTATATCATGCAATCGAAGGGGTAGGCAGGGTCAAAGGGGCAGCCAGCCCCTTCAACCACATTCGGCCAAAAATTATACAATAATACAAAATTCCTAATTAACTTTTTACGTGTTTGTGTTTTTTTTTTATTGGAATAATAATGCAAAGTCCATAGCGAGGTCATTTGCTATAAATTTTGCAATTAATTTTATCAGGTGTTCTCTACGATAATGGCAACTAGAGGGATAAAGGAAAATATCTTACATATTCATCACTATTATAAACTATTATTATTTGCTCTAGATTATTAGCTTGTTTTGTTTGATTACGTTGAAGAAAAACAAGTTAAGGAAGCCAAAATTTTTCATTATCATGTGAATTAGGAAATTCGCCGGAAAGCTATTCGATATTATTTTTATTTTATATAAATGAACGGAATAATTGAAAGGCTTTCTACAATAAAACGGCGTCATATAATAACCATTCCTCAACGTTTAAAACATGAGTAATTTATTTGCATGACTTGTAGACTATACAATTACAACACGTTAAAAGGGGCTTATTTAATAAGTCCAGTTTTCATTGTAATGCGTTTAAAATTCTCTCAGCTTATTAATAAAATATATTAAATAAGCAATCAAGAAAATATGTAAGGTATTGAATTTAATTGTGGGTAGAACAATGTATAGAGCTCCGTGCTCGTTACAATACTTATTTCTTTCTTCTTCGGACCTGGTAGTTTTTATTTTGATTGTGTACGAACAAATTAATAGCAAAATGTGCTAGCAAATTAGCTTTTGCTTAGTAAAGTCTGGCGTTGTTTAATTTTTAATGGCAAATTAGTTGAATTTATTGCTCTCCGGAAAAAGAGTTATATATTGTTTATATTGTATCATAACATCTGTTATGTTAGATTTATTATTTCTTAAGTAACATGAATCAATTATTTCATTAAATTTTTATTAGAAAACTAGCTGACACGGCGCACTTTGTAAATTTCCGTTTTCGGATTTTCTTTTTTATTTTCCTCGCAATGTTTCAATATTTTCGTACCGTACAGGCTTTGATTTTATTACAAATACTTATTTTAAAACTAAATTCAGCAAAATCGGCCTAGCCATTCTCGGGTTTTAGCGAGACAAAAGAACATCAATTAATTTTTATATACAACAGATATGTAGACGTATTAATATTTACGTTCCAGTGCACAGGTATTAGTCTTGAGTCTGGGTGTGGTTCCTTCATTGATTCTGATTTAAAATACTACCAGTGTTATTTATGTCATAAGTATATTTACTATTTCTTTTACATCGGTCAAAATAGGTAATCACAAAAAGGTTTAATTATCAAACACGTAGGTAGGTACAGGAACCACTGCTCACAAGAAAAAGAGAGCTCTGAGATGATCTACCAAGTCATGGTCTCTGGTTTTTCGTGTAAAATGCCTCATTTAAAACCTGCACTAGGCCCAAAAATTTAAATACCTATCAGGTAAATATTGTCAAGACTACGTGCCATTAAAATGTTAACAATCTGTAATATGAATTACGGGTTACGGCCACGTTTGGTATTTATAGTAAATATTTTGACGTAGTAACTCCCTACAACTCTATTACTAACACTATTTCAGTCATATTTTTAGATATTTATAGATAGACAGCTACGAGAAAATAAATCGAGTCGCACGATAACTTTACTGCCTGAATCGAACCTCACAACATAATATGTAAATTAGCATAACAAACAGGTTAATAAAATTGCCAACATCATTTTGGTTATGCCCATTATTGTTTTCAAAATGCGTATCAAAACAGTTAAAACCAAATGCATGCATGCCTATAAAATAATAGGTACCATGCAGCAACCGACGAAACTATTAATGTTAACTACGGGACTGCAATTCTATGACGCAAACAATCCTAAAACTATTTGGGAAAACAACCCGCATGTGCCAAGTGCGACTAAATCATTATCCAATAACAAATCCATATAACGCACGAGCACAAACGCTGTGTGTAAAGTGGATTCATTTATCTTAAAATCCGGTGGGAGGTCACGGGAAAAGTCCACAATAAAAGCCGGGTTCGGTAGCGCAGTTTAATTGAGTCCTGCGACCTCATAATCCGCGCCTCCGCTCCGCCCGCTAAATGTTATTTATACGGCAAACTCCGACACCCGCCGCACCTATCCGCTGCGTATAAATTTTAGCCTATTGCGACCGCTCGGCGCTCGCTCACCACCGCGATTCAGCGGCGCGTCAATGCTTTTACTGTTTTTCTTCAACCCACTGTTACTCGGTAATTAATTTCACCGATTACTACCATTGCCTTTATGGTTGTTATTAAACTTGTCGATAATTTAAGATGGAACACGGCTCTCAAATTGGCGCGTCGCGGCCGATTGCCCTTTCGCGTACGCTTAGATTGTGGTCCTCGCGAACGATTAGTCGACGTCAATTTATTAGTATGTACGGCACGCACTACGAACACTCGCGTCTTCATATTCGCGTGAGTTTTTTATTCGTTATTTTTAAACTATTTTCACCAAACGAGGCATGGGGCGGATACATTTTTAACTGCACTGTATTTCATAATGCGATACTTTTGAGACGACATATGTATGTCGTCTCAAAAGTATCGCATTATGAAATAATAAGTAAGTATTTATTGTCCACTCGTCGCAATGCTATCCGGTGAGTAATTAAAGAAAATATCAAGTGACACTTTTTATCCGTTAACTTTATAACTTGAATAGTAACATTAACATACTTTTACGCTCTGATGGTCGCGAACGTTGCAGAATTTATTAATGCCCAATGGTCGCCGATTGGACATGTGGCCCGTACGCTCGCATGGCGAGAGCCATAAATGAAGTACCGGCCGGGTATAGCTACTGGGAATTTGGCCATTGGAATTATCGATGCAATCCGCCAGACGATAATTGAATTGAAACGCGTTAAATAACCATTAATTGTTGTTGAGAGCGCGATTGATATTTATCTACGGTGAGAGCGGGTTTTGATATTTTAGTCGCAGTCCCAGGGTGGCGTTTGTTGGCAGTAGTCCTGGTCTATTTGTACGTATAGTCGCTGCCTATACGTGTGATGCTTACGACTGACTGACGCCTCGCTGTCGAAGCGTCAGTCAGACGTGTTTCGATCGCCACGCACCGCGCGAAGTCGTTTTTCGTGACAACGATCGTCACGCACGCGCATTATTTCAATTTTACTACAAGAATCGAGCTACTTTGTCATACAGTTGGATTATTCTTCGCCACATTTATGCATATCTACTTTGAGTTAGCATGCATTCAAAATTCCGCCTAGTTGGACTTTCAGAAAGACATAGACATTTAAACCCACATTACCTACATGACATATTGCATATTACTAACAATGTAAACGAATTAGGTATTATGACGCTCTGGTCGGCGTAGCATACCGAGATCTGGTACCTTCATATATAACAATATTATGTCAATAGAGTATAAATGTACAGTTTAGATATAATGGCTATAGTCTAGCCAGTCTGAAAGTATTGATTGTATTTAATAATAACCTTCACTGATAATATTTTAGAAACTTTACAATTTCCGCAAATATTTATTTATGTTTAAATTTAGTATAAGTATACGAAAACCAATACCCAGAACCAAACATGGTTCAAATATTTTTATTTAAATAATAAAAAAATATAATAATATCTCAAAACCTCACGAAGTAAACACAAAAAGCTACTAGCTTTTGGTGTTCACCTCGTGTTGCCTTGTTGATCTCACACGCGTACCTACGTACTTTGCGCATGTGTTTTGAGCGCTTGCGCTTATTATAAATAATACTAACGGGACTAAACGACCTTGTAATATTGTGACAAGCGATGCACACGCGCTATACAGTTTTTTGTTGTGTGTAACTTGATTTAAGGTATTTTTAAATATTTTTTGGTCAAAATGCAGCGTAGTATAAAAACTATTGCAATCAATTCTATTAACAATTTGTACAAACAGTTTTCAGGTTTTGTATATACTAAGAATATGATAGGACATAGGTCATGACCGAAATAAAAATCGCACCAGTAATCTGATGTTTTTTAAAAAAGCAAATTATTTCTCTCAGCCATACGCGGCTCACTATATTCCCAAGAAATGGTGATAGAAGATTTATATTTACGATACGCGTAACAGTGGCGTCAATTGAAACGAGACGACCCCTGTGAGGCCCGGGGCTGCGGCGCGCGGCGTTACTTCGACACCCCTGTAGCCAAGGAGCTTCAACGATTTGATGTCACTGAAATTAGGGTCGGGAGAATCTAATATTTAAAGGTATTCAACTATTTAGCTCGGCTTATATTCTCGAACAAAAAAAAAAAACGTTTAATGCTTATTTTTAAATAGCTACAAAAAGTATGTAATAGAAAATTTGGTACCTACTTCTTATACTTTTCACTCACAGAGTACACACATCAAAAAAAGTTTGCGATCACTTTGTAAATAAAAATCGAAATTCTGGTAGATTATAGTATGATTTCTTCTTCTTTTTAGATTCTTTATTTAAAAATATAAAATAGAATATAAAACAATTCAATTGCTTTTTTTATTTATAAAGGCTTTCAGTTCTAGCTTACGCCCATTCAGAAATCTGATTTAGTCAATTTCAACGGATTTAAAATAATTTTTCGCGGAAAGTTATAATTGAAAAAATTCTAAGAGGATTATCAAAATTTTTACGAGCAAGAATAGTAACTTTGAGGGGAGAAGGATATACCACGAGATAAATAGCACGCAGAGTTGCTATATCCCAATCCTGTGACGTGACCACGTTGCAGAGGTACCACGGGATGGGTAATTTAGCTGACCGACCCGGCAGTGGTCGCCCAACTGTTTTGACTGCTGCCCAAATGCCCTTTTCTGGTACAATTACGTTGATTAATTACTAAATTTTTGTTAATACAAAATAAAAAATAGTTTTATTTTTTAATTTCAAACAGGGTATTTCTATTGAAAGAAACCAATCATTTTATCTTGATAAAGTTAAATTTCAAAAATGATATCAGCTTATACTAGTGATCACAAACTTTTTTTCATGTGTGTATGTATTAAGATACTTATTCGTTTTTGAGCTTATTAATAGGAAGCAAGAAAAACAAATATAACTTGACATTCGCTAAAGACGATATTGAGAACCCTTGGTGACTATGCTTCGAGACTAGACTAGTGATAATGGACACGAGTATAGCCACCCGTTTCCAAGGAATGGCGAGCTAAGATTTATATTTATGATACGCGTAACAGTGGCGTCAATTGAAAGGAGACGACCCCTGTGAGGCTCAACACGTCATGTTTTGTAAGCGTTGCTCATATTACTTTGATATTTAAATAGCATCCTTTTATTATTGACTAAATTATACTTATAATTTACGACGGAGAAATAATATGATCTAGAAATGTTCATCGTTGCTTATCATAAGCTTTATCCTCCAATAGGTTAAAGATTATCGTAATTTTATAAATTTCGAAGTTATCAGGGATAACAAATTTTGGAACCTACCCTGGGATGGAAATTTCATACATACACACATAACATCACGACCATAATCTTAGCTGTCGCCTACACAATCACATACCCAAAACCCGATATACCATTAGTCGCCTTTTACGATATGCTAAACGAGAAACACAGTTGGCACATTATTTTTAAGTCCCATACCAACACGGGGACAAATGGAAATTCACTACTTAATAAGTAATTGATTATGTTACTCTATAATGCTTTTACAACAATGTTAATGTTACAGAAATGATATTCAAGATGTGAATTTCACCATACACTTAAAGATTAAATAAAGTTTTGGTTAAAAACATTTTGTCTTATATCTACAATTATGTAATAAGATATATAATCGAATAACTCCTCCATTGAAGCAAGCAGTTGGAAAAGTAAAGTGGAACGGATATTTTTTACTTAATTAGCTTAACTACATACGTATAAATACGATGTATTAACAAATGAAGTTTATTGCTCGAAGGGCAGCTTTCTAGTTAGTTCCAAACTTAAGTAATATTTGAAACTCTTACTTTTGGGTAACGGGTAGTGTGTATACTGTATAGTATACCTAACTACCCATGACCCAAATGATCTGATTCCCTATTTACGGTTTACAAAGTGATATATGAAATGCGTTTGTGTTCAACGAACGCCTACTGATAAATACATACCTATCTATGGGTACATAACGATGTTATTAAATTTCAACCGATCGTCATCAAATTTACTGAGGTTGTTTTTTTCCGACTAAGCGAGGATTCGGTTAATCAATGCAATTTGTAAATACTTCCAATTTCCTTGTAGCAAAGGAAATAACGACCTTCAGTAACATTTGCCAGCAAGTAACACGATTGTACGACGAAGAACAGCGATTGTAAAAATATAAAGTGGAGGATCGTTCGGTTTAACTGGGCACGAATGGAAAAATGGTCAGCAAAAAAGACAATGGGCACATTGGGACTATCATCCATTCAATAGCAATAATGTGAATGTCATTGGATAGATATATTCAATTGGAACAACAATTGTTATGACACCTTTGTTGTTACAACTGTCCATTCAGAGCTATAAGACTTATTATTTACTTAAAAACATATTTAAAAAAATACTTTTTTCTATTTTTTTATTTTTCATACCCATCTACGTCTGTCTTGATTAAACACTGTATCATTGGGTCGCGTTCAGGCAGACACAGGGGCTTAGACTGTTGCGGCAAATATATTACAATAGAGCGCTGCCTCACGTGTTTGTATATTTAAAAATTGCTACAGCTATTATAAACCACAAACACATACCTATATAAGATAACGTCCACGCAGATGATTGTTTAAGTCAAATAAGACGCATAGTTGACACACCAAATCTGTCGGATAGTGATGTAGAAAGAAGACGCCTGAGTTATAAATCTTATAACTTTTAACAGACAGTTGTAACAACAAAGTTGTCATAACAATCGTTGTTTCAATTGAAAAGACTTATCTAACAATATAATATCTCGTTGCTATTGGAGGGTGGTCCCAGGTTGCATTCATTTTTGTGCCATTAGATATTAAGAAAGTTTAAAAAAATTGTGGAAAGCCGTGACCTTTAAAGCGTCAATGCAAAATGTCCCCTTAAGAAATCTTACTCATTAAGTATGGTTTTACTCATTAAGTATGGTTATACTCATCCCCATTGCTATCCAATATTAGATGGTGACTCTTTCTTATATGATCAAATTCAGTATATTATCTTTATCTACATCACGAAATCAAAATAAAGAGAATATATGCATTTACGGAAATACAAACCGTATAACATTTTATTCAAAGCTGACTGTTCAATTAGCGACAAACGCTAACAAATTTAAAAAAAATCAGTCATATTGAAAACCTCCTGCTTTTTTTAAAGTCGGTTAAAAACTACTCGACATTATGTAGCCAAACACAGAAAGTGATACACAAACACTCAAATAGTATTATGCGGATTAATGCTAATATGTTAGATATGACTTTCAACGCAACGCGATACTTTATTTGATTAAGTGTCTTTAGTATGTTGGCGCGTTTACAAAAGTACATTCGACAGTTAACTGCTGCAGACAATAGCTTTTATGCTCTAGTGATTAAGCGCACACAAATTAGCGATGCATTTACATTCTGAAATTCAACAAGTAGAACATTTTACGTAAACGTTTGTTTTCACACTACGAGCGGTGAAGTAAAATTAAAGATTATTTATGTGGCTTTACATATTTAAACCAAACCTGACCTGGACCCTTTTTAACCGACTTCGAAAAAAAGGTTAAGGTTCTCAATTCGACATTTTTATTTTTGTATGTATGTTACTCTATATCTCTGAGAGTTGTAAACCGATTTTCATTTCAATATTATTTTTTTATTTAAAGGGTTTACCCTCGAGATGGTCCTATTACCATCAAGTCAGGATCTGATGAAGGGATCCCAGGAAAATCGGGGGAAACCCTCAAATTTTATAGCCACGTACAATGTGTTTTAGACACTTTCTCCAATTTTTCAAGTATTTACGCATAGTACTTATCATGTCATGTTGCTGAGCTGATGGTGACAGGTATAACTCCTTAACGATCATGAGTTAGTAGATGATTCTTTAAATATTGATATCTCCGAGAATTGTTAACCGATTTTTTTTACCTTTTCGTCTTTTGTCTCATTAGACCGGCACTGTCTCATGAAAGCAGCTCGTTTCGATGGTCTACCCATTAATAATTTTCACTTAAAAGTACAAAACAAATAAATTAAATATTAAAAAAATTAACAACCGACTTTAAAAAAAGACCCGCAAAAAATGTTTATGAAAACAAAACACGAAAATAAGGTTTTATGAAAAAAAAAAAAAAAACAAAAAAGAACCTGCCTAAATAGCTATTTAAATACCTAAACACAAAAAAGTATAAAATAAATTCTTCCTATTGCTTAGATGGAAGTATTAAACTTTAACACGTTTTAAATATTTACAATAATCTGTTAGTTTTGGAGTCGGTGCCAGCCAAACTAAGAAAAAAAAAGTAGATACTTTATAACAAATTACCTTACTGCTAAGAATTTTAAACAAATTAGTTAGCTACCTATTAATCTACTATTGATTCCGTATCTTCAAAACCTATTTTACCACCGTTCGCCGAGAAACAACAAATTGCAATTTGGATAAGCAAATAATAAAATTTCAAATTGGTGACGATCGTATAAAATTACGCGGGCTGGCACCGACTCCAAAACTAACTGATCATTGTAAATATCTAAATACGTGTTAAAGTTTATTACTTTCATCTAAGCATAATATTCTGCGATTTAAATTATTTATGTTTTGATCTATGCTAAATAGATAAAAGATGCGTATTTAATACTTTAGATGTCGTTCAAAGAAGGCTATAACTAGACAAAGTGGTGGGTTTGATATCTGAAATGCTGATTCGAATTTTATAAATATATTTTTGCTAACCTTACATCCGGTCCGGGTCTCGCAAAGCCTTTTCTTCTTAAGAGGCCAACTGACTCTTTTAAATCTTTTTTAAATCTCACCTCCATTAGTAAAATTTAATTTGTTAGTATGTATCATCTCAGCAAAGAGATAATAATGTTAAATTACCTTCGATTGTGAAGGCAACCCGCTCACATACTGAATTATGTAACATATATTATATATTACTTTAAGCTTTACTTAACAGAAGGCTAAATAAAGACAAGTACGCAAAAAAGCATTTTTGAAGGAATTTAATATTATGAGGAGGATTATAAGTAATATTCTTACTCATACTTAAATTCTTTACCACTGAAAAAACATACTAATGTAATTGCTTTTTTTTATAGGTATGCATTTTTTTCCAAACGGTAGAGGCTAACATTCAAACATAGATTTTTATTTAAAATGTTTGCATTTAAGAAGCAACAAAATAAGTAAATATCGAATAAAGCGCTAACTGTCCAGGAAGATTACTTTTTACACAAAAAAATATCAATGGCTCTAGGAGCGAGAGTTCTCTTAATATTCGACTCCCGTTCGTCAAGCTATTCAAAATAAAAAAGAGTGGCGTTTACAGGGCAATCATTATAATGATCGGTTATCGATTTGTTGTGTGGCGTGCTTGCTAAAGGACCAAAATTTGGTGCGCTCGATTACGCCTCTGCCCACGGCGATTCCGTAATCTATTCCTACCGTCCTCACGATACCGAACTTATCGTCCTCCTTATAATTTAGGAAAATTCATATAATAACATCTGATAACAATCTAATTATTATAATGTCCTCTTTAACATATCCCCAGCAAAATTGGAGCGAGACGGGCCTTCGAGACGGGATAATGCCTCTGCTAATGTAATGGAAATTATGAGATCATCTTTATGCCTCTTAACAGTGCTTTTAAAATAAACACATTACATACATACATACATAACATCACGCCCATGATCCCCGAAGGGGTAGGCAGAGTCGAAGGGGCAACAAGCCCCTTCAACCACATTCAGCCAAAAATAAAGCCGGGCTGGGTCACATAAACACATTACTTGGGCTTTACTGTCCGGTGGTCGGTTTACAACGATGCATTCCGAGTACGGAGGCCTTTATATTCAAATGTGAAGGTAGCTCCGTATTTTTCAATTAAAATAATTTGGTATGGCTGTAATGAACGCTTTAGTTTTTAGTAAATGGAAAACATGGCCAGGACATTAAACATGTTTAGAACATTCAACCATCCATAAAACATACGTTACGCTTAATGTATCTAACTCTTGGCAAATAATTAGAGACAGTTCTTTAAAAAACTAGATGTAATATGTGTTGAGATGTATGATGTAGTTTGTTGATTAATATATATAAACATACATACTTAACATCACTCCGTTAATCCCCGAAGGGGTAGGCAGAGTCAGAGGCGCAACAATCCCCGTTTAACCACATTTAGCCAAAAATAAAACTGAACTGGGTTAGATGGAAAATTGTGAAAAAATACATGTGGCTAGCTTGTCGCCGACACAATCACATACCCAAAACCCAATTAACCATTAAGCACCTTTTACGACATGCTAGGCAAGGAACATAGTTGGCACATTCTTTTAAGTCGCACATCAACATGGGACTAATAGGAGCGTTTTCTGGAATCTTTTAATTCATGGTTCTTAAATTCGGACCGAAATTCTAGTACGAGCTTTAAAATAAAAGTCACTAAAAACAAAAATATCCGGACATACACATTTAGTAAGGACGCCACAGATGTTACATTTCCGAGTGGCCCACGACAGCCCCGATGACAGTCCAAACTTGCTCCCGACGCTGTCCGAATCTCATCAAATATTGACGAGCGCTTGAAAGCCTCCCTTCCCACCTCCATGTTGCTACCTATCATTATATCTACTCACGAATAGATCACCAGACGCATAGTAAATGAACCACGCCCCATTTCAATTACCCTCTAGTACTGCATAAATGATGAACTTTGACTATTAAAATGACCATTAGAATGCGTTGAAACGTACCTGTATATACAGCAAAACAAATCGGCGAAGGGGATTGGACGGTTAAACCCCATGGACGAATGTCAATGTATAGTTTATTGGACTAGTTAATTACAGGCCATCAGTTCCACAAGTTGAGGGGACTAAAAGTTGGTAAATTATTTATGTCGAACAAAAGAGACTGACAATTTAAATACATATTTGTCAATTGTCTAAATGGTATACGTATTCCCATTTCCCATAAAACATAAAAACGACGAGCAGGATACCTGAAATCAATTACCATGATCGTAGATTTTAAAACGAAGGTAATAGGTAAGTTTGGCTATTTCAGGAACCAGATGTCATGAACAATGTAAACAAAATAATGCATACTCTCTATATCTATTATCCCCGAGGGAAAGTCAAAGATCAGTAAGCTCCTCTAACCACTTTTAGTAAACAACAAAATTTACTTACCCATAGGTCGGTTGGAAAATGTGAAAGAGTAGTGACATGTGTACCTTGCCGACCCTACAATCAACTGTCATAAAAAATATAATAGTAAGGCATTAATATACAATATTTAATCGGGATAAGCTGTAAATAATGTATCAGTACTAATGAAAAATTATTTTGAAACAAAAACCCTCTATATTAGTAATATTTCACGCAATGGCAACACCGAAACATTCACTTCATAAAACGCGATAAGTATTCCACACAAACATTAATCCTGCACCCTCTCTTTGCTTAACACTCTTCATTTGACAGATTGGACTGAATTACTAAAGCTTTTTTATTTAATTTAAGGGGTAATGGAGATCGTAGGAGTGCTCTTAGTAGTGTTTGCCCTGGCTGAGATCTTCAGCCAAGTAGTTTTTATTGAGCCTGTGTTTGCTGAGGCAGTCGAGCGCACTCTACCCTCTGTGTACAGTGACATAATATCGCTTATATTTGATTTGATCTACCCTCTCAGTGAGACTTGTTATTGTGCTCGTAGGGTTCATAATTGTTGCTTAGCTGCTTTTGATTTGCTACAATATTATTGTAAAAGCGATGACCTGTGATAAAAATAATAAAATATTTTTTTCCAAATTGGCTAAGTACATACAATATAAAACAATAAATGTTTTATAAAATACGGTCTCAGATCAATATTGGTTAAACCTAATTAGCGTCATACACAGGAAGACTAACGATCCACAGTAGAGATCAAAATTTAAAAAAATCAACCTGTTATACTTTTTGGTTTAGGTATGAAATTTGTTTTGGTATATTTTTTCTCATAACATCACTTAATGGCGGTACAACCGTTACCGTACCAGCCGAGTCATTAGATAGAAACAGTAGGTACGTACATAACTACCAATTTTATTATTATCTAAAATTACTAAGCTGCATATTTATACTCCATAAATGACCGTAAGTAAATTGCTAACCCGAAAGTAGGTACATTTCAAACGAATGGTTATGTACATCTGACTAATGGCAGTTTCGCGGCTCCAACAAAGCAGTTTTTACATATTGGCTGTTATCTAATGTTCCATAAATGTATATGATAAAATCACTCAAAGACAATCACACCACTAATATATTGTTAGTAACGAAACCGCTTTATCATTACATATGTGCTCGGAAATGGGACTAGCAAAAGCCGGCTTTGTTGTAATGTGAAAGAGTGTATAATGGTACAACCGATAATAGAAAATTGAGGTATAGTTATATACCTTGCTATCAGTATGCCGCCGATCAAAATCAGTTTCGTACCTACTTAATCAGTATGGCGGACTGTATTGACACGAACGGGCCCACATATCGCCGTCCGTTCCTTCGTTTATCTATGCTGTTAATAATTGTAGAGGCTCACGCAAAGGGGAAACATGGTGCTAATCACACAGTAAAATGGCTATGAACATTGTACGTATAGCATGTGCTATTCATTCATTATACTTTCGAGTGAAACGGGCTAGGCTATAAAGAACATTTGTAAATGTTCTTTACGTTAACAAAATACGCTATTTTAGCACAAAAGAAAAGTTTTTCTTTTGTGCTAAAATAGCGTATTTTGTTCCCAACAATTAACAATACCTACTTATATATATACACATTAATATTGCAAACAACTAACTTTTGTAGACATTGAATTACTAAATTGGTTCACTTTTTTTCTTACACATTCCTGGATAATGTGATTATTGTTAAGAAACTGTTGCATTTTATTAATGGGGCCAACCCAAAAAATCTCGATAAGTAGAAAAGTCTGTATCTTAAGTGACGTTCGCGAAAAATATAGATACAACGAATCAATTTGTAAGCCAGCTGCGTCAATGGTAGAGGTACATCGCATCGATTTATTCCGATGTAAACCTACCCAGACTGTAAAATCTTATTAGTGCATTATCAGCTGCATGTAGATACACTCTATTATATAATGCGAATCCCAGCTAAACATAGCTTGTCTAATCTTATTACACGTTACGCTAAGTGAATGTATTATTGCTGTGTCGATGCTTACATGACTGCTCTGAATGCCATCACAATATTTTAAGTATATGTAGGTAATCATTATTTTGGTGTATTTTTTGTACAAGGATTTATGACAAAGCAAAAATGTAAAAGACAAGGGATTTTAGGCAGGCAAAGGAAACGAAATGTTATTTAAATAAATATTATATTGTTTTTATTATAATTAATGCCTTCTTTTTTACGATAGTGCTATGTTTATCCAAATGAATATTATACTGTCTGTAATAAGACAAGATAGGTACGTTTATATTTAAAGCTTTTTCTAGAAATATCTTTTAAATACCATTTAACTAAATGCTACAAGCTAGTTGTTTAAGGTTCAGACAGATGATATCGCCCATCTTAAAAAAATATACTCGAATATTTCGTTTCTTTTTTTCATGAAAGTAAGAAGTTCATCATTTTTAATAGCCATAAAGTGTATTCGATCGTGAACGTTCAACATCACCTTTACGCGCCCGAATCACCGCTCTACTTTTGTAACACTATCCTAATATCCAAACGTAATATGCTCCGATTTCAACAGGCCGCGATTCACCGACTGCTAAAATACAATTTTGTACCATTCAATACGAATAAAAATGTGGAAACATGTTCTTATTAATTTGTGGTCATTACTTTTTCATATTATTTACTTAATAAAGCTACTAGCCATTCGTGCAGTTGTAGTGTGTATTATGATTTCATAACAAAGTTGTATATCGTTACCTACTTTTATTTTCGATTTAGACAGAACCCAGTTAACCATTATTAACATTATAAATTGTAATATTTGTATAACTCACGATTATTTAAAAAAAAAATTAAGTTATACGCATGGATAAAAAGATACAGTTACAGAATATACTAGAATTTATAATTAAATTTGTTAGGATCCTATCTTAGTCTACATAAAAGCCCCTAGTAAATATTTTCTTGACATTTGTGTTTGAAAAAAATGTTTATGACGTCTTAAACTTTTCTTAATGTACCAAAATATACAAGTAAGGGGTTCTTGAAAAAGCTCTGTTTAAAGAAAACAAGTTGGTGCTCTCAAACGAAGCATTAGAGTCTGAAGTGAGGTCGCTGTGTGCACAGTAACTTATGCTATTATTTCTAAGTCAACTCACCTAATGTTTGTCCAAATCTGTTGACGTCTTTCCCTAGTCCTTTCATCTTTTACCGACCAAATACGTCTATATTTATTGAATAAATAGCTCGTGTTTGAAATATTGAGTGGTCTGTTTGCCTGATCTGCTTCATGCTCTTTCCTTGATTGACTTTCGAAGTTATTTTCCCTTAAAACTTTTTTTTTTGTAAATAAGGGGGCTTAAAATATTTGACTTAATTAATTACATTAGACATTAGGCAGCAATTGATCAAAACCACGATAAGCTGCAGACTATTTATACCTACATAGGTATTAGAGATTTCTATAGCCTCATTGTTACCGTAGGTAAGCAGTAAGTAGTTGCTATAACAGCTCGATGTATATCTCATCAAAATCATGCATTTTGGACTTCGACGAACCATCTACAATGTAAGATATCATAAACAGGATACTCTTGGTTATTACAACTAACAAAAAATGTAGATAATAGTTGCTCCCTTAGTTTTGTCACTACGTGCTAACTTGATTCTGCATAATATGTTTATACTAATTATTTCTGAGAAGTAGTCGAGTCGCCCAGTGCAGGCCATGGGCGCGTCACTAAGATGTTTAGATTAAACGAATGCTTCTGATATTATCTTTCCGTTGCCCTAGAAATGGAATTAATTTGCATTAATTTAAAAATAAAAACGTATAAGAAAACGTTCCACTCGTGACGTGTGCTATGTGTGATTTCAAATCGACCGTATAATGAGGTCTTTACTTTGGTATTTCTTCTTTTTGTGCATCATTATCTTTTTGTCGATAAATAGGTACTAGTTGCATGAATGAAAGCAACCTGTTTCTATCAACATTATTACCAATAGTAGGTGAAAAAATAATCACATCAGCCTTATTTTGAGTGGTGTAATAAGTAACTTATGTCCATTAAATTACTATGTTAAAAGGTTACTTACTGAATGAATATGGAATTACAAGGTGTAAAAAAAACTTTTGCAAATAATTTTTAGGAACTACTTATATACATAGATAGTATGCAATTTGAGATAAAATTGTAGCACAGTTTATGATATTCACCTTGAAAATCATCACCATAATTATTCTTTCAAAATGGGCCAGGACAAGTTGAAATAACTATGAAAAGGCCTCCTTTTTAGGAATATTTCTGAATATAATGCTGAAATATACATTTATATAGTAATCATATCGGCCTGATGTGCGGAAATCAACAAATAAGTACTTTGCAGTCTGAAATCGTATTTGGGTATTCACGAACTTGCTAGTTCAGTTACATTTATATTAGAAAATCTGTGTCTTTACCCATTGAGTTTGTACAAAGAACTCATAATATTATCTTAATTACCTTAATTATTTATAATATAACTTAATTATTAATAATATAAGATGTTCAATTAAACTGACGTCTTTGGCACATGTATAGTCACGATCAAACCAGACCTACATACTTACATAAACCCTGAAATGAAAAAATCAACATGGTTTCAATGAGGACATTACAAGCCCTTAAGAAAGTATTTAGATAACAAAAGTCCACTTAGTGTAATGGTCACCATGGCGGACCCCGCCAACGAAAGGTGATTCACATCCGAATTCTACAAGCAGACATTTACCATGTCTGCGTTAGGCACTTATAGAGGAATACTTGCATAGCGGATATTACCCTTTAAATGCCTAATAACCGCAGTACAAGTTTCCAATTTCTTTAGAGAGGAATTGGCGGAGACTTTAAAGATAAGTTATCTATGAATACTATTGGGGTGATATTGACGCGTTGTTTCAATTGCAGTTGCTCGTGGGCAACAGCGGGGCGGGTGCCGGCGGCGCGGCCACCTCGCCAGACGGCGGCTCGAGCTCGGCCCCGCCGCTGTCGCCCGGCGGGTCCGGCGTCGCCGGCGGCGCGCTCTCGCCCGGTGGCAACAGCCACGCCAGCACGCCCGCCGCCTCATGCTGCGATACTCCGCGGCCTATCATCACCGACCCCGTCTCCGGGCAGACCGTCTGCTCCTGCCAGTACGACGGCGCCAGGCTCGCCCTCTCCTCGTACCCGCGGCTATCGAGCGCGGCCGTTGGCGTGTACGGAGCCCCTTACCCGTCCACTGACCAAAACCCGTATCCGAGCATCGGCGTTGATAGCTCGGCATTCTACTCACCTTTGGTAAGTATAACATATTTTAATTGTGCTTTAACACAGTAACGCAACTAATACGTAGTTACTCTTTGTCACAAATCTAAAAGGCTGACTGTTCACAAAATATATTTTCACCCTCGCACAATTTAATTATGGATTTATTAAATTATCTGAAACAAAAGCAGCAAATTTTATCAAGTTTCTCTTGCTCTCTTTACTATACAAAACTGCCAAAAATTTAACTCAAATCATGAATATTATTTCTTACACGATTTATTAAAATAGAAAACAAGAAAAGTCTAGGTACATATATTCATAATGTATCGAAGAAATGCTATATTACGTTATTACTCGGTATTTATTTTCTTTCAATTTTGATATACAAATCCATACGTATTTAGTGGTAGACTTTTTAGCCCTTCTGTTGTTCTCATATCTTGTTCCACAGGTTTGTCAATTACCACATTAGAACATAAGGGCCACTTCAATTAAATAATATTTTTATTCCAATTGCTGATCAGTAAAGTTGCAATGGAATTGATTATACAAGTCATACGTAGGTATAGCATGTGCTTGTTAAGTGGGGTTCTGAAAATCTCATTCACACTCAAAAGTATTTATCCAAGCATTTTCCATTGCTCGCGCTTTAAAATCTACGTTGAATTGAAAGCTCGTTTGTGCTTACTTTGTTCGAAATAATCGTACAATTTGAGAAACAACCCTAGACAAATGCATCGACATTAGCATCCGAGCGGCGACGCGAAAAGGAATTAGCGTTCACGTTCCAGTAGTTTCCAAAAACAGCAAGCATCAAACTGCAAATTGGTACCGATAGCTCGTTTGCCGTATACGAAGCAGAGTTTATCGCTCTCTACTCCGATACGAGTTTGGCTTTTCTGGCGTATCGTGCGAGGCGCTAACCGGTCCGGACGCGGTGGGCCAGAAAACCACCGACACCTCGCGGACCCCGCGCCGCCGCCCTGTCACGATACATTAATATTTAAACTCGAAAAATAAAGCCAAAAGCAACAGCCATTATTATAGCAATTACACTTTATCTCAGTTCTGCCCCGTAGGATATCTTTACGTTGTTTCAAATGACACAAAAATTTCACGTCTTTTGCCGAGGCGGTTTTAAAATTATGACAGCTCGCCGTATTCACGTAAATTACTAAAATAATACAATTTGCGGTTGCAGCGTGGTTGAAAGTACAGTTCGGTTTAACACCTTGTCTGGCATAGGGGACAAATGGGCGGTCGCAGTATGCGTCGCTCGTAATCCCTATAAGGGAGTACGCTCGCGAGAATATCGATTATGCTTAAGCCACTACCTCCTTTTGTAAAGCACTCAAGTTAAAAGAAAATACATAATCTTTAAAAAATTATAAAACGGTTTTAAACCAGCAGAATGTTATTGTGTCGCACCTTGAATTTCGACTCGCTACATTACAGGATTCGTGCGATTTAAACACGGAGAACATGTGAAATCTGTTAAATCCAGTAAATCCTATCGAACGAGAGATGATCCTTTTTTGTCGAGTGCTTAAGGAATTTCCTCGGGTTAATCTTCATGTGCTGAAACGTTCATAACGGAAGCTCCGAGTGAGCGTACGGACAGATTTCGGTTCCCTTGCGATATTTTGTTTTTGTTTTAGTGTTTTTCGTCGCGGTTTATATATTGTTATGATTGCGCTCGAAGTCTTAATTTGTAGATTGCAAACGCGATAACTAAACCGTAAATCGTTCCCGTGGTTTTTTGTATAGTAAACTGAGTTCACTCAACTCATCGTTATTAAGTATAATATCATGTGGCAACTGGCGTAGGTAATTGTGGATGCATCCTAAATCGCCGGCAGTGAGATCTCTATCTGTCATTGTATTTAACGAGCTTTGCAGTACCTACACTCTGTGACCCTGTGCATGTTTAATAACAGGTGTTTAAATGTATGTATACTGTCATTGTGTGCTCTGTGCTCGTACCTAACTCACGACAAGCCTGGCCGGTTCCGTGCAAGCGACAATTTAGCGAACAATGACGACGCTCCACCACAAATACACTCGTGCTCGTTTCTGGCTATGTAAGTCTTCCTTTGACTACATTGAAGTCTGTTCCTTATAGAGAAAGGAACTAAGTCCAATTCTGCTTATCCAGTTTGCAGACCGTTGCAAGGGAAAATATTCTACTGCCATTTTTGTACACGAGCGACTCCGGTGGCGCCGTCTGTTGAGTTGCGACTTACTAACAATACAGCAGCGCCATCTTTTATCTATTGTACGCTTTTGATAATCAATAAAAAAGGATTTGTTTGTGTAGCCGCGTTGTAATTCTGTTGGCTACATAACCGCACGGCAAGTTTTCAGTGCCAAAGTGAACTCTAATATAGAGACGAAGAATGCTGACCAAAAGTAGCACATTTATTGCCTTAGTATCTATAGTAGATTTATACGAGTAATTCCAATAAATTTAATTACCTAATAGGTACGATATTTGTTTATAATTTTTGTCTACTCTAGAGTGTAAGCTCTTATTTTACATGGGAAAAATAAATAGATTTTTCCTTTTAAGTTACTATGGCATAAAACGTTAGTTACCTCACTACTACCTCATATTATGAATAATTATGCGAGCGATCAGTGGAACTGCATATATAAGATATCCAAACAATTTAAGTCTACTCTGTAGGTGATGCGAAAAAGATAGGTACTAGGTATTGTATTTATAATAAAGATATACAAATAATTACTCTGTATTACCTAGTCAGCACTATCTATGTTATTGTTACATTAAGTACTTGTATGTGATTATTATTATTGTTTAATTTTTTTTATATACTTTATGTACACACATACCTCAGTTTCCTTGTAATTTGTTTCTTGTCTGGAGCTGGAACTGGTGCGACAAGGTACCTGTTGGTCTATTTACTATAAAAACCTATCAATAACACTGTATTGCCTACCCCCGGACCAAAAGCTCTGCATACGCCCATGTGCAAGATAATACCGAATATATCCCATATAAGAACGCAATTATTAATCTTTATCAGCTACTAAAGGCTATTGTTAGGACCGACAAGATACAGAAAAGAAAATAAGGATACAAAACCAACGCAGTTACTGCGCGAAGTAGCGACGAAATTATGCACGAGTTTATCCAAGCAGTGTATAAAATGACAAACAGTTTAATCTTCATTTAACAAACCGCCGGCAAATCGTGAAGCGAGCCCATAAAATCTTTCGTCAACGAAGCTGGAACATGTGCAGTAGCGTCCCGCGACTTAGGTATACATATCTCACTCGTTTATTGCGAACGGAAATCTTGTGAACCCTTCCCCTTGCATTATAACCAACTGATAGACATATGACGGTGACATCCGAAATTAATGACGAGCTACAAGGCAAAACCAAGTCTACCCTTGATGTTACGCTTTGAAAAAAGAACGACTTAATTTATCCCTCGGTACGGTCACGCGAAAACTTTCATTATCACGACCGAATTAAAAGTCCGATAAGCGAACGGGGAGGCAGGGACACGGGAGACGGGCCCGGCGAACTGTAAAACGTAACAAAACGCCGATTTAAATACATCACTAATCTTAAGTCAAAGAGAATAAGTTTAGAAAAAGGAAACCAGAAATTCAATTAAAGAAGGGCGGTGGAACGGGAGATGGGATGCGCTGGTGCGGCGGCGGGAGCGAGAAGCACAAAATAAATAAAAGTGAAGAGGAATCAGGCGAATTGAGAATAGCCATTAAGGTGTTAATGAGGCTCTTATTAAGCCGTCTCTTCCCCGTGGGTGGTCGTTGTGTGCTCGCTCTGTTCATTAATCACTACAGATTACGTTCAGACCTAATTATCAAATCTGTATCGACGGAGAAACAATAGCTGTTGGCCTTCGATACGTTTATCTTTTGACGATAGTATTCATTTTGCATGCATAATTAGCCATGCAGAAAGATTCGGTACAAACACATTCCAGCCAGGATTTTTGAAAAATCTTATCATCATTTGTGCAATATTGAAGTCAGAAAGTCTGTTGAAACTACAAAATTCAGTAAAAACCGATTATTCATTTAATCTTGAAAAAGATTTACCCGTGGGTTTCATCAGCTGGTGTAAGGACGTTTATTTTAGAGACAAAAATAATTAGTTACCGTCAGTTAACACTTTCTTCCTTCAAATTAGTGCTTATTAAAATTAAAGTGTGAACAATCAAACATTGTTTCAACGTTTTCCGGTAAGCGAGACCACTTACGTCTGACGAAGCCCAGATGGATAGCTTTATTTGTTGTTTTATTCGTTTCAGGTTCACAAAAAATAACAGTGATTCAAAAAAGCCACGAGTACTAAATCCGATTTGTTGTATCCGAACATCACTTAGGTACGACCTATTTAATGTAATAAAATATTACAGTCTATAATGTATAATAACAGAGTAATTCTGATAAATTCGTATACCTCTGAAGCAGTGTTTCTATTTGATTTCACATTAATGGTAAAAAAGGTGGATTTATAATAAGTACATACCTACCTATTTCTAATCTAGTAGATTGTATCTAAGGGTACATCTAAGAGTCATAAACAATGTTGTTAATATTGACTTTAGATTTTCGATAGTCCCATAAAACCAACAAGTTAAATTATTTTTCAAAAAAGCGGGGATATTTTATTTTCGGTCACCCATCCGGAATTTAGTATAGCTCAAGTGTAACTCTGCAGTTTCCACTTGCAACCACAATGTTAAGTTCTTCAGAAGGGTAGGTAAGAATTTTGGTTGGTTGGGTGGTCTCCCTGGGATTATAAATATTTGTCCGTGTACATAAATATTGCCAGAGACATCTATTACTACCATCACTCTTTCGCCGATTAATTAGTCAGCAGCGACCTTGCTTGAGTAAAAGCCGCGGTGCATTTTATTTTTACTTTAATTAAGTAGTTTAAATTTAAAGAAAACTGTTGCACATAAGGGCTCTTAAAATGTATACATTAAAGTTGAAAATGCCACAAGATGGCACACACGCTAACATGTGGGCATTTAGGACATAAAAACGACCGATAGGCGCAGGGCATTAGGGAACGATGAGTTATATTTAATTTATGATAATAATTTCATACTATTTCAATTTGTACACGCAATAATATTTTTGTTTAATTCTATTAGACCGAAGGTTATTTATTATGCTAAAGAGACAAAAAAGTTAATTTTGATAAAGGTGAAGAACTTTTACTACCTACTTTAACTTCTACAAATCAGATAAGAGTAAGTACTTAGAGAGCGTTCATTCAGTGTGCGACATACGAAACGAAATCAAGTGAATTACATACAAATTCTCATTTATAAAAGCAAGGTAACCAGTTTTGTACTTTAAATAAATTAAATTGAATAAATAAATTCTCCAGATTGACACACCATTTCCCTAGTTCCAAACTAAGCGTAAGCTTATGCTATGGATAATAAGCGAACGGATAGAAATACTTAAATACGTTTATAAACATCCATGACCCTTGTACAAATGTCCATGTTCATCACACGAAACATTTGCCCCTAGCGGGAATCGAACCCGCGACCCTTGGTTTCAAGGCCAGGGTCTCTGACCACCGGCGGGCCTGTCTGAACTTTAAATATTTTATTTTGTTTTCTTTTTAAAACTGCGTTGGTACTTTTAATATATTGAGCTACTTTTATTGTGTTATTGAGACACGCTGACTTAATTAAAACAGTTTATTACTTTCACCATAGAACTGATATTATGACACATGATAGAACCTATTTCCAACGAATCACAAAGTAAAAAGTAAAAGAAAAAGTCATATAAATGTACATATTTGCCGACTCTAATAAAATTAATATTACAGTCTATAATGTAAATGTAAACAATTATACCCTATTACGTATAGTCTGTTGCCTTTGGCCATGTTCGCGTGATAGCTGTTCAACAAGCGGGTTTCGTTATTATAAAGGCATTCGGTTTGTTGTGTGAATGTTTCATCTTTTAAAATCCTTAAAATATGTTAATCTATGAAATTTGAATCATTTGATCATTAACGGCGAACCGATTCTCTTCTAACCGCATTCGCATGATATGGTTAACAACACCAGAGTAAGTACGTACTTAACGTACTTACAAAACAAATAATTTTTGCTTTAGTATTTCCTGTTATTCTATTTTAGTGTGCAATCTGCTAGATTGTTACAGTTACAGTTGCGACGTCTGTACACTGTAAACTACACTACTTATTGACCATAAATAAATAAGAGTATTTTTTTTTTGGTGGCAATTAAGCATACTGCCCGCCTGATGGTAAGCGGTTACCGTAGCCTATGGACGCTAGCAACACCAGAGGTACCTATCACTCGCGTATTGCCGACCCTGTAAAAACCTTTTCACAACCTTCTTAAAGGACCCCATACCTTACTCGTGGGAAAACCTCGGCGGGGAGCTCATTCTACCGCCTAATTGCACGTGGCAAGAAGTTTCTTTGGAACCGCACAGTACGCGACCATTTTGGCTCAACTGTATGTAGATGAATTCCCCGTCGATGGCGAGCGGTAAATAATTCCTTGGAACACTCCCCATTATACAAACGATAGAACACGCAAAGGGAGGCGAAGTCTCTCCTCAGACTAAATGGCTCAATACCGTTTGTGAGCTCGGGATCGTCGACCATTCTCATAGCTCGTTTTTGTACCGCGTCAAAAGGTTCTAGCTGGTATCGAGGTGCTCCAGCCCACAAATGAGAGCAGTACTCCATGTGGGGTCGGACTTGCGCTTTATACAGCTGCAGTCTTTGCCCAGCAGTAAAGTAGGTTTTGGCTCTATTGAGCACTCCGAGCTTTTTCGATGCCAGCTTAGCCTTATCTTCTAAGTGACTGCGGAACTGAACATCACTAGAGATGTCGACACCAAGGATCCCAAGGCTATCCGAGGTGGTTAGAGGTGTGCCCAGGAATTGTGGAGTTTTAGCGGTGAACGCGCAGACCTGTGTCTTAGTGGGGTTGAATTGGACCAAGTTTAGTCGTCCCCAATCGGAAATCCTGGTTAGTGTTCTCTCGATTTCAGACACAAGTCTAGTACGGTTTTCTTCCACTTGGGTCCGAGGGTTGTTAGCACGGCCCGTATAGTAGGTGTCCGTAGTGCTGTCGTCTGCATAACAATGAATGTCACCAATAGGCAACATGTCATTGATATGCAGCAAAAACAGCGTCGGGGACAACATCGAACCTTGCAGGACACCAGCATTGATGACCATGCTATCGGAGCAGCTGCCATCAACCACAGCTTTAATGCGTCTGCTGGACAGAAAACTAGCAACCCACTTGCATAGACCCTCGAGTAGCCCATATGATGGTATCTTTGCCACCAGACCCTTGTGCCAGACCCGATCGAACGCCTTCGCTATATCTAGGCTGACAGCCAAGGCCTCACCTTGACTCTCGATGGCTTGCGCCCAGCGGTGTGTTAGATACACTAGAAGATCTCCGGTGGAGCGACAATGCCGAAAGCCATATTGTTGGTCACTTATGAGTTCGTGATCTTCTAGGTATCCAAGGAGTTTGGTGTTAATTACACGCTTCATCACCTTCGAGAGAAGGAAGGTAATAGCGATAGGCCTGTAATTCGACGGGTCTGATTTATGGCCCTTTTTGGGCACAGGGTGCACATGTGCAATTTTCCACATTGTTGGCATTTGCTTGGTAGAGTAAGAGAGCCGGTGAGAATGGGACACAACTCGGGAGAAGTTGTGTCCCATTAAGTGTATAAATGTCATACATCCTTACTACATCACAATCATTTTTTAGATTCCAAAGTAAGTAATAAATAAATATAATCAATTCTCTAGACTGACACACCGATTCCCTAGTTCCAAACAAATCATTTACGCTGATGCTATGGATATTAGGTAACCAATAGACATAAAAACCGTAGAGTTTGTATGAAAAGGATCATGAATGAACGTTGAAGAGGCGAGTGAGGTGTGTAAGGATCGTGCCATATGGCGTTCGGTTCTCTCTGCCTACCTCGCTAGGGAAGCGGTGTGAAGTTTTAGTAGTAGTAGTAGTAGAATAGAAACACTTAAATAAGTAGTTTAAGCATTTTTTTTATGGAAATCAGAATTAACAGAATACCACAAACACCAAGACCGGAGACAAATACATTTTCAAATTGCAAATTGTTTCATAATATTTTTTTTTATCGAGGTGCAGGAATTTATCTAAATTCTAAACCATTGCACCAACCGAGGCTGTCATAAAACTAACGTAACTATCATAGTTGGCTGGGACATAGTAATGGCACCTACAGTTCTATAGATATCTTAGAAGCACACCTATAGATACTGCTTAGATGGTTAATAACTTTTCCACCACAGCCTATAACGCAAGTTAAGCTTTGCCTTTGCAAGGTTACAGACGTTAAAATAACAAATACATTTAGACCTATCTAATCTGAGTCGGCATGTGGTTGATGGGTATCTGAGAAATGATACTCTAGTTTGGAAATTCAAAACTCTTACACACTCACTCATACTACGAGCTCGCAGCTAATCTTGCACAACGATGAACGCTGTGGGTAACTGTCATTACCAAAATACTGAACGTCCCACTTCAGTTATTAACCACCGCCATTGCTCAAACGATGTAACCAATACGTGGGTGGGCTTATCAGCTACATCGGAGATTTGACGTAAATGCGTTATACTTGGATTACCTATGTGACAAGCGATAAACGTTGTAAAGCGCCGCCTGGACGTGATTGACATCGCCGTGTTTACTAACTGATAGCGCGACGTTCCCGTTCTTCTGTATCATATCGTATACATAACCGTTGCTGATATTATATGTAAGCAAGAATACGCCGCCCGAATATTATATACAGTTTGTAATCTCACTTGTTTGTATAATGGCAACTCTTTGTCAGTTTATTTTACCGTGCCCATTTCTACGCCCCATGCGTCGAATTGACGAAACAAAATATTTCATGGGGCATGCACAGATTGGATAAAAAATTTTTTTTCTTTAAGTCTTAATGAATACCAAGTGAATTAAAGTTCCTATTCTGTTTTGTAAGAATAATTTAAATATGTACATAACATTTGGAGACATGAACATTAGTGATTTTTCTTTGTAATTTTTTTTTCTGATATGATTAACTGTGGTTATTATACTTGTTTGCTTTGTTTACTGACATTTAAATGCTCGTCTCTTAATTACCTATTCTATTCGACCTTCACGGGCATTGCAATTTTAGTTTGGTTCCGGTTGGTTATAGTTTACATAACAGTTCTGGACACGATTCTAGATATGGTCAGCACCGTGCGTTAGCGCACGGCGCCGACCATTATACTTTAAATTCAAGTATTTCGTAGTTATATATATTTCAAACTAAATATGTGAATATAACTTCTTAAAATATTGATAGTGAACGGACGTAGTTCGACGAACGTTACAATTATTTTGTAATTGGATTGATAAAGTCATTATTAGGCTTAGACGTTTAAGTCAAACTAATATTGATAACATGCCTACGACGTGTTTGTTTCATAACTTTCATAAAAATACAGAACAGGGTCCAGATTTATGAGATTAATTTAAACAGATATCAGAAAAAACTACTCGGTATTTGTTCCCATTTTCGTAAGTTTAAGCGTAACCCCAATGAGCTTATACTAATTCTGATTCGGTTACTTATTTTTTGCATAATAAATAACGCTACGTGCAAAGCAAATATAATTTTGAATTATAAAGTGTAAAATATTACTTCTATTTGTCATAGGATCTGACGTAATCGTCTGTACCTAACAAATAAATTTTTTGGTAAATTAATTGCTTTTATATCATCTAGAATGATTTTAAGTTTTTAGTTAGTTAGTTTTATATTCTCACTAAATAGATACATCTTGTGGCTCTTTAGTGGCTTTCCTCAAATGCAGATCATGAATGACAATAAAGCAAACATTCGATAAGAGTTAGATAAGATAAACGTCTTTAATGACGATATCAATATTTATCGAGCCGGCCGTCATTAAACTGTGCGGTTCTTTACGCATAACAATTACAAACAGTGACAGCGGTCCAACCCCGCACCCTCGTCTCACCTCGGAAGCGTTAATTGCTCCGCAAATATACTCGTCTTCGCACTAAGCATTTACTTGCGGACTTAATGACTGACCAAACATTGAGCGGCGCGGTCGCGCGGTCGGCGCGGAGCGTCCTGCGGCTCGACCACTAATAAATCTTCGGATTTTCCCCGATTTCCCGGCGTCCCGCCGTGGCCGCCCTGCGTCCACTCCCGCGCGCCACTCTTATAAATTACCTACACGCTTTCACTATAAATCAAACAATGGCCCCGCTAAATGTATTTGCTATTGTTCGAATACACCTCGACCACTACTGTGACCGATACTGAGCGTGCATATTTCACCCGGCGATTTTCGCCACGCAATTTCGTCTGGCAGACCTTACGTCAGCAGTCCTCCGGCGGTTCAGGAAATTTGTCGCGTCCCTTTGTTTTGGTCCGGAACTTGAGGATATTGTGGCCGTTCCGAGCAAAGGCATCGCGATTAATCTTCGGAGGAAAGTTTGGTCAGTCGCCTGACCGAAAGGAAATCGCCTAATGCGATATAATTGAAAGTTTACGACGAACCGAAAAGGGGTCGCATTCATCGGAGCTAATATAAACGGTTATATTGGACGTCGTAGTTAACTAAGTGATCTGTGAACATTTAACAACGTAAAGGTGCTTAGTTTGACCATTATCTCGGCCGGAAGTTAAAGAAAAAAAGGTGATCCAGGCGTAATTGTGTCCGCGCCGCCCGCCGCGCCGGGGCTAAGCATTAGTGGAATAAAAAGTAAGGTGTCGATTAAACGCGAGATAGCTTTTAACTGCGTTATTATTTCATTAAAGTTTGTTTTAGGGATGAGCTCGTTTGAATGAAATATGCGTTTTATATTTGTAAATCCCCCGCCGTTGATATTTTTTTTATAATTTAATAACTAGTTACATATTATTATGTAATACCGGATTAAGCAATTCATATTTATTTAATTTGACGCCATCGAAATATAAGTACTAGTACATATATCTCGATGTTTGACGCAAACTTTTTGAATAGTGATCTAAAAGAAATGAGATGTCACTTCGCTTAATACCATTGAAGTTCTATAACATTTTTTTAAACATCCAACATAACATTTGCCCAATAATTAATAGAATTACCTGGAAATGGCAAAATTTAATGCCGCTTATAATATTATGACACTGCTTGTTCGAAAATTTATTTGAGAATGAAAGGACCACACCGGGACGCTTAGGGTCCTAATATAAAACTGAATAAATGATACGTCACCGACAACAATGAAGCCAATGAAGACATCTTGTCGTGAAATGGCACTGTTATATTTATATTGTGCTTACATTCAGCGGAAAATAATCGCTACAGCCGCTTTACAGTTGGTGAATTTGGAGTGAGTTTTTTGCGAGTTATTGTAACGATTCGGACAGATGTCACGGGCAGAGAATCTGCGGCAACAAAAGCACCCCGGGGGCGTATTGTCCCGTCCTCCCCGAGTCGCGACCTCCCCGGCTACCATTAACACTGACACCTCTCCAACATTCATTTTTGTATCAATATAATAATATATAATATGGACAATTTATTTATAGCTCACTGTTTAACAGTTATTGCTCTAAATGGTTTTTAATGTCCTTATTTTATAAGTAATTTATACGTAGGGTTTATACAGCTGCCTTTTACCCTCCAATGATGGCTATTAGCAAGATATCAGATAAATACGTTATGCGATAAACGCGGGGTCCTTAACTCTTATGAGCTGTCGCACGCTTTGTTGGATAAGTTTTTAATTTAAAGGTCATACTTTACTACGGAACTGTGGATTACTAATTGATTGTTTGTGGAGAGCGCTAATGAAGTTGTGGAGTTGCGGAGTAGGATTAAGAGTGAGGTCGAGGCGGCGGGCGGGTCGGCCGCGCTCGCCGCGAGCTGCGCGACCGAATCAATCACGAAGGCTCAATAAATAATTGATCGCCCCCGGCTCCACTACTCCGCCAGGCTCCCCCGACCTAATTACCTCTCTCGCCCTCCACACGCTCACGGCTCATTAAGAACCGTCTGTTGTTTGTTCTCCTAATTAAAGCGGAGCTTTATCGGTCTCGGGACCCCGTCTAATTGATATCATTGCGACCGTTTACGATCATTGAATTACGGCGGCCGCGATCGGTTGCCGTCGGGTTAGGCAGTTAAACCTGACCGCACATTGTCTGTGCCTGAGCTCCAATTGACTTGTTTAATCCCAGTTTATTGTTTATTTATTTATGGAGGCCGAATGGAAGACACGGCGCCATCACGGAATTTTCGTAGATTTGAAATGTAATTTATCATGTCTCGTGCTTTGAATATGAATTAGAATTTATCAATACTTTTAGTAACTTTGCTGCAATAGGATTTTTCTCATTCAATGCAAACTCAAATTAGCGATAAAAGCCAATTCACGTAACTTCTGTACGATAATAGTCTTCATAATTTACTTCGAAACAATGAATAAAAATAACAACTCAATTTCAACCAAACGTTAAAATTAAAATTTTCGTAGGCTTGTAAAATAAAAATTTCATTAGGAACATAATATCGCGCATAATAAAATACCATTAACTCGATACAATGAAATATAGTCAACTTATTGCCGTCGAAGTGGAAAATAACCAATTTCGTTTAAATCACAATCTAGCAATTCTTTGATACCCGTGAAATTGCCGTAACGAAATAAATGTTAAATAAAACGTAAAATAAAATTATTGTGCCTCCACAAACAAATAATTGGAACGGGAACATACCTACGTAAAGCGCCCGCGCCCGATGCCGCTCGTTTTATGGCTTATTTGGGGGAAAGCTTTATTGAACTTAGCCACGTTGTCTACGCGTCCTGCAAATACAGCCCTTAACTATAATCGAATAGGATTCCAAATCAACCGGTTTCCGCCGATTGCGTCACCATCGTGCGGCATGAAATGACTTTTTCGTTTGTATTCGCTTTTTATCCACTTAGAGTCATTCTTTTTCCACTTGCTACAATTCACTTTCAGATTTTTGCTAGTGCACGATGACTTTATTATTTTATGAACCGAATAATAATGCGTTCCAAATTAGAGTTTCAACTAACACGACAAATATCGAGGCCCCATCAGAGTGGCGAGTACGTTATTTTGTAGAATTCAACGGTATTTACGCCTGCCTTTTGTTCCGTTTCTGCATGCGAGCGATTCTGAATAGGACTTCTGTCACGTTACGCCACTCGGGCACAATCGAGATCGGATCGAGGTCGGCCGTCTTCTGTCGCTCCGCGTATCACGCGATGCTCGCTCACACCCGAGTGTTAGACTGTTTTTACACGTTCATTTACATGATAAGGTATCTCGTTTGCGCGCATGATGCGATCTTAACTCAATGTCGATCGGCTCCATTGTACTTTCATAGTTGCAGTTAATTTGAACGGTATCATATTTCAGTACATCTTGGCAACATGGGAAAATTATGCCCTGAATCGTGCCACTAAAACCAAATGACAGCGACGCCACTAGCGCTAAAGCACGGGTTATGAAGCAGAAAATGGCATCACCTAACATGACATCGGAGTAAAATCAAGCCTTTAACTGGCGCACAGTAGCCAGAAAGCTGAGTCTCTGAATGATACAGTAGCGTCGATTTGGCAGCGCCGCGGGCCAGGCCGGCGCCTCGGGCGAGCGGGGCGCCGGAGCTGCGAGCGGCGCACAGACACCAATGGGGTACGAATTTATGAACCGTCAAATAACTTATCACCAGTTTAATGCAATGAAAACGAGCCTTATTTATGAACCGCACCGATCACTCGAACGTGAACTTGTGTTTTTTGCTCGTAGGGTCGCGGCGGTCCTAGTTGCCTCTTATTTATGGATCTAGCGACGCGTGTGAATAACGTTAATAGTGGGGCCGGCCCCTTTGCTACTGTTTATATTTATTTGGGGTTGGTGTAATGAGTCTATCTGTGCGCTGACTCGCGAACTCTGTGGAGAATTGATTAAAACGTTGTTTAGATTCAGTCTTACGGAAAGAGGGGAGGAATTTGTCGCGACGAGATTTTTTAATATGCATTTAATTTCGTCTAAATTAACTATAAATGTAATTAGTTGCGACAATTTCATTTAAATTAACTTCGTACACATATTGGGATTTGAACCATTTGTATTATGTATATTATGCCTTAAGGATTAAAAGTAAAATAGTGGTAAGTACTTAGATAAAATTGAAACATAAGATAAAGGTGTCATCTGTAATGGTTCTTTTATAACCATGAGCATTGATCCATCATGTACTCGGGTTATAATATAACAGTAAAACGAGACTTTTGCTACAGCCCAGAAGTGATGGGTGACCGATTGAGATATCGCCGATTTTACGTGCTTTGTAAAGCGCGTAAACATATTCCGCTGCAAAGGTTGACTCGATTAACCCCCTTAGCCAGCTGTTCAATAAAAGGAAATTGAGAAATAAGATATAAGACGCTTCAAACTTAGCACAAATACCAAGATGCGAGTGCCGAGTGTGCGAGTGCGAGTTTTTTAATAAATAAACAATGCAATGGTGACAAAATATATATGTAATATCTTTAATTATTAATTTAATATCAATAACATCTTAAGGCAGAAATAAAGGGGCAGCAAGCCCCCATATAAATAAAACTGGGCTGGGTTAGATGAAAAATTCAGAAAAAGTAGTAGCAAGTGGCTTGCTATCACATACCCAAAACCCAATATGCCATTAGTCGCTTTTTACGACATGCTAGGCAAGGAATACAGGAGTCCAAGACCAAAATGGGACTTAAGACCAGAACATGAAGTATTTAATAATAACATTTAAAATAAATTGTACCAGCAGGACAATTGCACATCAAGCATAGACTTGGGTATTAATTAATAATTTAAATGAAACCCATTTGTACGTTAATTAGTAGATATCCATAAAAATTATGTGTTTGCTTAAATAACTTTCCTACTTTTGCAATTAAAATTGTGACAGCAACTGTCGATATAGATAATTACTATTAATTACACTTAAAATGGTAAGTAAATTAAGCTCACGTTAATTAAGTGTAGTAAGACACTTATTATGCAAGTTCATATTATGTATTCTTAAACGGTGAAGTCGTAAAAACGAAATATCCATTAAGGTCACAAAAATAAACAGACATGTCTAGTCTACTTTGGTAATGTTGAGAGTTAATCAAAACTTTCGAAAAATAAATACTAAGGAGTTAGACTGCTTTCATAGATCGTTAAAAATAAGCACCGTTAGGTTAATGATATCAAAACAAAACCTATATATCACCATATACAACCCTCTAGCGCAAATGAAGAGAATCATTACAATATCATTAATATCTATCATTGCAAATGTACAGGACCTCCCCACCAAATAAGCCGGTGACAAATTCCTATCCGGCAACTCTTTTGTGGGTCTCAGATAAAAATGGCTCGTTTCCCTGACGGCGACACCAGGGTTCCCTCCCAGCTCCTAACTATGAGTGATGACGGCGGCGCCCTCGGCATTAGCGGAGTCACGTGCCGGTGGGTTTAATGATCGCGCCCATCATTGCACACAACACTCCGAGGATGTGGCCTGAATATCTGCGAGATTATTTAGGATTGTTCCTAAGTCTCCACGGACAGTGGGTTTTAGGGAACCACCTCGTGTTTGTATACATTTAGATTTCATCCAAATTAAATATCTCAATATTCCCTCTAACTTTCGTGTTCGAGGAACAATGCGATGTCCTTTTCTTTTAAACATAATTAAGTCCAGCCAATGTTAAACATGAACATTTAAAAAAAAACAGTACGATTAAAAGTCTATCTAATTAATACAAACAATATTTTGATTGAAAATGACTTACTTACTTACTTGTTATTTTAATTTGAGTTTATTCGTCTTTATGATTTGTTACATAAAGAGCGCATCGAAATTAATATTTTACAAAATTATATAATATTGGTATATTATCTTAAAAGATATTAAGTAAATGTGTTTTCAGAAAAATCTATAAGTAGAACTCGTTCTTGTAAAATGTACTACGTCTGCCATGCACTAACGATACGTTTCTCATGATTTCAAAGGCTTGAAAACAACAATTAAAAACAATTATTCAATGATCACAAAGATTATATATGCAGATATTTTAATGACCATTCATAAACCGCTTGGATAGATATAAGGTGGTAAGGTAGGTATGCGCAAACATAAGTAACTTATACTCAGCCATTATTTTGTACCTGCTTTGTACATACATATTTCTATACGCGTTTGACATCTTGTAACTTGAAGATAATTGCTAATGACAGAGACAATAATTACGGGTACGGTTAGTCCATCAATAAGTGATATTTTTATAAACGGCCTAATAATGGCCCTTCACTAAGTAAGGCTCGAGTTGGAATTAGCTCTTGACGATAACTATTTCAACGTGAAAGGCTGAAATATCTGTATCTACGATGAAAACAAATTACAGATAAATAAAATGTGATTTCATGCTATCAGAGTCGCATCGGACCTTAGCAACAAAATAATATGACCTACATATATTGTTTATAAATACAAAATTTTGTCTCCAGTTCTTATTCGTAATTTGTTATAGGTGAACGGTTACAATGATGGCAATTAAATTCAAAGAGTCGCCGACGCACTACATATTCCCCTGGGTATTTATGTCTGTTTACTGTGGTTAATTGCGTTAGTTAACTTCATATTTTGCCGACCGTACAGCTACGAAGCTACACAATTTGTTCGAGCAATGAAACGAACAAATGACCTGCTTAGCTGGAACACTGGGACTAGCTTAGAACAATAATTAAGCTATTATCTCGGAATAGTTGTTACTATGCTAATGGGAAATGTTACTTTGTTTTCCAGCCAGTGATGCTTCACCGATTACATTATTATTTTGTGACGGAAATATTTGTGACGTAAAGTCACTGTTTGTAATAGTTGATGATTATTGTTTTGTAGAAATTACTACTAAGTACTTACGTTTAGTGTATTATGTAACATAATACAAGTACATTCGCCTTACATTTATTTTAATTTATTATGTTATAATTACTGATCCTTTGAATTGCTTCACGTAACCCATATTTTAAGCTGTGTCATATAAGGTCTGTATGAGGAATAATCACAAACATTTCACGCAAGTGTTGCACCCCTTCATATTTTTTTTTTCCTAATGAACATGTGCGCCCTGATGAAGTAACTAACTAAATACTTGTCAAGAAAGAGAAACGACATTTAGCAATAGCAAATTTGGCTGGTACTAAGAAAGATGATATGAGTGAAATGGGAGTGGATAGCTTGATGACGGTGACCGGGACGTAAGGAAGAGGAAGACATGCTGCACCGACCGCAGATAAACTGAGAGAAGGGCAAGAGGATGATGACTATAGGTTGAGCACCTATCCCGAAAATGTAGGAAGCAGCAATAAACAGGAAAATACATACAAGCAAACAGTCAAATAACAACATATTACAACAGAATGTGGCAAGGTTTCTCAACGCAGGGGACAAATAAGCTTGCCTTTATTCAGTTATCGCACTTCGCACTAGCTCCATATTGTATCGTAATAAGTAAGTCGCAGGACGAGGGTGCAGCGAGGGACGCGATCCCGCTGCGCCCGCGGGAATATTCACACTTTTAATTTAGTCGCTCCTAATGTATGCGAATAACTGCAAAGAGCGACTGCTCACTTCGCTCCCTCCCAAACTCACTATCTCACTCTTAAACAACTATCACGCGCGAGGGTGCGTATGCCTTAATAGTTTCACCCTCCGCATCCTGTACATTATGCAAATGCGCCAGTGATACGTCAGCCCGCACACTTGGGACTTTTATTGTAGCTCCAGTTTATTCCCTTTTATTAAGTTAACTTTAATTAAATTCAAGCCGACGTATTTGTTAGGCCGATTGACTGAAAGGTATTAAGCGTCGAGATTTATCTGATTATACACAAGCTTAGTGCGAAGTGCCAGTTTAATTCACTTAATGACATTTTGTTTGAATTATTCAGTCATTTGACGATATCACTGCGAACGTATTTAGACGTTGTGATCATTAGGATCGAGTATTACTCGTAGTAATGCATTTTATGTTACTCTTGCAAGTATCAGGTAACAGACACAATAGGTAAAAGCTATTGTTTTTCGATTTAGCAGCAATGTTGTTATTATATATTATAATTATTATCTATTCTGTCACTCATACATCAGTCTACTTTAGATAAAGCCACTTTCAGGTTTTTACTATTATTTCAAGTCCTAAAACTGTTCACTACGACGTCGTAAAGATCTCCAAAAATGTATCCAAAGAAAGGCTAAGCGTTTGATTGTGTTTATTTATTGTGCGTTGCGATGTTTCAGAGTAACCCTTACGCGCTGAAGGAGGGTAGCGGCGAAATGTCGGCGTGGACCTCTGCTGGCCTCCAACCCTCTGGCGGCTACTACCCTTACGACCCGACACTCGCTGCCTACGGGTAAGTCCCCAGGGTCCAAGAGACCCCATAGGTCCAGAGCGCCCGCGCCACTTTAGATAAAGCCCGCGCCGCGCAAGGATTAACATAATACCTCCCTATCGAAACTTATCTCTCTAATAGATTGCAATGCGAAAGGCTCATGTTTGTATTTGGCGACTCGCTTTGACTTTAATAAATTTTATGTTGTGCAAATGTATCCCCTTCCTATGCGGGTGTGTGTAACATCGTGGATTGAGCCACATTTTTCCCGGGTGATAGATTCAAATTGCTTTCTTTGTTTGTGTTTACATTTTGTTTGTTGTTTTTGTATAAGGGCGTAGGTAGAGTATACCTATTGCGTTTTCTTTTGTAAGGAGTAATTATGTAGATTGTATAATGTATATGTAAGAGACAATAACTGTTTACAACAAAATACGCTATTTCAATAATTTAAGTCCATTTCAATATGCTTTCGGTCTTCAATCGGTCGTAAAATATATATCGTGAACATTAATGCGTCGGGCTGTTTATTAGACCGTTTATATCAAATTTCGAAAGCAGTCATCGCCAAATCACCTGTCATTATTAACTTGTTAACTATTCGTTTTATATCGTCCGGTGAACGTTCTGACACGTAATACGAGCCTGTATTTTAGGGCTAACACTCAATGAGTTTTTCTATACATACCTACGTTAAGCGATAACATGTATACGTCGCATGTAATTTTAGTTTTCAAACCAGTGTTGCATAGATTTTTTTATTTAAATTTTTTTATTAGTGAATAAATATCACTGATATAAAAAATATTATTTTCGGTGTATGAGTTTTATCAGTTTTTTCAAAGGTGAGTGCCTAACCTTTTATAAATTGCAAAATTATAGCGTCGTATAGACATAACACGCACAGAATGTTACAAAAAAATAATGACTTAAAGATAAGCGCGGAACTGTTATAATTACTTTTTGATAAGTCATTTGGTATCAGGCATTCAGTTGCAGCTTGCTTGATAAAGGCACACCTAGCCCTATGCCCCGCGATGCGTGTCGGCCGCAAGGGACAAATGACCGGGTAACCACTCCCGGTTGTTGGCCGTCCCTTTCCGACGTATATGAACATGAATGTGTGACAAAGACGAATGACGCCACATCCATTTCGCGCTAGCGCTTGATTAATTCAGTTTTTCTTTGAAACGCGATCGCTTGTCGCCTTGCGTTGACGTTTTGGGAGAACCGAACTCGTCCGCCGACATGTCATGTTCAGTTTCTATGGTGTAAATCACTAGAGGTCCTGTCTTCTTGTGCAAATCTAACTCACCTTAAGGCCTAGTTATTAACATGACATTACAATAACTAATAGTTTAATACCAATTAAATTCCATTTACCGTATAATCACGATTCAATTAACTAATTAAAAGGCGTACATTAACATACGCTTTTCATTTCACGCAGCTATAAAACTGCATATCGAGTTGTAAACACACGAAGATAGGTAATATTTAAAGTAATTATATCGCATAATCAGGCTACGGAAAGCAAAAGTGGTTAATGTAACTTTTAAAGATAGTCTCTCAACATTTTTCGTATAACGATCACAATGGGAGCTAAATTGTCCACTGAATACAGGAATAGTCATCGTAAGAGTGTCATAACAATGTATTATGTGGACACATCAATTAAATATACGTTTCATGGCGCACTTGAAATTTATCCGTCCATGAATCACGCTGGAACTGCCTGAAAATAAAAACAAATCATGATACATCAAAGCGAAGTTATGCTGACAATTCGGCTCCACTCGACTTAATATATAGCGGGCGGTGCGTTGTAATCTAAAAATAATTAGAGGCGACATTAGTTTTTATGCGTAAAAAAGACGTAGCGATATAACCGAGCGGCGGGACAAGCACGGAAATACTCGGTGATATATCGCGCTCCCGATACTCCACACAATTGTTCACTATCCCGCGTATAGGATGCTCCCGCTTTACGGCGAGCCGGGACAGACGAGAGTCGCTGTTTTAACCACATCTCTCAAACACAATCACCACAAAAAGCATATACCAACAACTACAACACCGGTCCTTACGAGTTCCACACATATTACGCTCGAGCGTATTAATTCACTTGAAAATACAATTCCCAAGAGTCGCCAGCAAAAATTGTTGGATATTCATTATGAAAAGAAAAACTTCATAAGTGTTTCATAAAACGTACTGCAATAAGTTAGCTCGACCAAATAAATCAACGGAGAGAGAAACGACTGCGGTGAAAAGTGTATACGAGCAACAAAACTTGGCCACGACTGTAGGCTCACTTCAGTTAAGTACCGTTGGCTTATTATTTGGAACAGCCTGTAATCTGCCACGCCCGCCGCGCGCCGAAATGAAAAATTACTCTGCTATATTTAACACAAGAGTCGAGCACAGAAAACGTACAAAAATTAGAGAAAAGAGTGGAGGGAGCACTTGTACCGCACCATTGAGATCAAAATACGCAGGAAATTACCGAGCCCCGAGCGAGCTCCGCTCTAAGGGAATTATTTGGCGTGCCAACGATTTGGACTGTTACTTTTTAAATAAACCAAACAAAGAATGCTTGTTAGCGGGACGCCTTCCCAAATGATACTTATATGTCCTGTATGTTTAAAGAGATATTTTAATGGTTTAATGGTTGACATCTTTATATTCGTCTATGTGGATATTTATAAAATGTTTCAAATGTGGTAAGAGTTATACGTAGGTATTATAAACTTTGGCATAGTAGAGTTATATAACACGAGTAAAATTTTTAAAACTATCATCATCAGATATAAACTATTGTTTTCCATTAGTAATTTGCATGGCTGGACCATGAGTCTAATTAAAGGCCCACCTAATTACTCAAAGTATAAGACGTAGACTTGAATTAAATGAATTGAATAGGTTTGATTAATCGCAGGATTCGGAGGGCTGCAAACTGTACGATCTGTTTAATTTAATAAAATTATGAATTTTTTCGCATTATCGTCTATATTTTGACTTTGACTTGACTTAGCTGGGGCCCCTTGAATCCACGGGGCCCTGGGCTGAAGCCCAAAAAGCCATATGGTAGATCCTCAGGTACTAGGTACAACACAATTGAGTTAAACAAATTTGATTCGTTATTGATCAATGACAACTCAGCAATTGAAAAAAGTAGGACACTATTTAATCCAATTTCTTGAAAACATTGATAAATGCATCAATAATATTTTTTGTAAAGATTTACTATCGAACATAATCTTTACATATATATGGGACTCGTCAATGAAAAAAAATTGGCAAATTAAATACAATTAGTAAGATCACAGACCGTTTTTTATGTAATAGATGATTGGTAATAGGATTAACTAAGGTAAAGGTGGATACCGTCTATAAAATAGATAATTGTAGCTGAACCAATAGCCGATAATGTAATGTAATCAAGATTGCATAAACATAGGTAATCCTTCAACTTGGTTCACACACTCGCTGTTGTCTCAGTTAATCAAATGTTCCACGTCTATCAATGTACATGAATGTATTTCTCGGCCTGGCGTCGGCTTAACTTCGCCTTAGCGATTGAGGATGTCCGCCTAATTAGTGACATTAATTAATACCTGATTAGTATACGGCTAGTATTTATACAGAGGTATATTTAATAATATAATATCTTATCAAATACGAAAGAGCGAATATAAAGTACTTATAAATTAATGTAAAACCTTAATAGAACGCGAATTACGACCACGTGATCACTATTAACATATGCGATATTTTAATCGGGTGTCTTCTTCTACCGCATGCTATAAATCCTTTCTATAATGTATCTTTTAATTCATTTAGATAAGATAAACATCTCATCATTAGGTGGTCACAGCGATAAAATGAAACTGTATAAAACGAACTAATTACTTGAGGACTTATATAAGGTTTCTGTTTTGTTTACTAAAGACCCAAATTTGTGGTATAGTATAAATGTTATTAAAATAAAATCTAAGAGCAGTATCTATCTCAAACAAATTAGTGCAGATTTCAACAATTCTATAAATGTATGTTCGAAGAAAATACTCCTTGGCTTTGGCGACAAAGGCCTAATTTGTTTGGTTATAAAAGAATTTTAGGTTGTAACAATACCTAAATACATAGTTCAAAAATCAAGAACATCAAGAAACAATGCTCTAAAATAATATCGTAACTGCAATAGAACCACAGGCAACAAATCGACCTCAATACGTTCAATAACAAAATAAACAACAATCACTGCTGAAGCGTCTACTCGAGTCGCACTTCTGTTGCGAATCCTAATTCTAATACAACCCGGTCCCCTTATGGGGGGAACATTACTTATGTGCCGTACATAGGTATACAGGGAGGGCACGGAGAGCCACAATTCCCCCAAGCGGCCAGATCGTAAACCTCCGATACCACTGAATTGAATACTCCGTTCAAATATTAGCTCTGCTTGTTGCCGCTCAACCGCATTCAGTTTCAAACTGACCTAGGTGTTAAATAGAGAGTACTACGTTGTTTACATTTACGATGAATTATTATTGTTCACAACAGGCTATAGATGTCCACTGCATCAACATCGAAGTGTTCGTATTTGTCATGTTATACGGATTTCTGTTGTAGTTTGGCCACTGTTACGGTATATTTCAGTAACTTGCGCATAGGTACGTTAGGCCGATTTTCATCTTCATAAAAAAGTACGTATATTATAAGCTCGACATTATTTTAACAACACGTAAAAGAATAGATAACGCATATTTGGGTCTGAAGCAGTTCATAGGTATAAAAACGAGTTTGTGCAGATATGGGAAATCTTTTATTCTTATTGACTTGTAGAGCAAGTTTAACAACCTTTTAGTACATAAAAAATAGAAATAGGTACATAGAATATTCAAATCAAGCTAGATTACAAATCTTTGAATCGCAGTTCAGTCTTATGGAATTAACGGATTCAAGTTGGGAGCGGAAAACGAATGATGATACTATCTAAAATCAGTTTTTTTATAACAGCTAATGTTATTCAAAACGATAAAAAAGAAGAACTCAACATAAATCTGCGGTGCGGGCATCAGCATAAAACAATAAAGCGTCTTAAATAATAAATGCAGGAAACGTCACAGTGGATGAGTCCCGCCGTTTGTAACAAAATATAAGTATAAATCTAAACCAAGCATTGGTATTATGTTTTCGTCCCCAAATTAACAAAGATACAAAGCATTTCCGTCCGTAGATGTATTAACATCCAAACCGAGTGCATATGTTCTCATAGGGCGGGCGACGCGTAAGTGGACTGTCTAAATTAATTAGTAAGCTTTAAACGGAATACTCGCAAGCAGCGGCTGAAGCGCTGAAAAACGACCCATACCCTGTTTCGAATTTCAGCTTCAAAGCGCTGGAATTTCCCTAACCCACGCCGCTGTCGTCACTAACCGCCGCAGATTTCTAAAGAGCTTATTCGTGTTCCAACTAATGTTTGGTCTCACACACTCGATTGACGTCCTTGGCACAAGTATTAATATAAGGCTGGAGATTTTTAATCAGTAAGCTTGGAAAATTTTGTGAGGATGGAAATCACGTTACAATTACATTTTTGTGTTGTTCATGGAAAGTTATCGTATTGGTGAGTATAACGTGGTCCGGAGCAAGTTTAGTGGCCGTGCGCCGTCGGTCGCCCGCAGAACGGCAATACGGTGATGTCCGGTACGCAAGATGGCGACTCGATCGATTGATGTCGAGTACGCCCACGCTGCCCACGCCTGCGCTGCACCGCCCTGCACTTGCAACCAGATGCAACGGACCGCCCTCTAGATGAACAACTCTTTCGCTGTACTCGAAACAAATACTTGAGAAGTTTTATTTACCTAATACAATTCAACTTTTGGCTCTATGCCCTTTTTATATTATAGCCGATATACTAGAATTACGTACATATTGCATAGTAAAATAAAATTAACAATTAAAGAAAGCAAACGTAGCATCACAATTTGCGTACATATAGCAAGTGGGAACCGTTTTTTGTTTAACAATTTTTACGCGCGAAACCTATTTATTGGACCCCTCAGACCGCACCTTTGTCATGTCGACGCGAAAATCGAAGTCAGGTACGAATGCTGCCCGGGGGGGAGTGGGACGGTTCGCCACAATTACGCTTAGAATGCGGATGCAAATGGGACCGTAGGCCCTAAAAAGTGTATCGAATGCCGCTTCAGTGCCGCGATAGCTTTATTTTTGCTGCCGTTACGAGAAATCTATTGCCTCAAATAAAACGCCTATCTGCTACGGATTTAAAAGCCAGTTTATTGTTCGCTGTAAACGGTTCGACGTTAGATCGTAACCAATGAAAATATGTTCGAACGCAAAAATTCCTCGCCGTAATATTCGGGTGTTTCATCGAATTTTTTATTTATAGTCTCTAAATGTCTGTTAATATGCTTACATTAATCGTTGAAGTATTTGTTTGATTAATTTAAAAAACGCTAGGCGGAATGTTAATTGAATATATCACTCATAAAAATGTGGCTCAATCAGAACGTTGTCTAGGCCTATGCGAGTTTTTTACTTTAAGGCCGGAAGCGGTTTTTACCCTTTAGGTATATGTAAGTATAAACATGTTTGTCGACAGATATGGAGCTGGATACGATTTAGCTGCCCGGCGGAAAAACGCGACGCGAGAATCTACTGCGACGCTGAAGGCGTGGCTCAACGAGCACAAGAAGAACCCGTACCCAACGAAGGGCGAAAAGATCATGCTCGCCATCATCACCAAGATGACGCTGACGCAGGTGTCCACGTGGTTCGCCAACGCGCGCCGCCGCCTCAAGAAGGAGAACAAGATGACGTGGGAGCCCAAGAATAAGACGGACGACGACGATGACACTATGCTCTCTGACGAGGAAAAGGACAAAGATGAGCAAGACGAAAAAATTAAGACCCACAAAGGTTCGTTGAGTTTGTATTCTGCAGCCCCGTGTAGACCTTCGCTGTAAACAATATTCAGAACTTTCACTATTTCTCTTGTGGCTGTCAATTTATTATTTAATTCGAGCCTCATTCTGAATATTGTTTTTCATCAATAAGGTCTATACGAAGCTCTTTCTGACATCTGGCTATCAACCATGTTTAGAACTACAGAAATGTTATTTCGAATCGTCATGAGTTGAGTGTCAGATGTTGGCCAGACATAAATATCCCGCCTGTACTTATGATATATGCCAGTCTATTTTAATGAATGCTGCTAAGCGAAGTTCCCCATTCATCTATTCCATTGTAACCAAATATGTATTTAACTGCACCTGCGAATGAGGATGTATATGCGTTATCTCACTATTTTTCGTTGTAAACTGACCGTTTTATGTTCATGTTCCAATTGCGTCAGTGTTGTTAAACGTTTAAAATTGCTTTAATTTTGTCGGTGTATAAATCGCCGAGTGAATTGGCATAACGTGGCTGAGGGCCGGAGGGTGTGCGGGATGTGAAGAGGAGGCGAGGGCCGGAGGAGGGCTGGGAGGGGAGGAGGGGCTGGGTCTCAGGCGTGTAACTGTGCGTAACCGCTCCTCGCTCCCGGATTTCCTATTCGTAGTAGTGGGCGGCGCCAGAGCCCAAATTTCATATAACGGTTCTTCCGTTCGTCGGGTACAACGGGGCGACGCTCGGAGGTCGCGTTCGGCTTGTCAGACGATCTGCCCTACTTCATGTTCTTGCCAAAGGATTTGTCGAGTTCGTGGATCGTTTCTTTTATGAGGATATCCCGTCGGAACGTAAGTAAGTACGGTTTTGGGGATTTATAATGTGTTCCAATTGAATGTGGAACCTTTTTCGCTGCGGTCTTTGTCGTCGGTGTTCATTTAACATTTTCAGTATTGTTTCACCTAATCGATGGATTGGGTCTAAAGGGTTTTAAGTTGTAGTAATAAAATGCAGAAGCGGAAAGTGTGTAAGAGCTATAACAGCGAGCCGTTGACGTTAGTCTCGGTTGTCATCAGCATAAATTATAAGTGGGTATTGTTGCAACAAGGATGGTAAAGCACGAGTGTTTTCATTGGATACTTCATGGTGCTAATGGAAGTGGGGTGGGGGGCGTCACGGATGACGCCTGCCATACGTCGACTAATGAAGCTGACTATTGTTGGACAGAAGTATACTTAATTCGCAACGTGAATGCCGTCGCGCTTGCCGCCAACAACACTTGAGGGGTCGTGAAATGGCTATAATAAAAGAAGTGCAGCGGGAGATCCCATTGGGGTATTTTACAGCGAAATTAATAAATATTTAAATGAATTTTACTTCAATAGCATCCTTGAACTTACATTTCATATATTAGAACTTTATTAAATTTCTAATTGAAAAAATATGACATAAGATTTTCTAACGTTATTAAATATTTGTATTAATATGTAATAAATACAACTTCTATCTAATAGATTCAAAGGGATTAGACTGTCACTTACAAATATTTTTCTTAACATTTCTACAAATCTGTAGACAAAAACGTACCTACTAATCAGTAGGTACGTTTTTTATTTTCCACAGAATACACACGGTAAATCACGTATGCCAACATCCACCTAAAACTACATATCTTTATAGATGAAAGATCCTTTTATACTTGAGACGTAAACGTTAACTAAAAGTGTTCATACTAGAATACACTTCACTACTTCTAGTGCTTCAGCTTAAATGAATACCCATCATCCCTTGGTGACTTTACGGAGGAAAATGGGATTCCCCCACGGGATGGTGCGGATTACGGAAACGCGCCTGCAGTGACATCCGTACCAGCGCACGAGTGTGCCTGACACTATTAAGCGCACAACTGTGCTTATAACTTGTTTGAAATTTTTAACCAGTTCAAGCGGTAGGTATAGCTTTTTATTAGTATACATCTTTGCCTCATTTACTTTTTTTACTCTTAAAAATTTAAGATCTCGCTCAGGAGTTTCTTCACAAGCGAAAATAAATATCTATTTATTCCTCTTTTTCTGTTAAACCCTTAAATATCATGACAGTTACAAATAAATTAAAAAGAGTGTTAAGGTGCTATTAATCACATTTAAATTCGGGCCGAATAGGAACAAACATTTAATGGTAGACAGAAAAGTTGTAATACTTAATAGTTTTACTATGAAAACATGATCTCTAGCAAAATACTTCTTTAAATCAGTTTCATAAAAAAGAGAATTAGATTATAAGAGTACCGCAGCCGTCCCTTCACACCATCCCTTACGCGGCTGATGACGCGTCCGTAGCCCCGGACACGCGCCCCCGCGGCGACGCGTGCAGGGGTGCACCGCCAATTTTAAGTGCTTCTCAACATTTTCGCCAAGTGCTACATCAAAAACGCACTGCGCACTACATTCGTCACGCTCCGTCCCAGGGCCGTGTCGAATGTTGGCACTTTCTTGACGTCATACGCGCAACCGGAATATTTCCATGTTTGTGAATTTGTAATAGGTACTACTTGTGTACTACTCATAGGATTTTTTTAAAGAAAGGACAGGTAGAATTATCTGTTTTAATCGATTTTATCGTAGTACCTAGATCGGTGACTTATCATAACATAATTTTTTTATAAAGAAATTGTTTGCTAATAATGTGCATTTTTTTTGTTAGAATTCTAAATGCTTTCTTACAAAATCAACACAAGAATATTTTTTATTCACTACTTTTGGCTTTTAATAAGTATTATGTTGGTATCTTGAAATGAAAATATAGATAATATATAATTTAGAATAATATTAAAGTTAAATTAAATGAATCTAAAATCTTACAGCAAAATAAATTCGATAGATATGTGATATATTCTTGTTTCAAAAATGGCACAATTTCTACACTGCTATTAAAGTGTAAAACATATTTTATGAGCGTTAACGCAATTATATAACAAGCATTAATAACAACATACAAATGAAAATATAACGACTTAAGGGCTTATTTAGATTACACCTTATGTAGTCCTATTATCTGATATAATAACTTTACCGCTTCTTCCTTTTTTAATCTTATTTGGTAATGACGCCACATTCCAATGATTCTAATTAAATGTTAGCCTTAAAATGTACATAAAACACATTAACTTAACATCCGCGTTACCCGACAGGCTTTATTATTAATCTCATACAAACAAACCATGACATTTCTCTAACATACATTACCGTTTTCCTAAAACGTCAATGATCACGACAAGTAATATATCATTTTAAGTCACGGCAAACACGGTCAATATAAAAGCTTTCACACGCGATCCCCAGACCGTCGTCGGCAAACAAACATCCAGAACTATCCCGCGCTAAGCCACTCATGAATAAAAGCTTCATTTTGTGACCCCCGCCAATAAATGTTAATTTTTGTCACGAGCACACGCATCGCAAACAAAATATTAATCCGACGCGCGCTAATGGAAAACGAGTAGAAGTAATACAAACAAGTGAGCGTCGGGGCGGACGCCGCTCGAGATGTAATAAATTGCAGTGACCTCGGTCCTCACTCGCTTGCGAGTGCAGGGGGTATTGTGTGCGGGCCTCGACTCGCCCGTTCGACTCGCTTCTATACTTAAAACTGACGCTTTGAATGACAATCGATCTTTGGCAATAATGTGCCTTGTGCTTAACAATCGTTAAATAAATAAGATATTACTGAAATTTTTTTCTCAAGTGTTCTTAAAAAGTGACAATTACTTAATCTTGTACCTATAGGTACTTCAATGTTCATCAGTATTATCGCGAAATTAGTTACAATTTTAAACATCGAGTATTTAATCAATGAGATCGAAGTAAAATTGAATCTCTTTTCTTCGGATATTCAATATTTAAAAAAAAAATTTAAAAAATAAATAATATACAATAGGTACACCTAATGTATTTTTCATCACTGTCAACAAATATCTATATATAGCTATTGGTTGCCATCAAATCAATCCTCTTAACCGCTTCAACATCACCTTTGATTTCTCAAAACTTTGAGTTGGATAATTCCCGATAAAAGGTCGATAGATAATTTATCTAGCGGTACCAAATAAGGGACTCAGGCTGCACCGCGCGGTCGGGGCGCCTGGGAACTCGGCGGCGCCGCAGACGCCTTTTTATTACGCCCCTGCGCCCCCGGTGACTAAAGGGGAAAACCACTCGAGGCGTCAAGTGCGTTCCACTGCGATTTCCACGCTGCTCCGAGCGGCGCGTGTCGCGTCCGCGCGCACATTCAACGCAGACTCCGTTTAAAAAGTGTGGAAACGTCATTAATCACAATTGACGGTATTTATTTTTCGTCTTATTTGTCTATGTTTCTCTTTCCTTAAGCGTCACAATGACTTTTTCTTAAGAAAAATATATGGTTCTATGCTATGCATAAAACTAAACAACACGTAACTATTATAAATGAATAAGTATTTTATGCTAAACAGACCCTTACACATATATTCCTATTAAAAAACGGCTATCCCAAACAAACAATAATTTTGTTAATGAACCTGGAGTAGAACAGTAATGCATACAACACTGTAATAAATTAATACCTGACACAAATTTGCACAATGACTGCTATGAATTCTCAATTTTTTTATTAATAGGTAAACATTTTATCTTTATCAAATATTTATCTAAGTGATAAGAATACGCATCGTTGTTTACATGACTATTTATTAAATTTCCGCTCTTATCCAACATCCAATTTAATCCAGTGCGTTGAATTTAATCCAAAATAGTTTAAGTTTGGAAACAAAATCTGCTCTAAATCATGCTAGTAACTCAAAACCGTTCTTCATGGTTGAAAAACATAAACTTACAAACAACTTTTATGTGACTAATTGAAAACAAGCACATCGCGTAACGTAAACCTAAATCAGAATACATTTCTAACCACACTCATAACAAATAAAACGAAATAAACAATTACCCAGACAATTTGCAAAATTAACCCACTGTATATTATTAAACGCGTTGCTAAAATAAAACATTACGGAATCGCCCAATTCACGCTTATCTCCGTCGTTGTGGGCCTTTATTAGATTAATACAATGAAAATTAAAACAATTTGCCGGATAAATATCTTCGCGCGGAGTATCAGTGGCGTCCCTATTTATCCCTTAGTGGAGGGCAACACGGATAACCCCTCTTAAAAGCTAGGAGCAGTCAGCATTAAATGGAATAAAGAGAATAAAGTCGAGCGGTCGCGCCTCCCCTGCGTCTGAATTTCATTAGTCGCCCTAACCCGCCCGCGCCCCCCAAACCCACTTTACAACGGAAAATGGCATTATGATAATACTTAGAGCCTTATAAAATTTCGCTGAATAAACATTTTTGTGTAATTGTACAATAACATATTTTTATACAAACGAGAATTTCGTCACCACCCCTCTTTATAATATAATACCTATACTTATAATATAATAAATACGGTAATAAGCAATCAATGAAGCTTTCGTCATAATGTTGCCAACGGCTGACAAAGCGTGAGCATGCTTTTTTCCTGATATACGAAAACGTCAATTTGTAGCTAAAACAGAAAAAATAAGGCAAAGGCATACCAAGCGTGAAGCGGACAAAATAGAAGAAAAGACGAAAAGCGAGGTTGACCATTAATTGTGTCGCCCGGCACATTCCGTGGAGGAGCGCGGTGCCGCGGGGTGCGGCGGAAAATGCGAAATAAATGCTCGGCTTAAATACGAAAGGGATCGGCGGGCTGCCCGCGGCAGGGGAGTCGCGCCCCAAAGTGGTATTTTCACTTCGCTAATCGGATAACCACTTAACGAATGGGTCACTGCACGCCAAACGTATTTTCACACGACTTCTCTTTAGGGAGCCGATGATTTCGCTTCTTACTGGCTAAAACTTACGGCAGCGCTGTAACGGTCACGTCGCCCGTTCAATCCCCGTATCGGTTCCTTTTTTAAGCTCTTTTTATTGTTGTTACATTCGCTATGGAGGCTATTGCGACTAATCTGATTGCGATTACGCGTGCTAGCGCGTTTATTGCCGGTCGGACATAAGTATGATCGATGACAATGATTATCTTTACAGATGAGGAGAGGAAGGGCGATGACATGCTGCAAGGAATGCATCACCAGCTGCTCGGCTACGGCATCAAGGAGGAGTCGAAGAGGGGCGGTTCGGACTGCGGCGTGCCAATCCCGGCATCCAAGCCTAAGATCTGGTCATTGGCGGACACGGCGGCGTGCAAGACGCCCCCGCCTGCCGCGCAGCCTTGGCCGCAGCACTCGTTCGGACCCGAGCGGGCCGCCGCCCCCGATGGCAATTCCAACGGCTTCGCCCTTCCGGCCACGGCAGCAGCGAGTCCCGCGAGTGGCTCGTACGGCCGCTACGGAGGGTTTCCCGGCGGGCAGTATGGCGGGCAGCACCCATGTGTGCACCCAGCCGCGTTCCCAGATGTCCAAACTGACACACCGCCACAGACCCCGCCGAACATGAAGGTGCCGAGCGTGGCGAACCCGCTCGGCAGTGGCGGCGGCTCCGGTTACTGTTTCCCCCGGCACCAACAGTCGCCGCAGCGTGACGCCTACCATAACCCGCACCATGGCGCCAACAGCCATCAGCCCAACCAACCCCATCACAATGAAGGATCTGCGGCCTTCAAGCCCTTCTATAAAAGGTTAATATCACCCATTTTATTCTATCCTTCGGTTAGGTAGCTTCACGAATATAAAACGCACACACTTGAGATAAGGTAAAAAATTCACGGTCGACACAACGTGAAAAGAGTGAATGTTTCCTATTCCAGCTCTCTACAACAACCCAACGGTTTCGTGTCGGCCGTCTGAAAGCGGACCGCGCACCACTAGCGGTGAGTTACTGATTGATTCAAATTGTCGAGTTTGAGAATCGCAAAGTAAAGTGCGCATGTAAATGAGAGACGCGCTCGTAAATGGATGATCGTAGTAAAGATATCGAGAAAGCCATAAACAGAGTTGCGGTTTAGTAGCGGAGTCTCGCGCCGGGGTGTCATGTCGGTAATTGAAAACAATGGAGTTGAGTCGTGGCGGAAGGGCGCCGCGATGCGAGGGCGGCGAGATTGCAATCTTGCGTCATTTGTCAGTGTCACAAGGACGCGCAACGCACGCCTACGTGTAGCGCTCGCTGACCTGCCCAAATTAGCTCTTTTTATTACACAAAGAACTTGATATTTGAAGTCAAATAGGGTAGAAAAATCACCTACAAGAATAAAAAAGGTGTTTTAGAGAAATTTAAATGTGTGAATGAAGAATTAAAAATTAAAATTAATGAAAAATTTAAGCGAGGTAGATTATTCATAAATTAAAAAAAAAACGATTAAACATTTTGGATGTAACCATATAAAATTATATTATATTACATCATAGCAACATTTTGTACAAACATAGCAATGTGTTTCCCCTGGGGCACGGTGTGTCGCATTTTTCTAAGAGTCGTCAAACATTTTCTGAGAAGAGACCGCGGCATCCGCGTCTCATTACAATAAATCGCGTAGTCGACGCTGCCGCACAGAACGGCATCGCAAAGAATTTTGTTTTAGTCAAACGCTCACAAATTCACTTCTATAACCTTTTGTATTATTTTCTTTTTCACGCCTTTTTGTCCCTCGAATTCCTTGACGCGAAAATAACTTCTTATCGCGGCATTCCTTTAAAGTAGCCCCAAAAAGAACAGCCCAAAATCGCCAGTTTTTTTATTTCGCCTTAAATAACGTCCCAGTGTCGTTTTAACTTATTATTTTTCGAAATGATATCGCTACCAAATCGTTGGCTGATCCCATTATTTTTTTTATAGTTCATGTTTTAAAGAGGGCTAAATACGAACATCCTATTTATACAGTATTTACAAGTATCTACTTCCTAATATCCATATGTATGTTTGTAAATTGAATACACAAGGTTGGTAATCTCGTGATTTGGAGTCTAATTTTAATATTGTACTAGGGGTTTCTAAATCAAAAAACGTTATTGTGGTGTGTACAATGAGTATTGTATACGGCGGTGCCGCCGGGAGGCGCGGGGCGCGTGCGCAGCAGCCCCGGTCCTCGCGATAACGCAAGCGCGGTGAGCACCACGGCCGTGCGTGGGCGCGGAATCTCAATGGATCCTCTTCATTCACAACACTACCTCCACATTAAAGCCGCTTTACTTTTTTTCGACGCCATAATCTTCCCTCTTATCTTTTGATCCTCACTCGGGTCCTTCTCTGTTTCATTCAGTCGCATCTCGCCCGGACAACCTGTTTCACTTTTTTTTTCATTGACGCCGTACAAACTTTGGATGACCGCGGCCGAGGTCGAATTTTTATTTCTTTCACATTTCGGTTTTCCGGTCCGGACGATTCGTTAATAAATTCTCAGATAATGAGACTGAACGTTTCGTCACCTCATCTCGATTGGTTTAGATTTTTTCTTTTTTGGTTTATATGTGTGAACGCGGCGGCGGGCTCGCACCGGCGACACCGCGATAGAATCGAAACAGCTATTGGAATGAACCTTCTTTTTTATTAATTTAAATACCGCTATTCTTTTTACAAGGGCATATTTATTGTTAAAAAACAACGTTGAAAACTACTGGAGAATAAATTTATATTTTTTAAAGATAACTTTGGCGAAGAATAAAATTTGCATTGGTAGCCAGGAATGTTTGGATACAGTTGATTAAAATTGTTCTACTTTGTTTCAGGTAAAGCAAGTGAAACCTGGGTCGCTGCGCAGGCATCAACCAATTGGGACAGACAAAAACTTCACAGTGGCACAGTGTTTCAGTTCAGTAACATGATCTACGATGCATTATTAATTAGGGACATAGAATTATGGCTAAAATATGACTACAATTTGTAGGCCCTTTGTAAAATGATTTGTTTGAACATTCATTTATTTGTATAACGCATAGTGTAGTTTCTAATTTCTAAACATAATGCACAGATCAATTGTATTTTAAAAACGTACCAGCATTTTGGTTCGATGTGATTTACATTGGCAGATTTTCTTATTACATAAATCAAATGAATCATTGTATAAAATTAATATTGCTCAGTATTTTTATAGACTTAAGAATGTTACTGAAATAATATCCAAATTATTTATAGAAACACAAAATGCGCAATTATAAGTAAAATTAAATAACCACTATTGGTTTTAGTGAATTATTGTACATTAAATTGAATTCCGGAACCGGGATTTTATGACATAAGATTATATGAAGATTTGTACTTTCCTAAGTTCTTCCATTGTAACTTGATTATAATATTTTGGAGCAATAAGTTATTAATTAGTTCAGGTGCCAGACTTTACTTTCTAGTTTTAAGTGAATTGTACATTTAATGGAAGGGAAGCTTAGTTCGGTTTCGAAGCTTAATGTAAAACAATGAATTTAATTTTGTTAAACTAAATGGAATATCGATTTGCAATCATCGATTTGGTTATTGTTGTTGTCCTTGTATATAAAATGTTTTGTAGATTTTCTACTTTTAGTTTCTTGACAAGTGTACAAAGTAATTAGTATGGTTTTGCAACATTCGATGACGTTCATACACACATCGAAATGGATTTTATAAATATATTGTTTAAAAGTATTATTAGAATACATTGTACATAAATATATTCTGAATATTTTATTTTAAAATTGGTCGTAGTCTCTTGACGGGATCGGGAATTTTTAAATACTAGGATTTTATTTGTTTGATGTTGGATTTTAGTCATGTGGGTTAAGTATTAGGAACATATTATGAAGATGCTAATGGAAAAGTGGAGTTTAAGCAATTCATGTTTTTTTTTATGGTAGAACTATTGAGGCCATATTTGTACTATATATGTGAAGAATAAGAGGACAAGGAATGTACCGTACAACACAGAGCCTGGCGCAACACACCATAAGAATGCCCACTCGATGCAGTTAGTGCTAATAGGTTTGGGGCTATCATATGGACGTATTGGTGGAAATGTTATATGTTAAGGGTTTGCACACATCGATTACTTACTAAACGAATACACAGTAATGTAACAACGAGCTGTCATAAAAATAGTATCAATACGAATCCCACGGCAATATTTTGTTTTACTATACTTAATTAGCATAGGTCACAAAGCCGATCGGTCGTATGTAACGATTTGGAGGCTTCTTAAACATATTATATAGACCACACTTCAATTAAACCGCAATATAGATCAAAATTCAATGTGACCAAATCGAATACATTCGCTTAATATTAAATGTTCTATATAGATATTTATAGAATATAAACCTATTAATGATTATTATTATGAGTAAAATTATGTAACGATTGTAATTAAATCTTTATTTCAACAGAGTAAGTTTTATTTCACTACCTGTACCAATTAAACGTAAGATCTTATGAGTGTTCCACAAAGAGGGTACAACTAGGATAAATATATATTAAAAATAAGTAATTTATGTATGCATCGGAACAAGATAGCAGCAATACAAAGTGTGTTTCAGGCCCTCTGTAATCTGTTTAGTTCACAGCCCAGTTAATTAAACATGAGTTAAAGTAAAACCCAGTACCTAATCAGGCTAACCAAAGAACAGTTCAATCTCGAAGAATGTACAAACAAAATGGGAAAAAAAGTCGATAATGAGTCGGTAAAAGTCGTCAGTTACTTCAGAGGGGTGCCGCCCTCTACCTCTTAACTCTTAAACAATGCTTAAAGGGTAATAAAAGGACTGCTTTTTTCAACTTTTGGAATGGTACAGAAATCATGGAGTTCTCTTTTAAAGGTTTACTGAGTTACTTTAATCAAAAGGAAGTATAAATAATAAAAATATCCCCTTTAAACACCATAGGACATCGGTTTAAGTGTAAGGTTTATGAAATTTTCTTTAATACTAAAGGTAAACAATTATGATGAATAATTTCATGAAACACACAAGTTTTATTAAAATATTATTGAAACAAAATATAATTTCTATGCTACAAATTACCGAACATTTTTATATTCCCTTCCTATATTCCTGCTATTGCGAATCATTGCAGCATCTACCCCACATACACTTGGCATGTATGAACGATATACTCGTGTGAGTAAGTGTAATAAGATCCATAATGTATGTATGTATACATTTACAATCCTTCACCAAGACACTTGATCTATTATTAAAATCATTACATTTACATATTATGATAAGCAAAAAAAATAACACATCAACTAAAAATATATATGTAGAAGTATGTATAACTTAATTAACGGCCAGATATTAATAAACGTAGTCATATGACATACAGAACATACTTGGTGATTGCCTTACTTAATCAAATCAGCGACTACGCCAATTGAATCCGCAATAAAACCGCCAGCGCTCATAAAATGGTCATAAACATTGACAACACAAATAGCAGCTAATAATCTACGAGCCCAATCAAACTACGGGCGTGCAATTCGAATATATTTTATAGGTACCTTTATACGGAGAGCAGAAAGCATTGTAGAAGATTGGTGCAATAAAACTGTTTGCTGGAGTCACCGTGTCTAATTAACTAAGCTCTGTAGGTGGAATACTTAACACACATCCGAAGTGCAATAAAAGATATCATCAACAGTCTTCCTAAAAGCTTTACCTTAATAATTAATGACGGCGGCAAAAACCTCGAACGCCATCATGCTGATGCTGACACCATCAATAGTTTGATAGAACTATTAGTTTCTTATCTAAGTATACAACGTTCAAGCATTTCTGCATTACCAGGAAACTATTTTTCACCGCCTTACGAGTTTCCAGCGCAAAGCAACAGATGGCACACCTGGTTTCAACCACAACGGCAAAGTTTTTACGTGGGATTTATTGATTTTGTGACAATACTAAGAAGAAATTTAGGTTTTAGTTAAACTTAGGTTAAAAAGGTTTATAAATTAGCTAAATAATAAATTATACAAAACATGAAAACATCTTCAAGTTTAATTTATTTGAATTTCTATTTTCCAATGCAATCCTGCAAAATGTAAAAATATGATGAAAAAATGTTGATGATCAAAGGTAAATGTCGTCTAATATAATACTTAATAAGTTTAGAATGGGTAATTGTTTAGGCGCATTTCATTAAATAACTTGGTGTTTAGACAAACTAGCAGGGAAAAAGGGTTATATATACATAGCAAACATACATTTGATTTGCATGCTTCAAAGCGAGTTCTATTGTAAAAATATCAGAAAGCGATAGAAACGCATTAATTGATCAAGAAGATTTGCGAAATCAATCTGAACAGAATCAACCACGTCACTTTCCCGAACACCCATATCGACCGTTCGGAATCCATTTCTCATACAAGCGTTCAACCTGCATAAATATTTTAGTCGCGTCGTCGCCGAGACCTGTACGTCCAGCCGGGCACCGGTGGTGACCGCCCAAATTGTGGCCTAAACCCCACGTTTCGCTTTGAAGCGTCCTCACTGCAATTCAAATAAATATTTAGATTTCCAACGTCGTTTACTGCCCCGCCAATGTTATTCCGCTATTGTTCGCCGGGAATGGCCCTTATTGCGAATGCGCCCGATGCTTTTTTTTCAGCTTGTAAAATTTATTAGGTTTACAAGGCAAATGGAATTAGTGAGGAGTCGAAAATAAAAATGTGCGCGCAACCTCTCGGTGTGATTTAAGGGTATTCGAGTGTGACTGCAAATTAAGTAGGTACTTTCTATGTTACTAGATATGATTTTGTTTTGTACGTTTTCTTTTATAGATATATAGTATATTTTTTTCTTTGTTTTTAAGATGTATTTTTATTATTATTTTACCGAAACTTCAATATGGACAAATGTTTCTGTATCTTATTTTTATTACACATTTCCACAACCACAAATAATATCCTTAAATCAATAATTATATATTTCTGAAATCCTGTTGATAATGCCGTATTTTTCAACACCTACATGATTATAAGATTCAAAGAAGAATATTTAGTGCCGAATGCGATAAGATTATATGTAATCATACGAATTTTAACATATTTGTGTACACTCAGTTCATCAAATAAGAGGCCTCCAGAGACACTGGCTTATTGCAAAGAAAAAAAACTTAAAGACCCAATGATTCCACCTGTTATGCCGTTGTTTGGATTTACAATATCCCCTGAGTAGCGACATGAAAATTCGTTGTAAGGCAAAATTACTTATTTGACGATTTTCACAGGTTACACACCTTGCGATTATTTCGTGTCATCATTTTCTAGATATAGCTTTTTGTTTTTTAGTTACTCTAGAATATGTTCATATTTATCAATTACGAATGGTTGCCACTGACTGTGCTTCAATTAATTATTAACGTCTTATTTCATCAACGTATACCCATAGCCATTATTACACATTATTCGGATAAAAGTGCAAATGATAATGACCTAAGTTACAAATCGAAATAAAAGTTAATTTAGCTACGTAGAACACAGGTGTAGTTAATGTGGCCATGTCAAGTACACCTGCTCCGCCTTAGGTGTCGAACCTAATCACTTCAGATTTTTATAAGGATGGGCAAATTTATTCATACCCTCGCATTTATCACCGCGGGCCTCTTGGGTAGTTTTTCACATGTATGAGGAAATTGCCGACGCAAAATTCTATCACGCCGCGTCCTGAGGAGGGCGAGACCGTTAGAAATACGTGCACCTTGCCGAAACCAATAAATCAAACTATTGCGTAATCGCCGCTGTATGCATGGCTATCACCCAAACCTCTTGTTTTATTTATTGCAATCCTAAACAGATTTTTATGCTTTATGACCCCAGAAAGCTGCTTAACGTGTCCATTTATTTATAGGTCGACGAACCCGACAATTCCTCATCGAAGTTCGATACGATCGATTCATTACAATAAATCTAACTTAATCGTTGAATCGCCAATTTGTTTACATGCGGCATACAACAGATTATACGGAAATATGACATAAAAGTCGCGCAATATATCATGGTTATTTTGGTTTCGAGCTATAATTATTTATTGTGACATAACGTGTTAGAGTTAGTGTTATTAAGTAAAATAGCCATCAATAAATCTCCCTGACTTCGATAAATAGGTTCGACCGTTGGTTCGCGGCGATTGTGGCTACCAGATGTGTAAGGGTACGTATCAGGACATCGATCGCCCTGCGAGATGAGATGATGATCGTCCACATTCCTCTGGCGCTGCCCACTCCTAAGATAACTGAAAACATTACGTACGATAATTTATCTAAAGCAATTCGTCCACACCGGACAGCCGCCATCTCTTACTTTTGATGTAATCACAATTGCATCGCAAGGGATACAAAGAACACAAAAGAAATGTTCATATTATTTTTTCTTCCACTCATTTGTTTTCTAAGAAAAGTAGAGACAATGAAAACAAGCATAAACACAATTATTGATTACTTTGGTAGGAAATGGAAAGATACCTACTTAGTTGGATATAAGTATACTTAGCTTGTACTATTAGATATGTATTTTAATATATATTAGCTACTAAATGTTCTTTAAGTACTCTCGTATTTACATGGATTTGAATGTGTCTCCCTATCACCCAATTTGTTAGGTCACCACTCAATACCTGTCATAGAACTAAGCAATATAAACGAAATATTTTTCATTTTTAATCAGTACCCGTTATCCAAATAGAATTTTCAAATCAATAGGGTAGATGCATGGACAAAGATTTACCTCATTAATATTTCCAGAGGAGTGGAATACGAGAGTTGGGCATACTTCCATGACTCCGAGACGCATAATCCGCAAAATCAATGAGAGATTCCTGCACGACCGGCGAGGGCTCAGGATTACAAGGAGTTTGAACTCCTTTATATGAATTTCCAATTCCAGCTGTGATTGATTGAAGAAATATATAAAATGAAAAGTTTATTACTGATTACTATAGTCAAAATGTGTTCAGAATTTTATATAAGTCTTCATTTATCAATATATATAATTATCTTAAACTTAAAACTTATAAGGAATACCAAAAACTACTTATATTATAATAAAACCAGTTTATAATATACGTATAAAATATGTCTACTTATAGCTAATTGAATTATAACAAAATCAAAAGTTATTGATCTTATAATTACATTTTAAGCGATTGCATTTGGTTTTAAAATTGAAAACTCAGTTTGATTTAACCCTCCCATTAACAAAAGCGGACAAGATGATATAAAACAACATAAATCGGATCCCGCCGCGTGAACTGCGGACTGCTTCACTCATGCGCCGGGCGTACTTTATTGCGCTCATCCGAACAAGCCAGCCGACTGCCGATGAGTTACGGTGTTACGTAGCTGTCAATTTTGCGGTATAAAACTCCTCTCCGGATATGACAAAGGCAGCTGTCATCGTGTTGCTGAGGGTCACAGCGTCCCTAGTGGCTAAGCTGCGCCGCTGCCCCGAAGACACGCACGCCCGTCCTATACGCGCCTAATCCTCACCTACTCTCCACATAAAACCCGTCTAATTGATAATAAAGGCAGGAATTCAGAAGCATGCGGTTACATCCCTCTGGCAAAGGTTCTAATTGATTTTTACAGTCTCTCTAATTGAATTCGATTTTATGGGGTTAATCGGTTCTAATGTTATTTGACGCTAATTCCTTGCAGGCAACGGTGATAAATTAAGGATATCTAAGACAAGGGTGACGCTAGGGTATTGTTGGAACCCTTCAGATTCAATTAAAATTTGCATTAATAGAACAATACCTGCGGATTTTGTAACGGCGATTTGAAGCGAGTAAAGTAATTCCTGATATTGACGACATCGGTACCTATGGAATATTAAAAATATAAGGCATCTATCACTAGAGGATACAAAGGACTCGAAGCGATGTTCAACAGCAGGGAGACATTAGAAGAATTTCAACTCTCTTATTCTATTTGCTTCTCATCTTAATAATTCCCGACAATATTTTTGAGAAACGTCTTATTTTCTAGTGAATAAGAATTTGTTGGGACTTCTTGAACGTGTACAACATAATGTTATTATAATTTATGTCATACTAAGCAGGTGAAGATATACGGGCGACTCATTCATTTTATTAAACATGTTTGCTAAGTCGATTTTGTTATTTTTTTGTCGCTCGGCAGCGGGCATCTATCACGCAGCGAGCGGCCGCTTTCTCGCGCAGCTCTTTATTATGTCGAATGATTTCCGGACAGCGCGGCAGCGCCGCGGTCGCGTTGCCCTCTGCCAACAATTTTTACACTTGGGTAGCTTTTTCTCTCTCGCGTAACATGTTATGCGTTCTTAAATACTGCTATTCCTTACGATACGAAACCTTTTGGCGATGATGTTGGGGCGTGTCAAACAAATATATAGATGTTTGTTTGACACATACCTAAATGTAAAATATTACAGTCATAGTAATCAAACAAATAGTATACAACGTTCGAAAGTTTGAAAAAACCTTCTAATAAGTATGTAAAAATCTTGTGGCAAGGTGTTTGTGGGCAAGCTCCTCCGAAAAGTCTTAACCGATTTTAATGGTTTTATGTTTATTGAGTACCTATATATATATATATATATATATATATATATATATATATATATATATATATATATATATATATATATATGAAAATAGATTGTAAAGTATTTTTAACCTTCGACGTTTTCCGGGTCAGCTAGTTATCTTTAATTAAATAATCCACTATTATACTCGTTACAATCTAAACAAATATTTTACGAAAATCTACTTATAACAGTTTGGTCATACAATATATTTTCAGTAGGTATAAAGACGTTCCTTTATGTTTGATGGTATGGTAACATTTTGCAAGTCCACTCTGAATGTTGTACAAATAATACAACATAAATTTGAATCTTATTTTGAGGGCTATAAGAGTTTCTGATTCGAGTGGAAGGTATTCCGCGTTGCCCTTGACTCCTTACTAGATACTACTATACAATACGCTAAAACGCGATAGTATAAGTATTGTGTTAAGTACCTATGCCTACATTTTGACAATGTATTTTTGTGCATTATGGCACTGATATATAACACTTGGGATTTTACATTTTTATTTATAGAAAGTAAGCGAATAAACACATCGTTATGGATTTAAGACTTTTTAGTACCTACTTCTTAGATTTAGATTTGGCACGTAACATTTTCCTTGAAAACAACATCAATAATACATATGAATAGGTATACTTTATGTGAATAATTAGCAAAATGTATATGTACCTATAAAAGGAAAAGACTAAAATATAATATGCAATCAGCACTGTTATTTAATAATGTACTTACAACAAATTAGTTAGTTAAATTGTATAATAAGGTTAAAAACAGCTTAATATACTGATGTGTTAACGTTTCCGGAAACATATTATTATTATAGCTACACTAATAACGAGTCCACAATCAAAACAGTAGACTGGCCCGTTGGTCGAGTGGTCAGAGACCCTGGCCACGAAACCAAGGGTCGCGGGTTCGAATCCCGCTAGGGGCAAATATTTCGTGTGATGAACATGGATATTTGTACTCGAGTCATGGATGTTTATGAACCTATTTAAGTATGTCTATCCGTTCACCTAGTATCCATAGCACAAGCTTATGCGCTTAGTTTGGGACTAGGGAATTGGTGTGCCAGTATAAAAAAAAAAAAAAAAAAAAAAAAAAACAAAAACAAAACAAACAGGTAAGTAAATCAGAACTGCCGAACGATTTTAGCACAAAACGAGAACAAACAATCGTGACCCCAAGCTACACACTAAGCCGACCATGGCCGGATTTAACTAATATCGCCATAACCCGCATATAATCATAACCCGCTAAGATTCCTTGATTAATTCTAAAAAGTATCTAATGTCCTATGACATCCTCAATAATAAATAATTTGAATAACATTAGGTAAATAAAGATTAGGTCACTGAATCATCCTACCACGAAACAAAAAGGTTAAAAAAATCTTTTTGTAGTGCCTAAGACAAACATTTGCGCAAAATGCGTATAACAATATTGGGGCCATCCATTATACGATGTCGTCGGCAGGATGGCCTCCACTCGTAGCACTTTGTATTAAGTCAACAAATCCCAAACCGTTCAATGGACATTTGTTTCCATGAATAATATTAAGTAAATACATTGTTATAACTAAGCATACAAGTTGGGACCACAACGTGACTCTTAGGGTAAGTTACAATGATTTTATAAATAATACTTATAATTTTTTTATAAATTCGCACAAAGAAATACTTTCTGACAGTTCATATACTAACATTTACTTTTTAAAGATAAAGATGCCCCACTAGTTTCTCTGACTTTTAAAAAAATACAAGCAAACATTACCTAACCACATTATAAACCTTAACCAATGGACATTTGTTAAATCTAATCATTATACCTACATATTGAATGAAAAAAACATCTCTATAAATTTATTGCAAACATCAAGTACCGACTGCAAAGAAATAACAGTAGTTAAATTATTTTTATTGGGTTGAGACTACATTTATAAGTACTACTATACTAAAGCACAAACTCAATGCAATTAAAAGACACGGCCATTACATACAAATAGGTAAGCGCTTTTGCGAAACTGAAAAGAAAACTAAACTATACGGAACCACCACAAACCAAATCGTAATCACAGCTCCATTTCTGTTTTAATTGGAAGCGATCAGGCAGCGTCTCCAGAGAGAATTCTATAAAAATAAATTTAATATATATTTTTTTATCAACTCTTGACAGGCCGTGGTATGTAGAAAATAAGTTGCAATATACAGGTATAATTTTAAATTTTATATCAAACAAATAGTATTACAATAACTTAAATATACTCGTAATATTAAAGCTATTATCAACGCACTGCACATCCCTGATCCGAGCTTTCACTACAAGCCGTACAGTCAGTCCCAACAGTTTTACAGATTTTAATTTTCCTTTTGTCTTTTGTGGATCACGAATGTTTTGTATACGTATGCCCCGGGAGGCCTAAGACCGCCCGCCGCGGCTTCCTTCCTACATCGCCTCGCCACAAAAACTTAAGTTATAAAAATGCACGGGAACAAAAACGCTTACGTTGGGTGACAAGTGGCCTTTGTTTATAATATTTGTTGATTTGTTTCAACTTGTTTATGAATGTTCATAACACCTGATGACTGGCTCTTTTGACGGTTTCAAGTTTGGTGCGTGGTGTGTGTTCTATGTTCTTACAATAAGAATTTTGAGTGCTCTTACTAATCCGTGCTTATTCAAATTGTTCTAAATCCGAGTCGTTTAACTCAGATGAACAATTACGTTAAGCGTATATGAATATATCCATATGTAAATAATTTAAAATGAACACGTCTGATTACAGTCGTCGATTTGTACTGGAAGATGTTTTAAATTTATACAAATATTTTTTTTTTATACTTAAATCTATACTTTTTTAAACCATTGATAAGATTGTGACGAAATGTTGGTTGGATGATTTGAGGTCGCATGTTCCTGGCTTAAAGAATCTTAGGTTAAAGAATAAAACAAATTTGTATTATGCATTGTTTGTTTTTTTCCTTTTTTATGTTACCTCTTGTTTAGTGAAAAGTATTTTGCATTATAAAAAATAGCATCAATTAATTAGTAACCCGACAAAAAAAATGCGGTGTTAATATTATAATTACATAGGTACTTTGTAATAAAGTATATAATTATTTTTACCTATTATTCTTAGACAGTCTTGACGAACCTGGTACGTGTTTTACATTACGATTTTGTAATTATGGCAAACGTTATTTTGTTTTGTCGTTGAAATTAATCATGCCACCAAAACTCACAGTGGTGGACCGATCTGGAGCTTAAAAATAGGAAACAATCAGAAGGCGTTCTGAAGCTCAGAACGACACGCGAGTAAGGTCCCTGAATGTTACAGCTAGATCTTTAACATCAACATAATAAATGTCGCTAGTTTTAATTAAAGATATCTATTTTATGTACACACTAAAGTTAGATTAAATTTAGATCAAAAGATTTAAATGTTCGATCAGCATAATTTAACCTTTTTAAATTATTAGAAATAGGAGTGCTTTAAGGAACTCATTGCTCCTCGAACTCTCACTACTACTTCGGCGACTTATAGACCATACATGGTTGTATGGTCTATAAGTATCTAATATAACTTCGCCGAATGTGGGTTACATATTGATTGGCTAAATGTGCTTAAAGGGGTCTGCTGCCCCTTTGACTCTGCCTACCCCTTCGGGGATTGTGGGCGTAATGTTGTGGATGTACTTATTGAACGTTGGACAGTTAAGATATCGTTTTAGTTCCTTTTCTTTGTTTCTGTGTAAGTCAACCTTCGTATATAATTCAAACCAATTTATAGAAAAAAATGCCTAATGGTTGATAATGTCCGAAAACTATGAACTGCCATCTATGAAGCTAATAATTTTATCGAATATCTTATGGAAACAGTCTTTATGAATGCTACGTTTTTATCATTGATAATGGGTTCATTTAGGATCGTGAATAACAATCTTGTCAGTCGTCATTTCCTCAATAGAGTTTTAGATTGTACAATCACATGTAAACAACTTAATTTTTATAAACAACATTTGATAACTATGTGTACAGAATCGTTAACAGAATCGATTGCAATGTTTTTTATATCATTTTATAATCGATTGCAATGTTTTTTATATCATTTTATATCATATCTAGGTAATATTTACAAATAATATTTAAATGTTATATTTGTTTTCTGTAATGTTTTAATTAAAAATGACTTATTCCACAATAAAGGGTCAAGTTTACCAATTTGAATGTTCTAAGTATTCCGTGTATTCTCTTCTCTTCTTCCGTGTACTCGTCCACAAAACTTTTATTAGAGTAAAACCAAAAATTCACCATTACTAAAAACAAGAAAGGCTTGCTGTAAACTGTGACATGTGATAACTTAATCGCAGCTCTTTAATACATCACCGCTAAACAAAAACGGTGTTATTATCGGAATATCGTACTAATGTAAAATGTTAAATTTATCAAATATACGGTATTTGGATGAAAACGTACAAGTTGACAACACGTGTAGCCGCTATCTACGCGGCCGGATCGGGCGCCCCGGGGCGCGGGCTCGCTGCATTACTCACCGTGACCTAATGGGCGGGGATAAATCATCTGTATATCTAAAAAACATACAAAACAACCCAGAAACGGACCAATGTTGAATAAACAAAATTCATGGAAATAGGGACAAATCAGACAATGCCCGGCACCGGTGGTCCGCTGAGTCGCCGCGTGATCCATTTGCGAATCCCAAATGATGACGGTTTATCTGTCCCTTCGACGACAGATATTAGATAATGGAAGTAAACACGATAAGGTTACTATGCCACACCACTTCCAAAAACTTTTCATCTTTAATGATCGTAGGCTGAGTTGTATACTTACTTCCGATACAAATCCAAATGTCTTAGTTCCTCTTTGGGCTGCTATCTTTTTCAATCTCATACTCAGATATCTCATTTGAACACAGGCCGATCGAATACATGCCATGCACATGTAATTAATAAGCGGCATACGTACCTACTAAGAAAATAGTGTATGCAATAATCCAATTAAACATTAGGCAATCATAATAATTGGCAAACAGAAAGCGAAGGAAAATGTTACCATCAAATGTGTAAAATGAAAAACAGACCAAAGGAGATCATTCACATTTCATACTAATTTGGGCCCAAAAACAAAACTGCCGACCAGTAAAAAAAATATGATCCAGATGATTGGCCACGTTGATAATTGTTTGGTAATTTCAACTTTGACCCTTAACCAGCCATTGGTGACTACACATATACACACATCAAAAAAGTCAAAACCCCCGGTCATGCAACGAGGTTTTTGACGACGTGAATTTCATTTAAATCGTTATGTAAGTCAAGTTAACGTCACCAATGGCGGGTTAAAAGGACATGCATAGGACACGCCGAATGAAATTAGGTTTTGCATCAGCAAAATATTAATAAAGTAATAATAAGGCTTTATGATATTTTATCAATAACAGAGCTAACCTCTCTGTGTCATCTTGACCTAGGGAAGGCTTCGACATAGTCCACCATACTGGTCCAAAGCGGGTTATTATAATATTATACTAGCAAAAATAAAACAATAAAATGTATACAGATAAGTTCATCATCCTCATCATCCTCCTAGCTTTATGTACCGTGATTAGTCGGGGTCCGCTAAGACCATTTATTGACATAATCAGTTAATGTCAATTTGTCTAACTAAAATATCATCTATGGGATGAACCAGACGATTGTCATCACATGCGAGCAACATCCCCTATTTTGATTACTTTGAAATGGTCATAGTGCCAATAAACCTATGCCGTTCGCGCAGTATGTCGGTGTCAGCACGATAGATACTTGTATAATGAAATATTAGAAACTTCAACGTTTCACTACATCTACATTATTCGTCGCACTGCGTTGGTCTGTTAAATGCAATTGTTGTTAATAATATGTCTAATCAATCAGTTAAACAACTTTATCTTCTTGACCGGCACTTTTGATTTTGGGCCCAATCTGAATGATCTCTTTTGTAAGTAATATCTTACTTTAGATATTTTTAGAATTAATAAGTATATAGGCATCATGGCTTTTTGTAAAACTACTAACTAAACTACTACTACTACTACTATTCCTAACATATCGGGGAAAAGCTTTATATTGAATTAATTAATTTTTATCTGCAAAATTACTTACCTATTAATTTATTATTCATAAAAAAGAGACTAATTTATAAAAAAATACTAATTTATCACTGCAAATAATATCATGTAGGTAAGTATGTATATCAAAAGGCCCTCACACTGTAAGACATTCAGTCGCCACCCGTTTAAACAATTATAACTTTTCTTAATATTAATAATGTCAAATTGCAACATCACTGAGCGACTATGCAAACGCGTGATAAGGGCCCCCACACAACATGACTCAATGAAGATATTATAAAATACGCTAATGCGATTAAACGAAAAGTGCAACAAATTAAATTCTCCCACGCAAAACGTCCGACGAATAAAGAGAGACATTACTCTGGGCCCCAAACACAAGTAATTCATAAAACAGACCCTTTGATATGAAAATACGACTAATCCACGGCACGCGCCCGTAGCTCCGGGAGGCGCGTACATTTTGTTTGTTTGCTTCTTAGTATACTGATATTTATTTATTACAACTTTAAACTTTCAATACTCACGTCCAAATTTATTAATGCTGCCCTGGTACACCATTATAAATTATAATTTATCCCGAGATTAATGAGCATAAGTGTGTTATAATCATTAGAACATATTCGAATATCTCACGAATTTCTGGTATGCGTGTGAGTATTACAAGTTATTGGTTATTCCATTACTTATGAAGACACCAACGCGCATACCATATTAGTTGATGATTATTTGTATTTTTTTAATATCTTATAAACCTGGATATTTGGTGTTGTAATATGTAAGTAATTTAAAATTCGTCATAAATGGTAGGTATATGCATTTGAAATTTATTGTCTATCACAAAAATATTTTTGATATGCAATTTTCACATAATTTGGAAACTGTATTTGTGTTTGTCTTTAACTTCTTTTTAATAACTACATACATATTACCATGTCCACATGTAAATTTTAGTTGTGACATGTGACTCGCGTGTGGCCTACACAACAAGAAACCATTAGTCACCTTTTACACATGCTAAGTAAGGAACACAGTTGGTAATTCTTTTAAAATCTCAGATTAACGGGGATTAGATACTGCTTCAATATAATAAATAAATATTTAGGATTACATATAAAATTAAAATGACATGATAACACTAGTGGATCTACTTAGTTCTATCGCTAAATACAAAAATCAAGAGTGCAAGAAAACTGGACCTAATAGATGTGAATGTTACATATTATTTTTGATATCTGTTAAAAGAAGTAGCTTAATCTGTTAAAAAATAATCATAAAAGCCAATTATGTTCGTTAGTCTTAATAATCACGCCATTATTGGTGTAACAGTGAAAAGGCAGGACTCCGCATCTAAAAAAGGTGTTATTAAAAGTCATTTGGAACACAACATTATGAGAAATAATAAACACCAATGCCAATGTTTGTTCTTTTTGTACGTTTTACAAAAACTCGATGATTGAATGCTGTGGTCTCGATGAGAGATTTTATTGATTTTGCTTTCGATTTTTTTGTGCTCGTTTTGCAATATGAATTATCTAAGTGTGCACATGCATATTTTGATGAAAATGTTAAAATTAAAGGTTTTAAACACCTGGGGTTCTCTTTAGCCAGAAGATGTGCCATTTGAAATTAATTCTATCATTGTGACATGTCGGTTAATATAGTTTAAAATTGATTTTCAAAGACAAAGAGAAACGCGAAACGTTACCATTAATTCCGGTAATGAGAGCCGAAACAACATGGGGCGTTCATGTCGGTCTAGTAAACATGACGTAGGCCCGACTATCGCGCCACAATCAATGATGTATCGAGATGTGTGTTTCATTAACTGACTGCAGATATATAAAGAGTAGGTAATACAGGAAATGATATTTTAATATTACATATAAATTATACATAGAGATTGAATAAACCACAGAACAACTTCAGAAATTCCATGCCCAATACTTTTTTTTATTATTTTACTTAATAGATCATTACACCACCTCAACACTAAGAAAAGGATTTTTATTTTGTAACAAGCACAAGTCCGCGTACATTTAATAAACTTACGATCTAATATTTACGATATAATATAATATTTTTTTTTTCTAAACGACCTCAATAGTCTACCTAATCATTAAGGTGGAACAAAGAAAATAAGTTTATACTTCCTTACTTTATACATAAAGATATCGTTTACGCAAAATAAAACATGTAGCTTATGTGTCTCTTCCAGACTCTCTATATCTTTGTTCGTGCTCATGTGGGTGTCCTTAACTCCATCAGTCATCGATCATTATAGATCTACGGTGTTCCCTATCCATGCACCTAATGTTTGTTAAAACTTGAGGACAAATTGAACCTGGTTGTTGTACGTTTTCTAATATTTTTTTTATAAGTATCTAATAAAATAGATAAATTACAAATTGGGTATGTAAGGAAATTATTCCAATGAACATATTATCTACATTGTATCTTTATAGTATAAAATGTATATACTTACACAAAACATTTTAAACATTTTAAACAACGTTAATGTTATGGTATCTAACCATTGCTCTAATGGACCAAACGACCAAGGTTATTTCGAAGTATTGTTACGAATAACAAAAGTTTATGCACAATAATTTTAAATCATAAAAAGTTGAACGATTATACTTCGCCGATATTGCTCAATAAATAACATTAATATATGAGGACATAATAATGCGTAAGTACTTATTAGTTATTATTTGAAATAATAAAATATCGCACTTAAGAATTCACTTACCTACTACATTACAGTAAACTTATTTATGTTTATTTACTTATTAAGTAAATATTAAACAAGGTAATATGTTGGATATTGGCGATTAAGTATTTTTAGATTATAGATTATATCTACCTACTTACATATTCGTCTCAGGTGGTAAATTATTTTATTTAAATAATACGGATAAAATGTACAATATAAAATCTATAACACTAATCTATTACAATTATACGATTAAAATGAGCGCTCGTACCATTAAATAAAAGCCTGTTTTTATTAAGTTTACCTAACTTAATAAAAACAAAATAATTATAAGAAATCATTACTTAACTATGCAAATATTTAGTAAAGTCATACCTACCTTATTATCACGCCCTTAATCCCCGAAGGGGTAGGCAGAGTTCAAAGAGCGATAAGCACCATATGCCACAGACAGCCAAAAGTTGAGTTCGGTTAGATAAATTGTGAAAAAGCAGTGACAAGTGGCTAGCTCGTCGTCTACATAATCAAAAATCCAGAACTTCATATACCATTTACCTAGTCGCCTTTTAAATAACTCAGTTGATACATTATTTTTAAAGCCCAGACCAGAAAGGGACAAAGTTTAATTTAGTAAAGTATTATTATCAAACTGTTTACGCACTTTATTATACTTATTACAAACAAGATGGTAGAACTTTAACGCCTATTGGATTATTTAGAGCAAGATGACTGACCGGACCGAGTAATCTTGGGCTTTTACTATAGGCGCTGTGCGCGTGCGCATACTGACAATGTGAACGCATATTAGTAAAAGATAATAATTTAAAATGACGTTGAATGTAAGTAGCTTTGTTGAAACATGTTGCTGTTTTTCATCAAGATAAGTATAAGGATCTTCGAAATACTCGTATTGTAAATCTTAAAAAAAAATTTAAACTTATGTCGATATACTAAAGTATTTTAAACAAAAATCATTAAAAAACGTGTATGCATTCCGTTCGGTTTTTAATAGGAAACAAAAAGACATATAATCGTCGGTAGGTATCGGCCGAAGTGTTGTTACTTGACGAAAAAGAAACAAAACACTCGAGATATTTCAGATGCTGTTAAAGATATCGCAAAACAAAAGCACTTGGAAGGAACACACAAAACAACTCAAGCCAAAATGATTTAACACCGATCTGAAAAATTATATTGACCCACGCGTTTCTTATGATTATTCTTGTCGTAAGAATTTAGTTGTACCTAGTTCAGATGTAAGAAAGGTTAAACACACGCTTTACCTTTGTTCAATAAATAGGTAGGTATATCATACAACATTCACATTGCACGCGTATTACGAGTTGATATCTCATTTTACTACACCCGTTAGGCCATAGAATACCCAGTAATGGCACAACGGGATGCTCACATTCATGTGAGAGCCCAAATAGAATGTTTAAAGTGTATTTGTAACGATGCTTTCTCACGCATAAACACATAAAGTGAGACACCTACCGCGTGTCGACCTGGCGACGTAACTCCAGGCGATGCGATATATTACTCGAACCATTGTCCGCCATACATTTTCAGTGACAATATTTTATCCACCCAACCCTCATTTCACAGAACCCAGCCGTATTAAGGTGGACAACATTCGGACATGTAAGCAAACATCTTAATGTTTACTAATGAAACATTTCGAAGTACATTGATTGATGGTACACCTCGCACGGGTTTTGTGTAGTATCGCATTATTCTATTCATAAGTCGCTCTGCGGGAAGCGAGGCATCAGCGTTGGTGGCTTCGCTATTGTTGTATAGACATTCGGCAAACATTTCGTTTTTTTTCGAGTGGGTCATTTAAATTTCATGCGTATTTTAGCAATGCGACATCACAGACGCATCTGCGATTCCATTAGGAGTGAATGATTAAGAAGTCGAGCGGAGGTGTAGACCCCACGACAGAGGGGTCCCGAGGGATCCGGGGGCCCCCGAGCCCCGAGTGTGCTGCAGTGCTTGCAATTAACTCCTCTGTCGGAGTATTATCCCGGCATTAGGTCGCCGTCGCGGTGACGACGCACCGCCCCGCGCCCTTCGAGACGTCTACCTACAGGTATTACGGATACGACGACAAAGACGACCTAATGCTTTGTCTGAAGTTCCGCCAAGTGGTGTTCATTGTTAGCAAAATGTAACATGTACTAATGTATTCAATTGTAGCCTAATCTTGACGACCTACGACTAAGACGGCTCTTAAAAATAACTTGTAATTTTAATATATTTTTTTACAACATATAATATAGGTACTTAGGCCTGTCTTCATCTACTTATAGTACAGCCAGTAGAGAAGTAGTGGAAGTAGTTTTTGAGTACTTTCGTGTATGAAGTTAAGTTACTTATAGCCTCTGCTCGCTTGAACGTATAAATATTAAATGAAAATGCTTTTTGAGGAAGGTGCACTTACGGCAGTCCGATGAAACAACACACGAAGGTATTTTTGACATAATTTATCCACTAGTAATATATTTTTTTGGCGAAACTGAAATTGAGATTTTTATTAGGATGTTATCAAAAGAACAATAACTTGGCGCGTCGACGAGTGCGATTGTCAATACAAAAGTTAATCACGTTAGTGCGACGGGGTGGCCGGCTGCTCCCATCGCATTGTCCCGAGTTCTACTCCCGGCCCCCCGCAAGGATTCGTTGCTTATTTAATGCAACGATGCACACGTAAACATCTAAATAACTTTTGTGTGACATTTCTCCCCCACCCTCTAATTTTACTAAGTAGCCGTATCTTTACAAATGTATTGGGGAAGAAACATTCGAACCAAATGTGTTTTGGTACAGATTTGTTCTTTAAATTTAATTGGTTTAGAAGCAAACTCAACGCAGTCTTGGTGTTTTGGGACTTATTTATTTATAAATGGTATGCAACTGAATTTCAGCATGTGCGTGTGAAATTCCGGTTGAGTTTGTAATTTTCGACCTATTACAATTTAAATTCAACTTCATAAGCAATGGTCTAGGTATATTTCATATTACAATCCAGCCCATGTAAAATAAGTTAAATTGATATTAAGGTGTAATACTACGTCTCGAATTTTATTATGGTAAAATTACGGACATTGATGAAATGTAAGGAGTTTTAGCAGTGCATAAATAGTGTTAGATCAGTAGTGCATCAGCCGTCCGCCGGTCTTAAATTCGCACCCTATTCCTGCCACTCTCCTGTCACAGCTTACGCAATCCGACTGACAGCGTTCCAATAATTCGTTACGAAAATGTGTTAATCGCGCGCCGAACACTTTCACGCTTCACGACCCCGAATTAGATTAGTTCGATGACAATACGCGCATCTGTACTTGAATGACGCTCGTCATATTTTGACAGGTATCGGCGCACGCGGCCCCTCGCCTGCCCACATACACATGTTCAAGCGTCCCACGCGAACTCGACTTAACATTCTATGTCACAGTTTTTTCATAACAAAAGTCCTGATTTCACGCGGCGCGAACATTCATCCGATTGTCGTGAATTTCGTTATCTTGTATTAGCAAAAGTGCGAGGTGATATTGAAAAAATAATACGTTTGGGATTTGACGACTCCCCATGTGCGCACGGCAGCTTCCTTTTGACTGCAGTTCCTATAAATGAAACGGGATGATAAATTTATTTAATGTATACAAATGTTTAGACATTTTTATTTTGCTGTCGGTTAGACGTAGGTAACATAATTTAGTTCACCATATGTTTAAGTTACATCGGTTTAAGTAGGAAGTGGAAAAAATGTTTTACGACGTGTGAGAGAAACTATGACAAACCGGTCCTTTCCTTGTAACGTCCTCCGTAGTTCAATAAACAAAACTTTTTTGTTGACGCAAAAACATATTGATAAATGTGAGTGTGATGTGGACCAGGCAGTCAAATTACGTTCAATTTTATAAGAGATACGTTACGTACAATATTTGCTACCAGCGAGTAATAAATTATGGCTTTTAAAAATATCAGTCGTAGGTGATTACGGTATTCTTCATTTAGTATTTAGTTTCAATACTAAGGCACATGCACATGTATAACGCTAACCAAATTTAATTTTCACATCACATCTCATTATAATAATGTAAATAAATATTATTCTGTAATGCACAGACATTGTGTAGATATTTGGATGTTACCGTCAATACTATCTGAATCTAAGTCTAGACTAGTCTAACTTTTTTTGGTTTACTCAGCAAAGTACCTAAATATTTGATTAATTAATAGAAGCACACAAATAAAGCTTTAAATAATAATAATAATAAAGGCGTAGGGATATGATGACCCCATCGCCCGCTGGCGAGAGTTGGTGAGCTTCGCAACATGAAGAGCAACAACTCCTGTTAGTGCAGTAAGACTCCGCGGGGCGGCTTGTGGCGAGCCGTTGGTGAGTGACAATACACACACTCACAGACAGTTACACAACCCCCCGCCTCTGTGCTTGCCTTGACCGGCCGGCCAGAGTCGCAAGAGCGGAACCTATGCTCCGGGTTGGAAGTGTAAAATGTCATAACGCCGAGGACACTTGACTGTTTAAGGATCATATCTGCTTTCTAGTGTTGCCCCCTTGCCGCCTTTATGGCAACTAGTTAGGTAGGAGGCCCATTATTTTGAATTAACAAGCGGCGAGTCACCGTCTGCCAACTTAAAATATTTGTAAGAAGTTTTCTAGGCAGATGTCCAGTATCTCACTCTATAGCCCAATATCCTGTCCATAGTAGAATCTCCCTCCATAGCCCCGGTTTTTAGTTTCCCCTTTTCGAAAAAATTCCTGCATCAGCTGGATGTTGCCTTTGAGTGTGTGTTTTATACTGCAACTAAGGGCAACACCCGGCCGGTGCTCCATCACACATTTAGATCAAACTCTCAAAAGGCCAACATATTGGACCCATATCTCCAAGCCTTTAAAGCCCGGGCCTGCCCCGTGATTATGCCGAGAGACATAATAATAATAATATCAGACTACATCACATACATTGATCTGAGTCCGAGGTGATTAGCTTAAGTACTTGTGTTACGGATATTAGAAACAACAGTAGTACATATTACAAATATTTACTTAAATATTGAATATTAACACCCAGACACAGAACAAACACATGTATTCATCACACGAATGTTTGTCCTGGGTGGGGATCGAACCCACAACTCTTGGGGCATAGGGTAGGGTCACTACCGAATGCGCACTCGAGCCAGTCTAAGTTTCCGGATTATGTAGATACTAATTACGGAGAAACAATTAAAGTATCTATGTCTGTCATGCTCGCACATTATCTATTACCCATGGTTTTGACATGTGAATTATCCACTGTGAAATTGGTTTATCCACAAATGAACCACCTAAAACTTTATCACTAAAAGTAAGTCTATAAATTGTTCACAATTCTGAGCTAGCCCTCTCCATAAATCTGCATTTCTCACAAATCAGAACAACGCCCCCCATTAGCAGAGCCGATACTGGCAAAATAAAATTTTGCCGCCTCATTAACTGACCTCTTAATTCGAGGTTTCCGTCTAATTGATCTTCGACCAGGCCAACCGGGGTAATTATTCACAGGGGGGTACATAAAGTAATTATTTTCGGGCAGCCCTTTTCCTCGTCGCTCCCCCTACCCCCTAATCGACGCGCCCGGTGCCGATGACGGTCGCAAGTGTCTTGGATCCTGTTGACAGGATTTTAATATATTTTGTTGTTGTATGTAAATTGTTCATACAGATGCTCACTGGGGGAACGGCGGATAATATTCTCTACAGCTAATACGAGTTGAATTTATTTTTATGAAGTCGTTACATACTTCCAATATCACCAATTACATCAACTTTTATTTTACATTAAAACATGCGTCCTTCTTCCCTTGTGAGCTATATTTAGTTCATACATTCGCTGGGAAAATGCTTTTATATGCCATTCATCGCTCTCAACAATAGTTATAACCACGTCCGTGTAATATATTCTAACGTATATGTAGATATACTGCGTATATTGATTACAATAGATATCAAATTGCATCGTTATCTTAACAATAGTACCTACACATAAAGTAAATTGAAGATTATAATTAAGATAATGCTCCAAAATATGATTAATTAATTATCTACATCAACTGCTAAACTAATCTTGACGACCTAAACTTCAGCGGCTAATAATTATCACAATTGTCTTGGTTAAATCTGTCGTAAGTTATTCACTCCATTTTTCACATTTTTACATTAATTAAATAATAAATAAATAAATCCGACGACATCACATACCTACATTGATCTGACTCCGAGGTAAGTAAGTAGCTTAAGGACTTGTGTTACGGATATCAGAATCAACATTTGGTGGTATTACAAATACCTATATACTTAAATGTCTTCCCCCATGGGAAAAAGGCGTGACATTATGTATGTATGTATGTATCCTTAAATATTGTATATTAACACCCAGACACAGAACAAACACAAGTATTCATTACACGAATGTTTGTCTTGGGTGGGGATGAAACTCACAACTCTTGGCGCATGGGGCAGGGTCACTACCGAATGCGCCATCGTGCCAGACAAAATTTAGTGCAATGTAAAAATAAAAATTGTTCGCTATTCTGTATATAGACTGACTGTCAACGCTTTTAAGCCCATCCTTCCGTAGTTAAATCACAAAAATACCTGACGCTCTAAAACACGAAATCGTACTGACGTTATTTTAGATTCCCTTACGTAAGAATTTTTATGTTCTATTTATAACATGTTTAATTCTAACTAAGTAGGTAGGTATATGATAAATTTCATAAGACTAATGTAAGCATTATATCTAATAAAAAAATAGATGACTTTAAATAATAAACGCAAATATTTAACTAACTATACTATCGAATATTTCAATTATTCTTTATAACATTCCTCTAGTATAAAAAATGCGGCCGTTTGATTCTTCGAAGGGTGAAAGCTTAATTAGCAAGCTAGAAATTTTATGCGAGCTCTGTTGGAAAGAAGGCAGCACCATGTTGTGCCCTCAAGCGGTTTGAATTAGTTGTTGGTAATTTTGAAGAGTTCAGATCCTTATACTACTGCTATGTACTACAGAAAAATTTAAATACACACATTCACATTCCTGCCGTCATACTCGCAAATCCTGAAAAGGTAAGCTGAGTCGAAGGGGCAGCCCTTGCTGCCTTAAGGTCCTTACCTTTTACCACTTTTAGCCAAAAATGTTCAGAACAGACAGACAGGCATCTAGTATTAGAACGGCTAATTAGAACGGCAGAATTAGAACGGCTAATTCTAGTATTCACCGTATATTGGCTGAAAATATACAGTAGACTTAGGAACCTTATTCTTATAAATTTCGAATTATATTTCAAAATTACAATACCTATACTCCTATGAAATACGGTAAGCCATATAGAAAAGAAGTAGGCAAATTACGACTTTATATAATTATAATAAATATAAGTAGGTACTATGAAATGTAATCTTTGTAGGTACTGTCTACTTAAAAGTGGAAATCTGTAGCTACAGTGTAAACGGTACTAGACAATGAAATTATTTTATAGAATAACTTTGGTCTTATTATAAAAGTGATAGAATGATAACTTTTTAATGTATAGTGGTAGATAGAACACAAGTATCGTAATGTTTAAAGATACGGTTCGTAAACTATCTTACTTATTACATTTTAGTTTAGCAGCAATACTGTATTCATATGTGCGCTATCAAACAATTCTCGTTGTATTTACCAGATTAGATAACCACAGTGAGATGGCGGACATCAAACAACTGAGTTAACGCCTTAACAGTTATAAACCATAAATTAGCATTACTTTAGCATTAAAAAATCTTCGCCGGATGAAAAGAAGATTTATATTTGTTAAGGCGAAGTTGTTCGTCTTCATAAGGCTTGACGTTTCATTTCTGTCTAGGCAGGCCGACAAGTGCTAACCCTCCCCAGAACCGCCCGCCCCGCACCCCCTCCCAAAGGGCTCCCCTTGTTATGCATAAAATTTTGTCTTATTACTTCCAACTTTGCTATTATATTTGACGAGAAGTTGCCAAGTTATTTTGTTATTAAAATTTTTGGCCGCGCCGGCATGAATCTAGTTCGAATGTAAATGGGAATGCTTAAATTATAAAGCAAGAACTTATTTGATTGAACAAACCTGAGGATCTGCGGATTAATGTCGGAAACTCAGGGAGGCGGTCTCCGCATTCGCGCTTTGTTGTCGCAGCCCTGAATAAGGCGCGCCAAGGAGGGATCGCGGAGGATTCATATAAGAGCCTTTTTGCTTTGTGTAGACAAGTATCGACGACGGCATGATGGAATTACTTTGCAGTATCTATGATAATTTATAACGAGCTTTGCTTTATTTCCATCTGTTTATTAATTATACAAATGAATCGAAGTTGCAAGAGCTTGAATGGATATTTAGTGCTTATTATATGATGGAAGAGAAACCGAGTCATTAAATAAATATAAGAATTATATATTTGGATACTTTGATAGTAATAACGATACATAAACTACGAGTATTCAAACTCCATGGAGTGAATTATACCATTAGTCAATGAATACATATTAAAAATACGTGTAAGTATTCTATGTATATGAATCTTACTGACATTATAAATGTCGTGTTACTCAATCACTCAGTAAGGATCAGCTACAAAAAGCAGTTAGAGCTTGCAGTTGTGCATGTTTAGATATATGTATATTGAACACCATACCATAGTGCAGATTTATTATTCTAATATTGAACTAAGTACCTATGTAGTTAAAAAGTTAGAAATAAAAATAAAACTAACACAAATAGTATTTCAGAAAAAGTAAAAATAATCACAATAATAATAATATACATAAGATATTTCAAACGAATAGAAGAGGTCCACATTTTGAACACTGTTGATATACAACTTACGATCTTTTGATAGCGATTTTTTTACGCCATTTACCTTATATATAACTATTACATGTAACCGTACGTCTACTGAATCAGACCAATCGTTAAGTGTTCTCATTTGTCCACGTTTGCCTATATTGCTACAATTCACTGCTTGAAAAATAAATTCATTACCTTAAGGCAAATTGTTACTAACAAATGTAGTAACCCATAATCACGGAATTTTTACTGAATATTGAAAAATACAGGAGTTAAGGCAAGCTATCCATAGAAGTCACAGGTTACATTGAAATGAAAAAATCCATGTTATAAACTAATGTATAAAACATGGATTTTTTCATTTCTGGTAAACATTAGTTAGGCTGTAAACATTAGTTTATAGCATGGATTTTTTTCATTTCATTCTTGTGTTAACAAGAGTTCTAGTACTGTTATTGTTGATATTTATTTATTTATATTACTAGGTTGGTAATTACTTCAGGTTGCTTACTCAACAGGTAATGTTATTAAATTGAAACTAGTGTTTTAATATTAGTGTTAAATAACATTGTTATATTCGAGGATTAATACCGAATCAAATCAGCTCGAATCCGGGTAGCGCTGTATCACTGTTTGACATAGCTCATAAACATTTCAGCGGTTCAGCTTGTAGGTACGCTGTAATAGTCCAAGATCCCAGAGCAGCCAGACGTTACTTATTTTATCAAAAATGAAATGCATGGTATAGGATAGTATCACTACTTATTATAAACGTACGGGTAATAACTACTTTGGGTAATATTAAGGTATCATCAGGTTCGAAAATTAGGAAAAAATATTTCCTACTTAAATTAATTGGACTGTCACAAGAAAAATTTGTCATTTCTCAGCTTGACAATTAGTCGAGTGCCGTAAGACTTATACCTCGAAATCCAGGACCAGTCAATGAGTCTACATAAAAACTGTTGCACTGCGTAGTTAAAACCTCAAATAAATAAGTTAAAAAAATTTAATACAAAGCACGGTACTATAGCGACTGCCATTCATGATCGATCACAAAGGACACGAGGAATATCGACATAAATTATTAATAACTCTGTGCCGATAAGGACAACGCAAAATATTGCTTAATTTGAAAAGATTATTGTCATTAACATTAGCCTTTAAATTCACTATGGCTAAGCAGCTTAAACCCGCAAAAAGCAGACTATTTCATTGAGGTATATACCTAATAGATCTACATAAAAATAGTAGAAAGTTCTTCGAAAATAATATTCTCACAGCAGCTTAACTATGTAACAAAAATTTAAACTGTAATAACTATGCGTATAATAATAATAAGTAAGCTCAATATTTAGAAAAAAAACTTGTATTAGTGAATTGAGTCACAGTACCGATAATTTCAATAATCCTTATTATTAATTAATGATTCAGGTAACAATAATTACTCCCCTAACGTCATGCAACTGATTTCCAAAATTACCATACACTTGACTTGCTACTGGCCTGTAATACAATACATTTAGCATTTAATAACGAAATTAGTTTTAATTAGCCACATTCTCTTTAGTGGTTGTATCTTTGGTAATGAGGGATCATTACCGAGGGTCGTGATCACAACTTGGGTAAGGATGTGTGCTCGCACGACTTGTCTCCAACAATCTCTACTGCTATGGGAGTTGCGTCGTATAGTGTAATGATGTTTAGAGTATCTATCTCTGTCTGATCATGCATCCCTCTTTGACACGGCTTGAAACACCAATAAAATAATAATAATATACGTAACTTTTGATGACCCACAATTGTTTAGTGATTTTAATAATAAAAATCGTACAGGTTTGTTGGTTTCTATTTCGCGTCATCCTATTATCGATAGAATAACATGAACTTCATCCATATTTGTTGGCACTAAAGATACTCGTAGTTGTAGGTAACCTAAATAAGTAGGTATATGATATGTGTGTAGTATGCGTATGTACTTTAGATCCGATTTATATATTTTTTCATTAATATCATATAAATATTGCTTTTAAAATCTATTCAACTGAAGAGGGTAAAAATACCTTCTATCTCAAAAACAAAATATCAAGATGAGTTATCGACCAAATTAGGAGGTCCCTGGGACTGGTGAATCTGCTAAATAATTCAGATAGTAAAAAGTCCTACACTTTACCACTATGCATACACAGCTACAACCTTATTATTACATATGTACACATTGTCTCCTTTTCGCAAATAATAAAATTGTATAATAACTTTGGTTATTTAGGATCTAGAATAAATATATCCCGTCCCATGTTTTGTTCTGGGACAAATAATGTGCCAACTGTACTGTTTTTTGCCATCATGACGTAAAAGGCGACTAATGGTATATCGGGTTATGGGTATTTAATTATGTAGGCGACAAGCTAGCTATTTGTCACTACTTTTTCACAATTTTCCATCAAATCCAGCCCAGTTTTATTTTTGGCTGAATGTGGGTAAAGGAGCTTGCTGCCCCTTTGACTCTGCATATACCCCTTCTGGGATTATTGGGCGTGATGTTATGGATGTATGTATACATAAATAAAATATAAATATAAATATTATAAAAAAATATATTTTACAATACATAATATATACATATAATATTTATATTTCACCTATTTAAAAAAAAAGTTTGTTTGGAAATAATTGGAATGTCTAAGAACTATAAATTTTATGTATGCATATTTATCTATTTTATAAGTCAGATAATTTTATTTGTTTAAATTTCTATTATTTATTGATGATTCCCTGATATGAAAAATCTGATAAAATTATTTTATCATTATAATTCCCGACAAACCTGCCTTTTTAGGCGTCAGTTTTAAATTACGATTACGGCTGTATAACCAATTAAGTACAACAATGAAAGCAACACTTGGTTATGACGCGCAGGGCCGCGCGCTCGGCGGCGGAACATTTGTTCCTCCGGTACCAACAAATTAACACCGACTCGAGTAAACTGAACCACTCCAACCCACCATTCCCAGCTCCGAACGAGCCTTAAAGCTTCCCTTAAGCACTGCGCCAGCTGTTCCGAGCACTAAATTCCACGTTACAATGCTTTGTTTTAAAATTTGTAATCATTCTCACATTTTACGACGGTGAACGGTCCGTTTCGGAAAATTTGATACGACTATAAACCCTGTAATTGTGTTAGCATTCCACTTAATTAAAAGTTATGAATTCAAAGGCGCACGGCTTTACTACGCTTCGACGTCGGCCGTTCGAGGCAACTCGTATAAACGCGATGAATTTCTTTTCACTGTTTATTATTTAAGTTTAGGTAACATTTACTGTTAATGAGCAAATAAAAAACACATTATGAATCTCCTTGTCTATTTGTTTAAATCATCAACTATTACGATGTACTATTTCACGTATAATGAACGCACTTTTAATGTTAAGTGAGCGGCCAGACATTATAGTACGAAAAATATAAATATTTAGCGGTGCCCGAACAAAATGTAACGCTACTTTTCGCTTCGCATCTGCCAGTGTCATATTAGGATGATAAATAAAAATTATTGCAAAATCAAACTGTTTTACTTTCCCACAGCGATTAAACGCAGCGTAACTGCGAAGGGCGTCTGAAAACATTATAGAAGAGTGAGTTATGAAAACAAATACACATTACGCGTACGTACGAAATCTCGCGGAGCTAATGACGTTAAAAGCGAGGGGTAAGAGCAACATTGTTGGCAGTCATAGTTCGGGTGTGTCAAAAGTTGGGTACGCGGGTCATAAATACCGCAGCGGGGGGGCCGCACAATAACCGCCACGTATGCTCGTGTTAACATTAGCCCGCACTTAATTCCTTGTAGTCCTAAACTCGCTTAAGAGGGTTAAGACTCCGTGACACGGTGTTAATTAAATAATTACTTTAAATAATAACTCCTCGGCCGAGGCCGGCGCGTGTACCTCTCGAGCATTACACGTAGTCGTTTCGCCTTAACTGCCGACTGCCGTTTGTTAATTATGAACCTTTAATGAAACTATGTTCATCTTGTTACTATTTCTGTTAGTATCTGTATAGGAAGCGTTAAGGGTAATAACGCTTACTTTGTTTAGAAAAAATATTATTATAATACTAGGTTTGACGCATAAGACGCACTACTACTAGTTTTACCTAAATACCGAAACATATAATATACTTTCATTTCTAACAGCGCGCTTTATCCGATATCAGAAACTCCAGCTTCCTATTCTCAGTAGTTTCTAAAAGTCATTATTTAGAAATTTTAGATAGGCGATAAAGAGAGTAAAAAGCGTTTAATGTTTGTTTTTGGTATGAAACTCACCTTATTGGTTAAACATTTTAAAAATAAAATGTAAGAAGACAAATGATTTTGTTGAGCAGCGTCACCCCGGGGTCAAGCCGTAACAACGTCACATCCGAAAGACGCTGGGGGCGCATCGCAATTGACTCTTGTGATTTTTTCGGATGTTTCCACAAGCCACCCCGGGCGAGGAACGCTCGTCCACAATGTTTTTCTCTCTCTATATATATGTATGCATATACTTATGAATGTTTAGCAGTTGTCACTGACAGAATTATATGGACAGATATAAAATTCTAGCAGTTACCACTGCTCATGCAAATTTTCTAACAAACATGTGAAAAGCACTACACAGAGTATCTATTGGACTGAACACCACCTCCACAGAGGATGAATTGATCGGGTCCGAATTAGCGAGTAACTCGCTCGAATCGGACATCGCATTCTGATACCAAGACGAATTAGGTGCAACAATCAGCTTATTGTATCAGCGAATTGGTATCAGGAAACGATTGATTTCATTATTACCTACCGATAACCCGTCGCGCACTTGCGCTGTACCAGGTTATGAAGTTAAACTCCTTCTGCAATAGCACTGATCCCATTATTTACCTTAGCTGTAACACTCAACTTACTGGAATCTATCATAACACTAATATTAACTGTTAGGGGATTTGTGCAAAGTGAAACAATATAATTCTATAAAAAGACAACTCTTCTTAACGGAATGCTAAGCTATTGTTTATACTACTTATTAATTATAAAACAAATATTTCTAAATGCTTGATGACTATAAAATATCATAATAATTAGTTATTGAGCCATGTTATTTTAAAATATTTTTATAAATGGCATTACAATCAGCGCCATGATAGCTTGAACATATGGTAACAAGCCATATCATGCCGCACCGAGTGATCCGATGAATATTGACCAAGACTTTCTTATTATAACTTCCCAAAATTTTGTGGCTATTTTTAAGTAAAATAAAAATGGAGATAAACAATCTTCTTGATTTTGAAGTAACACACCAACGTCTGCAAATCTAAAAAGTACTGAAAGGCAAACAAGTCGCTCGGGCATACCCAATGTTTCCTAAAAGAGCCGAAGTTTTAATTGGTTCTTTTTATTTCTTTGTTACCTCGACAATTTGAGCTGAAAGGAGGTGCGTAATGGCACAGATGTTTTTATCCTGTGAAAAACTCAGGAAATTGCTTACATAAAAAGGCTGCGTATGTACATCGGCTATAATGTTCTGTGACACAATACACATTTTATATTTTTTAAGTTACTATAAGTTACATACTATTTTGACATATGCTATTAGTACCTAAGGTTAAAATAAATACAACTGTTGTAGAATGAAATATCATAAACTATAACTTTCGCTCCCTAAAGGCTTATTTTGCCTTAATATGGGAAAATAAGACTGATATCTTTAAAATTCGAAATAAACATCAATACATCAAAAACGGTACGGTGGTTCACGGTGAACAAACACAGTAAATTATTATTTAAAAATGAGATAAATGTTAAAATCATTTTACTCAGACACGAAAGAACGAAATATGTAAGTACCTAATGTACCTACGACAGCACTTCAGGCTAAACACTGCGGAGTCTTATGTCGTTGTGATAAGGGCAGTTTCGCAACAAAAATGTGTAGCCTGATGTGCTGCCGTCTGTACTACAACATAATAAACAAATAGGTCGTGCCAAATAACCTTTAGTTAACCACTTGACTCAACAGAATGATCACAAAAGAAAATGCATTTGCTATGCTCAGAAATTAAAACACAGTAGGTACATACTTAGATTCTACATTTTTAAATAGTTCAATGTAAATGCATATTAAATTTTCCATATAATAATATATGTGGGAAATAAATCCTTCCCCAAATAATTTTAACATAAGTATCAATACCTATTTAATTCTAATCCAACTCTTCTATTTACTGTGGCAGTGCCATCTACGACATGTATTTGAATAATACTTTAGATAATACCGATGTACACTATAGAGTCTAATAAGTAATATCTATACAATATTGGAAATTTCAAATCAATTCACCGCAACTAGTACCTACTTACCTACTGTAATTTGTAAATAAGTAAAATCTTTAATGTAAAACAAATAGGATTGCTAAATGTGAACCATTATTGGCATTAAAATATGTATATGTATCTGAATTAAACGGTAAAATAAATATCGGATCGCAATTGAATCGATCGCTTAAGTGGAATATGTCTTATCTTATGTTTTTGTTTTTGCCTGGGACTTAATAATTGAACAATTCTGTGATTGTGTAGGCGACGAGCTAGCCACTTGTCATTACTTACTTACATTTTTTTCATCTAACCCAGTCTTATTTCTGGCTGAAAGTGGTAGAAGGGCATAGCTGCACCTTTGAATTACGGGCATAATGATATGTATCTTTTATGTTAGGTAGGTAGGCTTGTAGGTGCTCGTTTCTTAGTAAGCCAATTGATGTAAAACTCAAACCCAATCTACTATATCAGTTTGCAACATTTCTTATACAGTTTATAGTATTTAGAAGTATTTTATCACATACTTTGGCCCTGATGTTTGTTTACTAATGTATAGAATAGATTAGTAATGTATGTTCGAATTGTGTAGTTAAAAAATATCATTTTAAGTGCTGTAGCAGCACCTGGGCCAGAAGGCATTTATAACAATACATAGTATCAAATATGATAAAAAACATTGAATATAAGCCACATAATTAACTAAAATAAAATAAACTTCTGTTTAAGTTATTCATCTTGTGAAAATTTTATAGAACAATTTAAAACTTACTTCGCAAACTTACAAAATCTACAAGAGTAATATTTATAACTAGTGTCGTTTATTTTACTCAGAGGGATACTAAAATTAAATGTCGTATAGAAACCATGAGAATCCTCATAATTAAGTCGTTTTCTGTAATAAGCACTTCTTACGTTAGTTAGTCCTAATTATCTTTTATCTTAATAGCTATTACAAAAATATAAGTAGGCTTGAAATATAACGTAGTGAGAACAGATTTATTGATCCATGACATGGAATTAACTTATTGTAATAATATTATCCTATAATAAATATAAAATTTGACTTCAAGCAATCATAGGCTTTAAATTTAATACATTTATTGTAGTAAGCTTGGACGTAAAACCAACAAACATTTCTTTTTTTACGTGTATCTCTAATTGTCTTTCTAAAATAAAAGTAAACAAAGTTAATCCTTGTAATAATTTCTACCTACCAGTCTCTTTAAATCTATAGACTGAATTTTTTTTTATTAGCTATACGTACACCCATATCAATACGAATCATAGTAAGGTGTGGTGTTCATATTACAAACTGACACTTTTTTATCTGCATAGTAAGTCTCTTAACATTATGCCACAACAACTTAAAAGCTTTATATAATTCACCAAATTTTAGATAATAAACATTTACATAATGTAGGTACTTCAACTACTTTACTTCCAAAGTAAAAAAATGATAGTGTCAGAGGGATTGAGTAATCATACCACTTCAGAAGTTGGTGCCCCAATGCATTAATGATATTATAAAATTGTAGTTTTGTTTCACTTAATTTTTTTTGTTTTTGGTCTAATTGAATATGGATACTTATATTGCAATAACTAACATTAAGTTTTTAATTTTAAGTTGACGTTGTTCTTATGTAGTCATACAGTGTTTACCTTGATTTATCGCACTTAGTTAAGTAGTTATGTAAACTTCTTATTAATTTAATTGTTTGTTTTAATGTGTAGAAACATTGGTAGACCTAATAAACAAATAAAAATAAAATAAAAAATTAACGTGTCAGTCAACATCGCTGTCAGGATCGCATCAACAGAAGTAAAAAAGATCACCACAATGGGTGACTCAAGGTCTATCAACTAAAAACGCCTTTGTTAGAGTCTGTGCTTCATAAGAAAACCGAAATACGTAGGTAAATCAAAAACCAAAGTCGCTGTTGCAACAATACAGTAGGTATTGTTGCAACAGCGACTCGGATACTACTCGGATACTACTGGGATTTAAAAAAAAACCTTTGTGTAGAAGGAAGAAAGTTTTAAGACACTACATCTGCGGAAAGTGACAGATTAGGCAGTGGATTAACGATCTTTTAATTAATAAATTGCACATCACATGTATAACAATTGTAATCGTAAGGTATTTGGATTTGTCCAATAGTGATATTTCTACGGCCAGAATAGACTTGAGAGAATATAATTAATTTGAATAGTCTTCTCATACAATTGGCTGTGATATTTATCTACTAGTGATGGGTGCGCTGTGCCTCATTCATCGATGCCACTCGAATACTCGATTTTACCATAAATAGCATTATGTTGAAGCGGGCGGTTCTTATACGACCTCGTTGGTAAAGTAAGTAGTACCTACATGTAGTGTTCACCTAACACGCATATGATTCAAGATCTTTGAACGGGTTTCGGCTTTTTAGTAGGCGTTTTCAGGTATTTCTAATACTACATGTATTATTTCTAATACTTCATGTAGTACCTTAGTTTGTGACAACATAATTGGCGTGTAATCTCCGGCTGCCCACGTAGGTATTTTATGGCAAACTGAACATGCTGTACCAAGTACTGTGGGCTGAGTACTCGTATACGTGCGGCACGCTACTGTACACATGTCATATGAATAATAAATAAGTGACGTAATATGTATAAACAATTCTCTTTGAAGCGGCGATGAGTTAGTTCCTAGCTCCAGACTTCCTTACGACTCATTGTCGTCCTTTTTAAAGTTGTATGTACAACATAGGTGATAGGAAGTCCTATCACCTATGTTGTCGTTTACGCCTAAATATATATTATTTTCACTATCTACACTCACATATTAATATCGTGTCTGATATCCGTTGAAAATTGTGGGTTTAATGAAACCTAAATCGTATTAAGTATGTTTCCCTCAAAACAGAAGTTGGGTATTAAAATCATATAAATACTACTAAATTTATTCACCAACTAAATTTAAAATTTTAACATTTTTAGATACAAACCTTGCGTGTTTATTAAGCACTGTCTTTATACCCAGCACTTAATCTTTGGCGTTTTATCAAAGAAAAGGTAAAATATTTTTTACTAACCTCACTAAGTATTAATACATATTTATAAATTATATTATTAAAATATATACTATATATTTTTTATATATATTAATAAATGATTATATTGTATTCTTTAAACTTACAATAGTTACAATACCCATTATCTACTTTTCAATCAGAAAAAAATATTTTCATAGATATTATGTTTTCGTCATATCCTTAAATAAAGTATTTGTAAAGGACTAGAAAGAATACACATGCATCAAATGATAAAAGCTCACAAATGGCATCTATTCGTGTCGAGTGGCGCAGTAACGCTGGTTTCCCGTATAACATGAAACAATTGTATTTTCATGTGACTAAATAATGACCAAAGCAGCAATGTTAATTAACTAATAATTAATATGGTACATAACATGGACTACTAACGCTAAACGTATACTTATAAATAACTACTTAATCAATATACAACGGTGCACAACGCAATCGACCGTCCGTTTGACAAACATCAAGGCGCGTCACTAGAAGTCAACGCTATTTAAAGCCTACCCTCAAGCACCTACTCTATTGACTTTCTTCCGCCACTTTCTTATCGAGTTATGATAAATGACATTCGGAAACAACTAAAACCGACTCTAAATTCAACCCCGCAAAGCTCCAACTGCCGTGTTGCAAACTTGTGAGCATAATTCGTTTTACCGCATCGGCGATACTTCTTAAATAATAAAAGCTCTTTGTAAAACTTTCCCTCCTTGAGCGTTCTAAAGCTTTTTGGTATCCAGTAATTAATATTCATGGAGGCTCGTGCCGGAGGGGCTGTGTAATTAATAAACTTATATGATACTTTTGTTTACAGTGTCATTGCTGAAACGCAGGGGAGCTTTGAAAGCTTGTTATTCACGATGTTTGGCGCTTGCGTCGCTCCGGGCTTTGTGTCCTTTTGGTTATTTACGCCTTGCTGGCTGTTGGCGACCTCATTGGCTCAATTAATTTTGTTATTGTTATGTTGTAATTTTTAGACTTCGTTTTTAGTTATGGATAAATGTAAAATAAACTGGACTCTTAACAATATGAATATTATGGACAGGAATTGTAGAGCTTATATATAAAATATATAAGAAGTTAATTGTACCTATTAATAATTTATTTTTATGTGACGATCGACGATCATGATGTATTAGCTTCATATATAAAATTACTATCGGTTTAAAAGGCTGCGATCGGTTCAAAGGAAAACGACCAGGATTAATAATAAACATTACCGTAGTTGTTTATCCACGCGGGCGAAGTCAATACAATACAACAACAGCTATATTCAATTAATTAAAGTTGACCTGTAGAGTACAACACAACTGCGCTGTACGGACACGGCATGCTTGAATGTACGACATTTTAAAAACCAATAGGAACAGTTAACATTTACCGTAACACATATATATATACATCACACAAAATGTCAAAGTTGTCGACTTGTATCGCTACAGCAACGACATAGAAATTAGCAAAAAGCCGGCTAGGCAGCCGCACGAAAACAAATATGTACATTATATTTAACTACGCTGTGTTTTATTTTACTAAATATAGAATATGCTAGTCTTAGCTAAAGCGTTTTTATTATACAGTTTATAAACTAAATTGAAATAAACAAACAATTACACGTGCAGGTTCACATCCGATATTTCTTGTATTTATTTTATAAAAAAAATAACCCCAGATGGTGTATAACATGATACATGTATACTCTTTTATTGGCAATAAAATATGCATAATTCAAATTCAAATTCAAATGTTTTATTGCCACTAAGTGTATACTTTTCTTTTTAGTAAAATATTGTAAATTACGAAGTATAGTAAATAAGGGTAAACAGGAAGGGTTTCCAAGATTAAAAGGGGGATCGCTTTTGATCTAGGAAACCCTATATCAAATAAATATTGTGTTGCAAAACTAGTCTCTCATTTCATTGTAGGTATATAACTAGAAAACGTCTGTATTTCTAATGAAAACGTTTGTATTTCTTTTAACTATTTTGTTTAAATAAATACACTAAGTTTAGACAAAAATGAGGGAAAAGATATAATATTTAACAAACATATCTTCGAATTAAAAGCTCCTTTAATTTAAAGTTGGCTCTTTATAGCCATATAAATAAACAAATACATTTTATAAGAGGCTTATTACTTTAGTGATTTGCCTTACGGGTCTAAGATTGAACTACATCGTCATGTACACACATCCTCAATACCAGTAAAAGTACTGGTACACTTATATTAATACATTTAAATTCACGTGGCAATTGATTCTTGAAATCGCTCTTCACTCAATTTAATAATTCATATCGGTCAGAGACAAGTATCGTTTAAATTAATTTGAAAGCCGCGCTAATTTGACAAAACTTCTGTAATAAAATTATCGAGCAACGTACTGTGCTGATAGCGTTAGGCGATGACTCGCACAGTTAGTGTTGTGTGTTGACCGACTAATATTAACTGAAATAAATTTACATTTTTTAAAGTCACGCTATTAATTAGGTATAAATATCAGCATGTGAATTTATCAGCATCACATACATCGATCTGCAACCTTGTTATGGAAATCAGAATTAACGAACGTACCCCAAACACCCAGAAGCGATACCTGTTTAATAAACATGTATTTACACATATGTGTTGGGAAGGGGTTGAATTCGCGTTTGAGAATATCTGTAGAGAGTCAATTCTGTACATGAAATATATTTTCAAAATAACTATCAGGGGGTGATTAGTGATCGATACTGATGCCAAAAATGCAATCAGTAAAATTTTTGCCTGTCTGTCTGTCTGTCTGTCTGTATGTTCCTTATAGAAACAAAAACTACTCGACAGATTTTAACGAAACTTGGTACAATTATTCTTCATACTCCTGGGCAGGTTATAGTATACTTTTCATCACGCTACAATCAATAGGAGCAGAGTAGTGAAGGGAAATGTTGGGAAAACGGGAGAAGTTACTCCATTTTTTAAGCTTTCGTCGCGTGTGCAGCCTTAATGGTTAAAGTTACATAAAAATCATGTATGACGGAAATAGTCTTTATAATATTAACCATAAACGCGGATGACACCGCTAGCACAGCTAGTCCTAAATAATATTGTTAGAGATAATAAATGAGCCCTCTAATTTTTCAAAATCGATTTTGCGTGACCCTTAAACACTCTTTAATTCCCGTAATGTTATTTAAATAATACATACGTAATGGTTTAAGACAGGATCCGCAAAAGCGTGTGTATAATTATTACTTTAGATTGTAGACTGACTGATATAAATACGTTAATTGTAAGTTCGGTTACTGTATTTTTTTTACTGCCACCGGTGTTAACAAGTTTTTCACCGATATCACTTCATACAACACTGGGCCGTGTGTCTGAACACAAGTCTGCACGTTAACACAAGTGAAAGAAGATAATCCGTGGTATCACAAAGGTGCCGGGTAGTCTTTTGCCGCGGGCCGGCGGCCAACTGCCTTTTAACCCGGGTTAATTGTTATTTTCTAATCTTCTTAACCAAAATCTACTTATAAATAAAGGTTGGGGCAGTGACGCTATACTCACCTGTCATGGAAATCCCGGTCTCAATTTCTAGTCTGTTTGAAATATAATAAACTTTTCCGAATTGGCTTGGCTAGTCATAACATCAGTTGGATTTAACCTATTATTAACTGCAGTAAAGTAAATGGAACAAGTTTTATTATCATGATACCTCTGATTAGTACCATTTTAATTAATACCATGATGGACATCGATACGAACTTGTATTCTGCATTCACCATTTATAATTCGGTTTTAGAACAACAATCCGCTAAATCGTTTCCGTCATAAAAAAGATTAAATCGTAATATGCGACACTGGTGACCATATCATTATAATTAATGACCAGTAAAAGTGTAATTATAATTACAAATGTCCATAATAGTATTCAATATTTACAAGAAATATATTATTATTGTCACGGTTGCATAAACAATAATTTTAACAAAATAAACAATAAATTTTCTTCACTCAATGAAAAACAAAAGATTATTTAAGTACTCAGAAGCTACTTTTTTTAATTTAACAATCACCCCATACCTATAACCGCCTATCTACAAAACACATGCGCTAATAATTTGCATTGCTTATTCATCAGTGAAACCCAAACCCCCGAAGCACTTAAGCACTTGGTGCAAACATATCGATTTTCAATACGCGTCGCGGCACCCCGGGGACAAAGTAACAATGTAAAAACGCGACCGTGCCGAACAAGCGTGATTCACTTATTTGTTCTCTTGTACGCCGAGCGAACATCGGGAACGCGAGTTTAACTAGGGTTAGCGAGTAGGGTCAACCCCAAACTTATAATATTAGTTGGTGTAGGTTGGCCGTAATTGATGTAGGTATGGATTTTGGATCATACGGATATGTTATTTTTTCGTTGTAATCCGACAGGAATAGTTTTTATTAAATCCCTAAATTGCCATACATTTTACAGACAAGAAAATATATTTTTTTTGTCCAAAGTAAAACCAAATAATTGTGTTTTTCAATATTAAATATTCCCATTGCCTTTCGACTTGTGGTCTAAAAAATAAGAATAAATTTCAGTAAAAGAACTAGTGAAGTACATAAATATTTCGTTAAATTATCACACTTAACCGATATGACGCCATTCATAAACGCAAGTTAACTAGGGTTACCGAGTAGAGACAGCCCCAACCTTATAATATAATAACGTGTAAAGAGTAAACGAGTCGACGTTATCTCGGACAGGGTCGATTCCTGACCACTTTAATGGGAAAAGCATGTTAGAATTAAACTAAACAAAGACGACGCATCAATTAGGGGCAATCCTTTTTTTCTCTCCTCTCAAAAAAGGCTTAACTTTTTAAAGGTTGTACGCCGACGAAGTTGCTCTCGTGCCCGTTCATTATTTTTTACTGGCTTATTTGATTAGATCAATCTCAATGATTCTTGTATGGATTTCAATTAAGCCGATAAAAAGATAAGTGGGTGCAAACATTAACCTTATGTCAAATGCTTTTAAAATCAATAGATTGTATCTTAGCTTAACTAAGTATTTTATATTCATACCTTCCCGTAACAGGTTGCTTACAGCGTACTTTATTAACCTATGGCAATATGCGGTAGGTAAGCTTACGGTATAAATGGGTCATTAACATTTATAAACATAGAGAAAAAATTGCGATTTGAAGTCGCACAGGAAAAAAGTGGTAACATCATACAGTTACTGCACTTAAATTTTATGCCTCAATACAATGCAGACATTAAAGTTATCATACCACCAGTAAACAGGACTTTGATCATACTAAAAAATGAAGTGCAATAAAACGGAAACGATAACGCCAGTAATTAAGACGAGGTAAATATATGGAACGCATTGACGGATCGTAAACCTAAAGGATTCAAAACAACAAACTGCAAGGTACAGTTTACGATGGCGACCGAACCGCTTTTATTGTTGTTGTAAAATTCACGATCCATTATTAATTATTACAGACATCATTAATCTACTAATCTATTTAAGGACTCGCGATAAGAATCTCATTTAAAGTATTGAATGAAGAGTGTCCGCAGTGGACTCGAGATAGGCTTAAATTAGCTTGCCTTGCCAGGTAACAATGTGAAAAAACATACGAATGCAGATGTAACTTTATTCCTAATGCGTTAGAGTTGATATTAGTTACGTTACAAGTGTGAGTTACGACATTTGTAGAATTATAACGCAGTGCCTGATTTATTACAGGTTGGTGTTTAAACGACAAATGCATCGAAACAGATAGGAGCGACATGTCGGACATTGGAGGACCGATGTTGACCACTATACTCGTTGCATACATCGCGTAGCAACTGCCGACTCGACACAAGATATTTTCGTGTTTGAATGTGAAATGGCTACATGTAGCCAGATACATACATCCAACGAGTTCTGAATATGTTAAGTAATGACGGCGATAAATTGCAACAACACAACAGCCCACAGGGAGAATAAATTAATCTACATAAAATTACAATTCAGATCGTTTTTTGTTTTAATCTAGATATTTTATTATTATTATTTATCGAATTTGACACATAATAGCACTTATTTAATTTTTTTCTTTTTATAGATGGAGATTGTCTATATTTCTATAGAATAATGGTCGGTCTACAGACCAAAATTGCGAAACAAATAAGTTAATTATCCATCAAATCTCACTTTCAAAAGAAACAAAACATAATACGAGTGTCCTTTTACATGGTGGGGTATTTTTGATATTTGTTTTGTCGTTTAGTGTTTTGAAGTTCGTTCTTAGTTCTTCAACTGTTTATCATAATAACAAATCTTTCATAATAATATTTTGAGATATTTGAGAAAAAAGTTACAAAATCTGGCTGTGAGACGTGGCTTTAGTATTGGTAAATTAATTCTAAAATACTTCATACTTATCATCTTTTGTGGAAAGTAATAATCCCATTTTTTTATAAAAAGTATCTATAAATTACATAAATTCAAACATAACATCACGCCAATAATCCCCGAAGGGGTAGGCAGAGTTAAAGGGGCAGCAAGCCCCTTCAACCACATCCAGCCATAAACAAAACTGGGCTGGGTTAGATGGAATATTCTGAAAAAAAAACATTAATTACCTTGCTGTATTGATTCCCAATCAAATATTGACCTTAGAATGCTATAAAGAGTTCGAATATACTACGGGCACAGCTCACAATGTATGAAAGAAATATAGAAAATCTTTACTAACCACATTTTTGCTTAGAAAAATAGTTATTTAAAATCATAATAAAAAAAATATAACAATGTTAACAGACTTATTAAGTTTACATGTTTAAAGAAAATATTTAAAACAGAATTGTATTAAGCTGTTACTGATCAGTTAAAAAAAAGGAATGTATTATTTTGGCACCAAACACAAAGTGTAATTTTGTTGACCTTAATTAAACTTTATTCAAAGCTCAACAAAAATCTGAAGGACAAAGACAATGTATTTTCATCTCATGTGTAGCCGTCGCGCCCAAACACCGGATGGGAGTTTCTATAAGACATAATCTTTACAACAAAACTGTGATCGGATCACGCACTAACGAACCATCAGGGATATGGAGATGGATTTAAGTAGCGTACGACGATACGAGCCATCTCGGCTGCTATCAATTTCCTACGCTCACCTATTGTTACAAATCTTATCAATTTTTGTTTAAACTATTACTTACTATTAGGTATCTGCATTTATCTGAGGACATAAAATATATTACGAACTACTGTTACTACTACATATATTATACTAAGTATCTTTGGTGCCCCTAAGGCTAGGATAGGATTTGGTGGTCGAGTGCTGTGATTTCTCTGTACGGGGTAAGATGTGAACGAGAGTGTCGAATAGTTGTTGTTATAGCATACTTATTATTTACTCGTCGACTTTGTTCGTCGTTGGTCTGAAACATAATAATGTGCTGTGTTTTTTGTCTAGTAATAGCTAGCCAGTTATCAAAAGTTTTTATAATTTTCTAACCTACATTCCTACAAAGGTTTTGAAGGAGCTTACTACTCTTTGGACTCTATTCCCCTTTGGAGATTATGTACATAATATTAATTCAACTAATGAACCCACGCATGGCAGTTAACATTTAAATAACACGATAATCCTACTTAAAATTAATTTTTTATCTCAGATTGTGATCTTAAGATTCTCATTATTGGTTTACGAGTATCGAACCCAAAGTGTAAATTTCTAAGCCTATTTCGTATACCTAGTCGTTTACTGGCTTGAACCAAGCATATGGTACTACGACTTTCTTATAGATAGCGTGTTGCCATAAAGCACACAAAATCCACATTGGTTTATTTTCTATAATTAATAACATAAAAAACTATAATTAATGCAACAAACCTATGGCGATAACCAAGATAAATAAAATTTTAGATCATATTTCATATAATAACTATTTCTATTTAATGGGGGGACTTACTTTATAGGTTGATTGGAGTTTGGAGAAGATAAAAAAAAAAAAAAAAAACTCACGATATCACAATCTAAATTAAAGAACGGATATTAGTTGTAAGGAAATTATAGCAAAAATTACGTAACTTAACACAAAATACAACGGTGTCCATGCAGCAATTAACCAAAGAAAAAACAGCGCGTTTATATTTATAAAGTATAAGTATATCAACAGTTTTATTTTTGACTGAATGTGGTTAAAGGGGCCTGCTGTCCCTTTATCTCTGCCTAACCCTTCGGGGATTACAGGCATGAAGTTATGTATGTACATATTAACTATAGGAAACAACTAAATTGGTACTCCAGTACAATCTCTGGAAAATATTACATTTAGACTATTTTTAAAATTATGTTTATCGTGATGATAAGGTAGCTACGAGTATATTAATATTTCTAAAACCACACCATATTTTACAAAAAAAAATTTAGCACTTTATTATCTATAGATAAGAAATATCAAGTAAGTATTACTAAGACGACAGTACCTAATATTAAAATCAATTGTATGCTGTACAGACGCTCGGAACGCGTTACTTTTACGAGTGTTTTGAAGCATTACACGCGACCATAATAATCTAATAATACGCAAAATGTAAAAGACAGTAACGCCCCACGCTGCATACTTCCCTCACACAATTAAATGTAGCACAACCCAGTTGTCGAGATTCAGAGCGAGTAGATAACTGTTCCATAGCGGAGTACTACAGTACAGTACAGATGAGATTGCTCATATACCTGCAGGTCGGAAATGTGGGGTTGAGGTAAGACGAGGGGGGAGGGGTGCATTGCTTGCTCCGCTATTCCCCGCCACCACATAGTTTTGTTCGCAAGCTCTCATCGGCCCCGAGCTGCGCTTAAGGCCTAGCTCACTAATTGGGCATTTTCGAGTGCCTAACAATGCAACAAAGGGCAACATTGTATTCACCAAAGAGGGTATTTAATAGGTCGCGTGGTTAAAAGCGTAAGTTTTGTTGTGTTTTGGTAATGGCTGCAACTATTGGACTTATTAATTAGTAAAGCAACATTGACCTCGTCTCTTGTCGTAATCATTTCATGGAAAGCTAGATGAGATGAAAAATAAGATGATATTTTTTTTACTACTATCAAAATTATAAAAATAACAATAATTAAATAAATTGTAAAAGGTTATATTTTCTATTATTCTTGTATTAGGTTTACATTGTACAAGACGACATAGATTCAAATTCCTCGGCTTGTACCCATGCTTTTTGCGACCCTGGAAGTCAGATGTGCCACAATATCGTAACAGCCGAAGCCTCGAGAGACTCAACTTTGATAGAGATACTTGTTAATGTCCAACTCTTGGCTGCATCATTTTGGCCCTCAATAGTCCCGGCGGCAAGAAGTCCTCTGACGATGTAATGTGAAACTAAATTTTGTATTTTTTTTTTTACACAGGTATTTGCATTGAAAGGCAAAAGTAAAGGTGTATAATTTGTCAAAGTTTTGTATAGTTAAATTACTTGAAATAAGACGATAATTGTTGAAGGTGTATTGGGATTGTTTATCTTTTATAGGTCAACAAAAAAGTCCGCAATGGCACATGTGTCTATCTTTTAAGGATAATTTGCTATACTCGTACTAATTTTAAAAAAAATATTACATATTTTGTCGTATTTTCACAAATTATTTACAAGAATACAGTATTAATCCTATCAAATTAAATACGTGAGTCACTTTAAGTATTTCATACACATTATTAGCACTTTACACCATACAGTTTTAATTGATATTGATAGGAGTTATCGCAAAATTAAAAAGTACGCGTGAGAAAATAAATTCTCGTCTCGCCCCGACGCCACCATGAGTACCATGATGCGACGACGACGCGATGGACAGGCCTCGCTTGATGCAGGCACACCGCGCCCCGCGCCTCGTACTTTTGTATGTTTGTAAAAAATAATTTCAAAACCTACTATTAGTTTAATACTACTACTATTAGTTTATACCGCTAAGAATTATAATATATAATAAATTATGCGTAGGGACCGTATCTTTTATTAACACTAAAACGTGCCTAATGACTAAAATTCGCTATCCAAAATTAGAAATTTTTAAAATGTTGCTTGTTGTCGTATAAATAAAGTTTTTTAAATATCGTGAGAAACAATGTTCAGTCACCAATTTAAACCTGCCGTGTGACACCACGCTTCTTGGTTACTATCAATCAATGAATTAGTGAGGAATTCAGTGAAGCTTTGCACATATAGAACTGCAATTGTTATATATTTATCTGGAAATTGTTAACTTAAATGATTTTTTTGGGACTAGCTCAAAACTATTTTTAGGTATAAAAATATATTTTTTGATTAATAGAAGAAATAAAAGGATAAATGTCCCCCATACTTGAATACTTCCGTATCTAAACTCTACACTAATTTACTCGTATAAACCTACCGCCCGTCTTCCCGTCCATTTTGACGTTCCTTTCGGATAGGGAGGGAAGAGTCCCCGTCGTGCCCACATTGTGGCGCCGCGGAGGACACGGCTGAGCACACGCTTATCTCGTGCCCGACGTGGTTCGACCAGCGCGCCCATCTCTACACTGTGATTGGGCCAGATCTCTCGCTCCCGAGCGTGGTGGAGACCATGGTCCAGAGCGAAAGAGCCTGTGCGGCAACCGCCTAATTCTGTGAGGCAGTCATCTGCAGAGGCGGCAGAGCGCGAGCGTTAGGACCGGAAGAACCTCTACGTATTTCCAAAGCAAATAAAAATCCAAATTTATGATAGACTGACTGACCTGGCGAACTTCGCACCACCCGTTCTCAACATAAAAATGGTGTTGGAGAGTTAAAAATACTTTACGGCCTATTCTTTTACTCAAAACTACCAACCTACCTCATACATAAAAAGTGATAGAAATTGACCGAGCCGTTTCGGAGAAGTTCGAAAACAAAAACCGCGACATGAGATTTTTATATCTAAGATTTCGTGTCTAAAAGAAGTTTTCTTTCAAATAAATTATGTAATTAAGGGGCTTACCCTTAACGGGGAGCGTCGGAACTGCATCCGCGCTGGTCCTTGTTCGACGCCGCCGCGCTGCAGCTTAAAGCAATTTGCAAGAGTTCATACCATCGGCGAGGTGTTTGTTCCACAGTTTTATTAAAAGCACTCCGTTTGCACGGATGCAAATTGTTTTTCATATTAAAATCGCTGGATCTACTTATTAAGCGGGGCTGCGTTAATCGCGCACTGTTTTAAACAATTTGTTAAAATGAGGACGGGCTTCAGTGTGATTAAAGTTTCACAGGTTTACCCGTCTGGTGGTTTATTTGCAGTTTTTCTTTACGCGCTCTGGTTTGTTAATTGTCAGTTATATTGGAAAACCTTGTAATATTTCTTATAAATTTCGATAGTTTTTACAATAGCGCATATTAATGAGACAAAGAGAGATATTTAATTATCTATTATTGCTTTATTATATTATGTTTCATGGAAAATTATATATATACTAAAATCATTGCGTTCAAACAACTAAAATCAATCAACAAGCATACAAATTGACACCTAAAACTGATTTAATCAGTTAAAAAGTTGAGTAAGTATTAACTACATATATACTATGTGTTTCTATAACTTACCTTAAATATAAATATTAATCAAGCTGCTTAATATTAATTTTAGTTCATTTACTGGAAAACAACTGTTTTAGAGAATGTTGTGTATACCTATAAATGGCGATCATATTTAAACTGTAATCTCTGTTAAACTTTACTGTGAATATGTATGTGTTTTGCTGTTGGTGTATCATTCATAATAAATCAGATTTTAGCGCTGTACATAAATAAGCTCTTCCCTGGTCTGACCCAGGTATGAGCTGCGATGGTTACAAATCGAGTGTTACCGTAAAATGCATATTGAGAAGGGACGCACCCAAGTCCCATTGATCGACTGCTCCAGATATCCAGATAGTAAACGCCAGGTCGAGAAAAGCTCTAACACAGGAGGTACTTTGGTTTTTATGCACGCCGCGGTTATTGGCGAGACACTAATCGCATCATATGATACCATATAGAGGCATATGCTGTTGTTAATATGTATAAATGTTAATTCCTTGTGAAGCGGAGTTGCTATAAGGTAGGTAGCTAATTAAAATATTTTATACATAACTTTTTTTAACCTTAACAAAATATTTAAATTCTAGTCTGGGCTTCTTGTGACTGTCATATCAAATCATCATCATCATCCTCTTGCCCTTCTCCCAGTTCATCTGGGGTCGGCGCAGCATGTCTTCTTCTTCCATACGTCCCGGTCAGCCGTCATCAAGCTATGTCATATCAAATGTGCATAAAAAAACCTGTATCTTTGAATCTTAGTTATTGAGTCAATAAACACTTATAATGTTATAATATAAACAAAAAAAAAACGTTGTCACATGTATGACGGAGCATATCCAGAGACCCGATTTGGAAAATATTGTATTGTTTTAATAAAGGTATAATGTAGATAATTGGCGGAATAATCTAATGGCAAGTCTTTTTTTTCATACTAAAAACTTTGAGTTTAAGTCACACATTTGCTTTTACTATACGAGTTAAGTCTACCAGAACATATTAGATATGTTTCAGAAGTTGTTAAATTTGAATCTAATTGGGGATCTAATTCGCCCTTAATTTTGGGATTTAGATTTTAAGAAAATTAATATAAATATATGCTGCGACAGCATTACTTAGGCTACAGTTAAAGGAATTAAGTATAAATAAACATAATATTATGATTAAAATGATAAATTGATTGTTTGGGTACGATATGCCATCAATACATGTAAATTTCTGCAATAAATAAATAAATAAGTATCTACTAAAGACGAAATAAGGTCATAATTTTTAGTAAAGACTACATAGTAAAAAATATGAAACATGAAATATATTGATAGATACGTAAAAAGTACTTCTATTTAAATAAATGTGGATTTAGCAGGGATGGAAGGTACTCCGCTGATATTGACAGAAGAGTAAATTTAGGGAAATAGAGTGAATGGTGCGTAATGAAAATTTCTAGGCAGTAAAGTCTTAAGCCAGAAGGCACAGCTCGCTATACACAATGCGGTGCTAATTCCTACGCTATTATATGGAGGCGAGAGTTGGGTATGGCAGAAAGAACACGAAAGTAGAATAAACGCGGTCGAGATGTGTGCGCTGCGTAAAATCTGCGGTGTAACGGTCACAGACTGTGTCGGAAATGATGATGTAAGAAAGGGAGTCGGTCAGAAAGACAGCGTCGGAGTCAATGTAAGAAGAGACATGCTCCAGTGGTCGGACATGTGGAAAGAGAGGGTGACGAAAGATATAGAAACAGATATACAATGCGAAAGTGGAAGGAGGAATCACGGAAGGCCCCGGCTTACCAACCACGGCCAGATTGGTCGTGTATTAACAAAAGGTGATGTTAGGAGCCATAAACACAGTAGAGCCTGTATGAAAGGATCATTAATGTAGGAAAAGAAAATGAGGCGTAACGTAAGTGACGAGCTAGCCATTTGTCACTACTTTTTCACAATTTTCTATATAACCCAACTCAATTTTATTTTCTGATTGAAAGTGGTTTAAGGAGTTCATCGCCCTTTGGACTCTGCCTACCCCAACGGGGATTGCAGGCATGATGGTATGTATGTATATGACTGGTTCTGTTTTATTCTTATGTTTACTTTCATAAGATATAAAATATTATGTATAACCAGTCTCCTAAATTTAATATTAAAAAATATTATCATCGTTACAATCCCATACCATTATGTTAATAAATATTTCATCTTAAAGAACGTAAGAGTTACTTCTTATTATATTATATTGTATTTTGGTATAGTTAAACAGAATATATTAGTTATAACTATATAATGTTTGCAATTTGAAACAGGACAGTTTTCTAAGCACATTGTTCTTTGTCGAAGAACCGAAAAAATATACAACGGTTTGTGAACTTGAACAAAGACAAATACTTGGATAAATGGTTCTTTCCAGTTAATATTGAAAGAAATAAACAAATAAAAAAGGACATAATATAATCCTTAAGCCTTTGTCATCCTGAATTTAATCGAATGAAAAAACGTTTGATGAACTATAAAATTAAATATTGGCGTGCATTACTACTTTATTCCTGCTATCTTCACTTATTCAATGATATACGGATTGGTCTGAATAGAAAGAAAAGTCCGGCGTGAGTCACAGCGGGTTTTAGTTCGTGCCTGGTCGCAAGATCTCGCGACTGTAAGCATCGTAAGATGGACGCTAGAGCGCATAGGTACCTGGTCTACAATATTTTTTTTATCTAATAAGTAAGTAATACAATAATAAAGTTATAAACACAGAGACATGTAACGTAACGAGCTAAGCCCCAAAGTCAAACTGGAACACAAAACGCGCTACAGTTAAGAACTCATCCATAGTTTGTTGGCTCCGCAGACAAGAGTGTGAAACCAATAGTTTACGGTAACCAGTTTTCTATTAACTGGGCGATAATAGACTTAATGGCGACGTCTTTAGCGGTATATTCAATTGTGGGACTCCCTGCCGAATGTAAGGGAGAAACATCCGAGGCTAAAACTTTTAGAATTCGCAATCACGCGGCGTTGAAGTTTTGAGTTGGGATTAAGTTTGGCGGAAACCGAAGTATGTATGTTGAGATTATAGCTCTTAGCGTAGGTGATGTTCGAAGTGTGTATTTTGTAGTATGTTATTATTACTTGAAGGCTATACAAGGCTATACTTAAAGGTATTTAGTTAGTGTAGTTTAATTCACCAGGATGGACAAAATTTCTATTCATAAATAAATCAAATATCACCTTAATAGCAAGCGGTGTGGAAGTAGCCCCGCCAAGCGGTTACGCAATCATAAAAGGAAAGAACACATTATATTATATGCCGAGTTAAAGTATATTTCGGTCAAATAACCTACAATGCAATCCTAAAGAACTGTAAGTCACTTACCTCAGACGACCTTCTCCACCCAGCCTCACCGCAGCCGAACTCACGTCGATCTCGCACTGCTGCGTAATATCTACTTACCTCAACGATATTTCGTCTTCTATCATAATGAACACGAAGCATTTTTATAACACATACATTTTCGAAAGCAATTAAAAAGCAACTATTTAAGACAATTAATATAAAACAAAAACGATGTTCACTTTTTTTCTCCCGGTGACAACCAGGTTTTTTGGTTTTATGACGCGGGCGATAAGTGGCCAGTACGGGCGCGCAAGGAGGTTTTACACTCCAGCGAGGCCATGGCCCATCCATACACGGCAGAACGGCCAAACGGCCTCTCGAATATGATAGAGCGAGACTAACACGCGAGATAATTTTCAGAAAATAAATATGGAAGAGTTAATATATTGTCAATGGTTCTAATGTAGTAAAAATATATCAAGTTCAACTAATAAAAAACATAAATATACCACAAAAAACTGGAAATTATTGTGTAGCCATTTTATTCTATTTATCATAATCTATCATATATTATGTATCTATCATTATTGCGGCACTACCTTTTTGCAGGATTTCACCACAAGATTAGTTGACTGTATTTCTAATAACCCAATGTCAGAGAGTTCTAGCTTGCAATATTGGTAGGTACTTATTAAAACTCCACCCTTCTTTCATGTTTGAACAGGGGGGATGAGAAACTTCTAACTGCCGGTAGAAATTGGTTTGTTGAGTTGCTATGTCGTCTTATTATTAAGGATAGATAGATAGATAGAATTTACGTTATTTATACCTTAATACATAGTTGTTTTGGGTATTTTTTATATTCCTAATATTAATGTCTCCATTCTTAGTATTGACATTATTAAATAGATTAATAGTTTTAAGATAGTAAAATACAACAATTATAACATAAACTGTGTATATACATGTTTGAGTATATACCAACAACAACTTATCGTTTAAAAACATTTATTATTTTTTCAATTAAAAAATTCAAGAAATATTTTACATATGTACCAATTTTAATATTAAACAAACACACACAGCTTAACTAATAAAATCGTTTTTAGAGGGTACCTACATGTATGGGAAATATTAACGTTGCAATCTTGCTCATTACTTCTTCTCATAAGGCGGAAGCTTTATAACATAATTTTTTAATGTTTACAGACATCCCTTCTGGTTTTGTTTGTATGAATAAATTAATTTTAGTCGGCCTTTTGTACTACGATAAGATAAAACAAAAAGTTGACGATCAGATGTAATGAAATCAAAAGTAACTAACTGGTGTTATTAGAGACATTGCGTATAATTCAAATGAACATTTCAGTGGCCACCGGCACATTCTGCAAACAAGTCATCACACATTACAGACACTACTTTATGATAGAGTGCAATTATGCTATTAACTAAATATGCAAATTTTAAATCAACGGTCTAGACAACCGTCTACGAGGCAAAGCCGACATACCATGCTTGATTTGCGGGGACACAGCGATGCGATCTGTTCATGCGACTAGATACGAATAGCGATATGTAAGAATGTAAAGGTTTTGTCGCCCCTTAGCCAGGTGAGAAGGACCTGTAACCTTGATTTTTTATTGCCGTTACACCAATGCAACCTATTTCTGATATATATGTCATGTCCACTTCATTCTGCTGCGCTTTACGTGTTTGTTGTGTAGTTTCTTAGATTATATTATCTCTGTTTATCTTGGTCCCTTTTTATTTCTCTCTAAGCACCTTGGTTTAATAAAAATAATTTCACATTCATCAAAGCAAATTCAGCGTTAACACTATTTCAATAATTTTGTTATATACAGTTTAATGTCAATTAAACTGATTATAAGTTAACGTTCATTATGTAGACACAGGTTCCAAACTTTAATACGAGCCGAATGCTCGTATCAGATCGCAATTCTGTGGCGTAAATGCTAGTAGAGCCAGTGTTACCAGGAATCGTACCCTGTTATTAACAGTAGTTTAACTGCCTCGGCTCTTGATCCGTATTTAAAAATGCATATTCGGAAGTGGAAGTAATTGGCGCCTTTGCTTGCGCCATGCTAATTTAGGACATATTCCTGCTGCTTGTCAGTTTTAAATATTCGTACAAGTGAATTATACGCTTGTTGGTTTTATACCGTTAACTGGTTTTGATATAGCGATAAGACACGAATAACCTATGTCTGGAACTCATCATTTTGAAATACAGACACAAATCTTTTAAATACAGACTTGAAAAAATCAGCGCCTACTTTTAATTGTAACCTAATATAATGCGATAAAAAAAATTGTGATTTTAACGTGAGACTTTGAAAATATTAGAAATATTTATATTAAATTTTATTATCAAATTATCGCGGAAATTCGTAATCAAATTTATTCTAAACTAATATACATGTATATTTAAGATTTAACAATAAATTAAAAAAAAATTCTTAAAACTATCCGTACTGACTATCTTCAACAGAAACTAGTGAATAAATCATCATCTTCCTAGCGTTATGTATCGTGCTTAGACGGGGTCCGCTTAGACCATGATCCAGGATTTAGCGAGTCTGGTAATTACATTGAAGCGACTGCCGATCTGACCTTCGTAACCCTAAGATAGGGGAACCAGACAATTGTTGGATCATGGTTACAAATCCAAAGTTGTTTGAATTTGCAGGTTTCATAACGATGTTTTCCTTCACCGTCGAGCTAGTGGTATAAATACGTACATAGACATGAAAAATCCAGAGGTAAGTGCCCGGGATTGAACCCGACCTTCTCGGTTAAGAGGCGCGTGTCCTTACCATTGAGCTACCACCGCTATGTAAACTAGTGAATAAATATACTGAATTTATAAACCCTGACATTTAGATCAATTATCACATCAATTAGGGCATTCTCTGTACTACAAATATCAGATATCACCAGGCACGCTAGGCGACCTATAGCAATTTGAAATGTTAGTTTCCTAGGCTGATCCAATCTAACCTACAACCTTTTGCTTAATTCATACCTACTTTTTGAATATGTAAATACATAATATGGACAATATTACGCACTGAAGGCACTATTACGCGAAGAAATATAAATATTTTTGTGAGTTGAATGACGAAATTAAATAAGTTATTATGTATTACGCTTGTAATTTCATCCAAATGTGCTGGAGTATATGTTATGTCAGCTATTGAATACCCTTTTTATTTTTTGTAGTATATAGTATGAAATATTCACAGAAAAATATACTAAAAAAGCAACTAATATTATTTTACAATTATATCTACGGCTACGACGAATACCTACAATGCTATTTATTATTGGATCACTTCTACAAACTTAAATTTATTTGACAGTCTTGATGAAACCATGACGGGTAGTATCCACAAATTCAATCTAATTTCCAAAAAAAGCTATAAGGTATACATACAACCTTTATTTAAGTCTAAACGAAACCATCAAAGTCGTTAGTACAGAATCGTTAATAGAATCGATTGTAATAGTTTTAATACCATGTTATATTTTGACCTAAGCTACACTCTACTAAAAGTTAAAACTGTATGTTGCGTGAAGTATCGCTTGTCACAAGGTCATTTAGACCCGGTAGTATTATTTCTAATAACACACCCAAAGACAACGAGGCAACACAAAAAGCTTATTACTGTGTGAGTTTTTGAGATATCGACAAATATTTTTGAACTGATTCTTTAAATGAAAATATTTGACCCGTGTTTCGGTTTTCGTTCATAACAAAAAATTACCTTGTAGGTACTTATAAGTACAGATCTTAATTGCTTTAATTTAATTTAGTAGGTAATTCCTTTAGCTTCTCTTTGTTTCTTTCTTCTCTGGGTCATTACAAATGATACCAGTCAAAATCTTAATACTTTAGTTACTCAATCGATGCTTAACCCGTGCTAAGCAGACTTTTTAGTTGTACCAAAAAATACACATGTAACTTGACCTAAACCAGTAAAAAAATTCACTAGTTGCCTTAGACCGTGTAAAACGTTTCCATACAAACGAACATCTTTTCCGGTTCATATCTGGACAGGGAACAAGTTGAATTATTCCGTTGCATGAACGAGTTTTAATTAACGAAACGTTATCCCGCGTCAACTGTTAACAGCGTTCTATTACAAGTGTTGCCAGCTACTCGCAACTTTTCGTTCCGAACCAAAGCGCAATAAAATTGCAATTTTAAAAAATTAAATTTCCATTTGACGGCGCGTGTGTGACGAATGAAAATTGAGCGAAAGGGGTCGTCAACCCTTCTTTTGAATCCCACATAATATTAGTGCAACAATCTGTGTTCGAAGTTATGGTGACAGACAGTTTTTATGGCAGCACCGTAAATATTATACTATGAAAATAGATTAATTTATCACCATCGTTCTAATAGATAAAGGCCCAATAAATAAATACGTCTATTAATGAAATAAGATGGCTACTTACTCAGCAATCTAGTTGTAATATAATAATTTTATGAAACGTTTGGCGTGTTGCAAGCGCTCGTATTATTTTTAGTAAAATTTATATTTAAAATTAGTGTTCTATAATGAATAAGAATGTTCAATGTGCGTTCTAAATGCTCGTAAGAGTCATCGATATTTCGGAGTCTTTCAAACAAAAGATCTAAAAATAGTTATGTAAGTATTCGCATTCACCTACAAATAAACTTTTAAATATGAGTTTATTTGGTTAGTGTTGTTAAGTCCTAACATTAACTTCGTTGCCAGTTACAAATTGTCATTCTAGTCAATTTCGTCTATGACTTTAACGGCAATCTGTTTGGCGATAATTAATAGGAATCTAATGCGATAAACATTCCCCTGTTTCCCCCATCGCTGCGTAATAAACAACCGCATCGGCAAATAAAACTTCTCCTAATTCTCACACGAGCGTAAACCAATTGGATCCAAGTAATTTACGAGTTAAATCTAAAAATATGTCTTTTCGATGGCGTTCCGTCACAGATGGCTACACCATAATATCGCAGGACCCTTTTCGAGGGGTGCGCCATAGCCACTTACTTTATAAAGTTTGAATAAGATTTTAAAAAGCTGCCCGGGACTGCGCAATGATTTCGGGAGGGAAGCAGTGGGGACTCTGTTTTCAAAAAAATTCAAGAGTAGTACTGATATTGCTTCGTCGCGTTTATTTATCAATGTCAGAACAGCGCTCAACCAAAAGTGGACCATTTAGTCTTTGTTTAATAAATTGATTTAAATAATTGGGATCTATGTTTAATGGATTGCTTATTTGCTTAGTTCAGAAAACACGTGACATAAGGTTATATCCTTGCCATCATCAGTTTTATGTGTGTCCAAGTCTTATTCTAGACTGACGGATAGACGATGACCATCGGCGAAGGATTGGCAAAATAATTTGACAGTAAAATTTTAACGATGTTTCATATGTATAATGATGATGGAAAATTAATTCAAATTAAACACGTTTTCAGTTTGATAGTATGTATTCGTAACTCTGGATAGGCAAAGCCGGGCCAACGACAGCGTATTGTGCAGAAGCCAATGTCAACTTGTAACAATTCAAAATAAGCACCAGGGATCACGACGACCATGATCACTGCCTTTCATTCCGAGTAACGCAATAAAACTTTATTTTTGTGGAATACTTTTTATTTCTTTACCCTGGTTTATTTCCCTGGGCACAATAAGGATCAGTTTGCGCAAGCGGGTAATTCGGTATCGTTACGTTACGTGACCCCCGAACGATGTTCGCGACGTGTTCCTACTATTGCCTTAGGCTTCCCCTCTTCACCATGCCACTAAGAAGTATCACTACGATTTTATATTACAAAGCTTATGGAACATATAGACCTGGTCAGCCGCAATAAATAATTATTTGATGCTATTGAATCTAGGTAAAACACCATATGGTTTTAGTTGCAAATGTACATTTTAAACAGACGCTGGATTTTAATATAAGTACTTATTGTAAGGATGTGGAAATAATGAATGAGATTTTTTTTCATATTGTCTCTAAAACTTTAAGTATTTAAACATGTAATGTTAATGGAGATTACCTATATATTTTAATAGGTAGCTTTATCATACGATGGAACAACAAGTTAAACTTAATCTTTGGGCAGCCAGAGTTTATTTACTAGATCAGCTACGTTTCTTTAAACTCAACAATACATGCATTAATCGGATTCTAAAGTAAGGAGCATAGTACTTACGTTAAGATGTCCCATATTAAGGAGATTTTAAGGTCAATGTATTTATCTTTTAACAAATACAACATTTATGTATATTATGTCTCTCACAATATATGTTTGCCCCAGTGCCCCATGCGTTTGACGCGAAGTCATTGCACAACAAATAAAAGTTAAAATATTATAATTTTATAAGTGCATAACATACATAACATCACGCCCGTTATCCCCAAAGAGGCAGGCTGAGTAAAAGGGACAGTAGGCCCCTTTAACCACAATCAGCCAAAAATAAGACTGGGCTCAGTTAGATGGAAAAATTAAAAGTCTGAATTTCGACAAGTTCGTGAGTTGGCTATCTTCTATCAAAGACGACAAAGTCAAGTGAATCCCCTTAGAAAAACTACTGTTCACGTCTATGTACATGTATGTATACGAATCCGTGATTTTTCTTTTTCACTTTTCCTAGATCTGCGTACTCTTAGCCAGAGTCAAGATCCAAAATATAAGCCACTCCCCACTCCTCTTCGTCTTAAGATTTGGGAATAGATAAGTAATCTACTAACGCATTATAGCTTACAACTCAAGGATACAAGTCAAAGTGCAGGATGAAATATTTTAGCTCTTTGGCTGGGATCCCCTACCTTCTTCATAAAAGTTCATCGAAACGCCCGAAGCACGAGGTCTTCCGCGTGCTGCTACTAGTCTAATTCGGTACTACCCGTATTACGCAGAAGCCGTGCTATATTGCCAAGCGTATTTATTTCGCGAGCCACTTCTGTGAGAGGCAGCACGCGTCGGTGGCGCATCATTATTCGCCACGCGTCCGCCGGCGGGGCTCTTCGCGCGCCCTCTGCGCGATGCTCTCCGTCATTATCATCACTTTTTGCCGCACATAACTGCCCGCAGCTCGGAGATGTCGCCGTATTGTGGCCGCACTACACTTACGCGACACTTCATGTACGTATACACAACTATATATAGTCTGCTCTGCTGTTATTTGAGACTTTTCATGTAACATTCTCCATTTTTATCCGTATTCAGGTTCAGATTTCGTATATTTAACATCATTAATGTTGATAAGTGTAGGTACTTAATAGGCAAAAAAACTTTTAGAAATATTGTAATATTGCAAGTACCTACCTACTATGTATGAAAAATAACCACTTAAGAACGGTATAACCGTGTTATTGTAATAGTTTAAAACCTTCACAGGAAATCACTATACAGACATGAAGATGGAACAACACAGATGGTGTAACGCCCCCCACATAAGATAGGTACTTACATTTGACGTCTGCATAACTGTACTTAAATAATCATACGCATTTCACTGCTACAATACCTAATTTTATTCAATATTAATGGCTAATGAATAATAAGACGACTATGAGACGGTTATAGAGCATTGTGTCATATAATAGATGGAACGGCGGTATAGCAATAATCAATATTATGAGTTCTTACTCACAAGCAGTAGTATTATTACTGTTGTCCATAAACGATGCAGGGATTGGGTATGTAGTAATTCAAAAGTAACAAAATGTGCGTCAGAAAGGGCAAAGCAACTTATTTCAATCTATTAACACTGAAAACGATAGCGTATTTGACGAAATCGGATCTGGACTCTATAAAAACTGGTTGAAAGTGTTTCTACAACACTTTGGCAGATTGGCTGTTTGTTAGGGTTGGACATTATGTATTCTTGTTGTTTTTATTTATAAAGCCAAATGATCATATTTATATAGACATAAAACAAAATCCGGTAAGGTTAATTATTTCACTAATCGAAACGTTTGATTTGATTTCCACAAAAGGTTGGTAATTTGTTTCGATATGCCATTAGTTACATATTCTCTAGATGGTGCGAAGTAACTTCTCAAAATAATCTTTTGAGAAGCCACCTCTGAATTGCTAGTAGGGAAAGATGAAATAAATAGTATAAAGATGATAGATAGATCGTTATTTTCATCAGATCAGAAAATTATTTAGATATCCAGTAAACCATCAATGAGTTGGATGTCGAGTCATTTATTTCATTTATTTCCCTGTGGTTGTTCTGATTTGCCTACTCACCATATGGTTAACGATATTCCTTGGGCAGTAAACACAACGCATTGAACTTACACGTGAAAAGATAATATAATTTTATGCTTCCTCTACTTGTGCCGTAATGCTACTATATTTATTGTTATTGTAACCTAGAGCCATAAATTAAAATTTTGATTTATAGGTAATTACACTTTTATATTGTCACGTGCGAACATATTCGGTAAAAGTTTTATATCCTATATTTCAATTTGTGTTTAAAACTGTTAGTTAACTGTTTGCATCTGCTTAGAGCAGATTTGTAAAGATTGCTGTTGATATTATTATAAATATTAATGCGTATATTTTATATTGATGAAATCGTTTAAAAGATTATTATACCATACATACGTAACATCACGCCCATAATCCCCGAAGGGGTGGGCAGAGCCAAAGGGGCAACAGGCCCATTTAACCACATTTAACCAAAAATAAAACTAGGCTGAGTTAGATGGAAAATTGTAAAAAAGTAGTGACAAGTGGCTAGCTCGCCGCCCATACAATCACATACCCAAAACCCCATATACCATTAGTCGCCTTTTAGGACATGCTAGAAAAGAAACACAGTTGGCACATTTTTTTAAATCCTATACAAACATGGGATAATTATAAAAATAAGCAAAGTATTAAAAAGCCACTATAGTTGAATATGCTGAAGCGACAAGGCCTTTAGCAATTAAAACATTACAGCACACACAAAGTTAATTAATTAATGTACGGGATTGAAATTTTCTCCTATGGAATAAATCAAAACGCATTTAAGCCATTTATAATTCTGTTCAATTGATCTTTCTCGATACTGGTGTACGCTTATTAACGTTTTCCAATTCAATTACAGTGTGTTTAAATTGCAAATAATAAACGAATCGGTCAATGTTTGCAATTAAAATAAACAAGCGCCATATATCACTGTCAGCGAGGTAACCACCACCGATAGACTTTATTCCACAAGACCCGCTATTCATGTAAAGCGAATTCCCAATGGTGTGACATGTTTATTCTCCGGCACTGAAAGCCTTAACGTCGAAAGGAGTAAAATGAAAAGTAGACACGGGTCCGATAAATAATTGAAGGCTTTGATATAGCATCGGGAATTCCAGGTCGAACCTCTCCCAGGTTCTTGAGGGAGCCATCCTTCAAACCACCCTCCGCCGCTACTGAATTATTCCGCAATAACACACTTGTTATAGACGTTTCTCGAGGAGTGATACTTTTATGATTTACTCCAACTTTTATTGGCACTTAAAGGAAATATACGATTTATTTCCCGTTCAATATAAGGTGCGGAGTATATCATTTTTTGAGTCGTTACAAAATCTCTCAGAGCGCTTGGAGAGCTTGGGCGTCACACACCATTTATATTTAGGGGGATTCCTAGCTCCGGTTTTAGCTATTGCAATTGAATGTTCAGATGAAAATAAAATAACATTTATCAATAGCCACATAGGTACAATTTTTTTTATTAAAACTCAATACAATATTAAAGTAAGAAGCAGTTAACATTTTTAAAGCATCGCGTGGTTCCTTGCGTAACTGTCTTATCGCGACGTTCATTATGTTTCTTCCTAATTTATTAGATATTTTCCAAGATAAAGCAATAATACAAATCATTTAAAGCACGAATGAAAATGCATTAATCTTTTGCGTAACCAGATATATTACAACATTTCGTGTAGAGCTCTCGATGTGTATCGCAAGGGCTCGATCGGAAATTATACGATCTGAACATTAAGCTCCTGTACACTGTGGTTTATTGACGTCACTTCCGCGGCAATAAAATCGACTTGTCTCCAAAATGCATAATTTGTACGACAGTCACGCGCATTACGCTACTAAACGGTGTCTCTGAGAACACATTTCACACTGAACTCTCCGGGGGCTGCCTTTCGATCATAGATAAAGCTTTGTTTTATGCGTTTGAATTATCATCGTCAACTGCTTGTTTATAGCCGATGGAATATTAATATTCCTCGATAAAGAACGCGCACGCACCACATTCCTTTTTGGCAGAAAATAGAGTCTAATAAAGCAGAACGTCAGTAACATGTGGTTCACTGTAGTACCTTGGGCCTCCAAACCGCATCCATAAAACAGTCTCAAAATATTTTTTTGTCAAGCGGTATCCTTTGTGACAAAAATGTGTCTAGCGAATCCATTAATTAGTGAGATATACGACGGGCCCGCAGCCTTTGGCGCTCAATTATAGCCAGCCCTTTGACGCTTGATTAATTCCGACACAAAACTGACCTATTACAGCTTATCGATTACGATCTAATCGAGTCAAAGGGCCGCGCTTTCCATATGCCGGCTAGAGCGATAGCTTGAAATTCCCCAAATTCTTGTCGAGAAAAACAATGACCGAGAAGTCAAAAGCCGGGACGGGGGCAGTGTCACGTAATAGGTCCTGCTTCCGGTGCGTCTATCAAAAAATTTATTTGGACATTCTTAGCGCGTCCCGACTGCGCTTGCCGGGCGGGATGTGTTGGCATTTAATTTATCTATAACGCTGAAAATACCGGAGAGGATCGCGTAACCGTTATTGCCGGCTCCTCCACCGCTGGCAGTCCACGCACTTCCGCTATGTCAATGATTTATGGCCACTCCCGGCATCCGAGGCGTTTAACTGTGTGTTGTTCGACCCATTGTCCGAGCTCCGTCCAATATGGACGAGGAGGATCACTCTTGAATTATGTGCAGGGGTCGTTAGAGCCATAATTTTTGATTTGGCATCTTTAATCGGGGGTTAAGTTGTTGCTTTGTGATGCTATAATCTGTTTAGGTTTCATAATAGCGACGTTGAGTTATGTTGGTATTATATTTTTTTATCTGTTTTGATTTTTAAACCTTTATGTGAACGGCTTTACAAATTATGTTGTCATATAAACTAATTCTATTCTGATCCGCTCTTATTCATTGACAATACAAAAAAAAAGAATCTTCCTAAATACATTCCCCACATATTTAATCCGATAGAGGCTTTGTATTTAAAATTAACGATAACTGATATAAATAATAAACAGAAGTTTGTATAATAAAGGAAACGTAATATTATATCCTACTACTAATATTATAAATGCGAAAGTTTGTATGTATGGTCCCGTGTTGGTCTGGGACTATAAAAGAATTTGCCAATTGTGTTTCTTGCCTAGCATGTCGTAAAAGGCGACTAATGGTATATGGGGTTTTGGGTATGTGATTGTGTAGACGACGAGCTAGCCACTTGTCACTACTTTTTCACAATTTTCCATCTAACCCAGCCCATTGTCCCGTGTTGGTCTGGGACCTAAAAATAATGTGCCAACTGTGTTTCTTGCCTAGCATGTCGTAATGGGCGACTAATGGTATATCGGGTTTTGGGTAAGTGATTGTGTAGGCGATAAGTTAGCCACTTGTCACTACTTTTTCACAATTTTCTATCTTACCAAGCCCAGTTTTATTTTTGGGTGAAAGTGGTTAAAGTTGACTGCTGCCCCTTTGACTCTGCCTACCACTTCGGGGATTACGGGCGTGATGTTATGATGATGATGTATGTTTGGATGGATGTTTGTTACTCTTTCACAAAAAAACTACGAAATGGATTTTAATGAAACTTTAGAATAATATAGCTCATACAACCGAATAACATATAGGCTATGTTTTATCGATATACCACGCGAGCAAAGCCGCGGGCTAAAGCTAGTTTTTAATAACCGTCCCAGCGAACTTCGTACTGTCATGAGGGTGGGGGTAGAAGGTAAAAAAAAAAGGAGGTAAAAATACTTTACGATCTATTCTAATACCTACCAAATACACAAATAAAAAAAACATTAATATCGTTCCAGTCGTTCCGGATGAGTTCGACCACAAATACGGTGACACGAGATTTTAATATTGTATTTATATTAATCTTTCATATAATATCCAAATACTTAAAACAATATTCAAGAAGGGGATGATACCTTTCTTGATTATTGTTTATTTTTTAATGCTATCAAGATAAATTTAGTTTTAAATAAAATAGCAAATAAATCTAAATATTTTTTTAACTAAAGGTAAACATACATGTATTTAAACTGATCTTACAGTCTTATAGATACTAAGATCTCTTGCAGGGGATATTATAAGGAATAATGAAAAATTATATAGCATTCATATTATTATGCAATATCCAATAAAATTCCGCCATTTTGGCAAGGATGTTCAAAGCTACAATTGACCGTGGATTTACGAACTACAAATCGTTCAGCAACACTATTTAGTGGCTAGCACTCATCAAGTCTAGAGTGCCGTTAGCAGAAATCGAAGCATGTTTTGATATTACTAGTTCCGCGATATGGTTGCTTGGTATGGTTCCGGGAATACTTTGTGAGCAACCTGCGGACGGGAAACTATGTTGTGATTTGTTTTGTTATTTTTTTTGGTTTTAATTAAGTTTTATAATAAACTAAATGTTTTTATCATAGCGTGGTGTTAAATAATAGACTATTTATCGAGAAAGGCTACATAAATAGTCTATTCAACACAAAAACATATTTTTTAATCTGGACCAGAAGTTTCAGTGATTAGCGTGTTACACGCGCTGCATATATGAAGATAGCTGACGTAGATCACACCATATAATTTACCAATATAATAAGATTGATGCCTACTGATAGATGTCGAAATCAAGCCATTGACGGATATGCGGATAAGCAGATTCAGCAACTCGTGTAACCTACTTACAGCGAGCACCGCGCGATCATGGAAATATACAGCACTTCGGTACCTACATCGTCCGAACTTAGACCTAAGCTATAATTAGTTAATTGTAATTTTTACTCTTTAAATAAATTTAAGTTGAAGTAATTTTGGTTTTTTTTCAATCCTCCGGCTGTAGTCTACGTAATTAGCGCGTTCAACCAAACAAACAAACACACTCTTTAGCTTTATATATTAGTACCTATAGACTAAAGATAAAAATGAATCACCGCAAAAATTAAACATATAAATTTGGCAAATAGCTTTACACGTGTTTAATTCACTGTGGTGTGCCTCGAAGGTGTGTAGATCTATAAATGTTCCACACCTTACACAGAAAAATGAAAATAAATCGCCGATAAATTCAATTCCTTCGTCTAGGACCGTCGATTAAAATACTTCAGACTTCATTCGTGCCCGGACCCGCCAGGTTATAGGTATAATACCCTTTATTAAGATATTAGACGATTCAATATATTTCAGACTATGAATAAATGAATGAGAATGTATTGTTAATTAGATTATTTTATTCCACGAATAACAACCGATAAGTTACTTCATTATTTAAATGATAACATTTTAGTGATGGTTTCATTTTCTGGGGGCACGGATGTTCCTCCGCCAAGTCGAGTCGAAAGACACGGTATATTTCAAATTTCATTCAATTAACCAGTAGTTTAAGAATTATAACGGGTCAAAGTTTCTTAATTTTGTCACTCACTGACTGACTCACCGATCATCAAAATTCTAAGGCACTTCTAGCAGACCTAGAAGCTTCAAATTTGGAATATAAGTAGTGTATGAATCAAGGAAAAACTAAAAGATTTGGGGGCACGGTAGTGCAACCGCTAAGTCTAGCAAAATTTTTCAATTTCGGTCCAGTTTTATAAATATTTAACTACTTACTTAAATAACTTTGTAATACCATATAAATATAAAGGCGCACGGTAGTGCCCCTGCCAAGTCGAGTAAAATTTTTAAATTTCGGTCCAGTTTTCTAGATACATAACTGCTTAAATAACTTTGTAATCCCATATAAATATAGGCGCACGGTAGTGACCCTGCCAAATCGAGCAAAAAATGGGTATTCCCGTCATGCGAATTAATTCCGCAATTATAAGTCTTACAGTTACAAGTCTGCGCGGTTTACATCTAATTAATGTCGACTTTGGAAGTGTTAAAGCGCAGGAATCCTCAATTTGTGAATACAACAGACTAAGAAGCATTTACCGTCCAGATTTGTCAAAAATTGTAACATCAAAGCCTCCCAGAAAAACGCATAGAGACAAGGAGTGGGCTCTTAGAAAAACTGTAGCTGAAGCTTAAGAAGTAGTACCAGAAAAGAGAAAACGGAAGGCTACCTACAAAAATAAGAAAAGTTCATAAGTCAGAGAGAGCTTTAAGAAAATTCGTTGCTGGTATATACATAAATACAATAAGTAGAAGGTACCGAAAAGGAAAAAAGTAGAACTGTCTACAAAATACAAAAAGAAATGAGAACCCATCAAAAAAAATACTTGTCAAAAAAACCAAGTCTCGCAACTCAGTTGTTCTACGGTAAAAAGTTGTGAGATCCATGTAATACCAAGTCGGTTATTAATTTATTCAGTCTCTACTTAAGCGACTTTCTGTCTTAATACGTCCAGTCCCTAAGACCACGATCGTGGTCCATAACAATTGAAAATCAATAAAATTGTGTCTGAAATCTCCGTACTCGAAGCATTAAGTTGTTACGTAATAATTAACAGCATCTTATAGTGACGCATATCAATATTAAAAATCTTTAACGTTTTATATAAATATATTGAGACTCGGCCATCGCATGAAAACACGTGTAAATTAAATTATTTAGTGATCTCACAGCTTTTTACCGTAGAACAACTGAGTTACGAGACTTGGTTTTTTTGACAATCTCATCTTTTAATAATGGCTTAGGAAAAAAAAGTATATTCATTTAATATTAATGAATAAAATAATCATCAACCTTGTAAAAAGAAGTGCAAGTAAAATAGAGTAGGTAGCATTTAAGTAATTGCAATGGATTAAAATTCTTGCATCTGCAAATGAAATTGATCCTATAACATTTGGGTATATTTTTTAATAAGTTCGTTAAAAATTACCCATTATTTATTGTTGACCCATGGCTGTCCGCTACCATAAAAAATATTAAATGTTTATCGCACTTGCACTGAACACTTATCAAAATGTATTGAAATTGAATTACTGTTAATTGCACTTTTTTGTGAAATTGTACTAGTTTATAATAACTAAGATATATGATACCTCATAAAGGGTATTAAAAATTGAAATAAAAAATAAAATTCATTTATTTCGGACTTGGACCATAGTGTTAGTAACAATAAAAGCCTTTTTTAGTACTTACATTTATATTTAAAATTTAATTCAATTCAATTCCATTCATTTATTTGTTTATAATAATTATTACTAATAGAATAATGTATTATGAATTATTCCAATTGTCCATTGTATTATTATTATTAAAAAATAATGTTAGCTTCTCACACTTATTATACTTACTATTTTTTGTTGGCAATAGAATCCTTTAATTCTTAACGTTTGTCATGATTATCGCCATCCTTAATTGAATCTAAATCAATTCATTGCAGATATTTAATTTAAACACCTTAATTAAATTTGTATAAATTAAAAAATGTAATATAATATATCTGAAATCTAATTTAAAGATAGTGTGTCAATTTCATACCAGAATTATATTTTTTATTTAAACGTATACATAATAAATATATAGTTATATGTATACGTTTAAATAAAAAGTATAATTCTGGTATGAAATTGACACACCATCTTTAAATTAGATTTTTTATATTATATATTCTATATGATTCATAAAAATTAATCTTTCGGAAATATACCTACGAGTTTCATCAAAGTGTATGACTGTCTAAAAACTTTAAGACTTAGGTGAAAAACTACGGAAGATCAAAGGCATATTTAAATAAAATTATGCGTCTAACTCCCAACATATTCACAGTATAATACTCGGCGTTTCACAAAGACGTTGCTCATCAGAATATTCTCACACATAAACTCTTATTCTGTCATCACGGCCGTTGCTCCGTCAACAATGTTCACTACTAAACTGCTCGTGTGACTAACTATGAATAATGTAATCATACTTGTATTGTTGCCTACTGGTTGTGTTAGGGACCTACATAATAAGATAATATTTTACCTAAATTAAACTTAATTATACAAAGTACATTAGTATATCTCTATAAACAGTGGCGAATTTACAGTGTTGGCCGCCCTAGGCTCCAAGCCATAATTCTCAGTACTAAAGCGTCATCACTTAATTTTTATCACGATTGGCCGTCTCTAATATCTGGCCGCCCTAGGCGGATTTACGAAACGTGATTTTTTTGGTTTCAATATTAACATTTTTATGAATTGACACGCAATATTATTTTTAAATAGAAATCGGTTGATAATTATTTTGAGAATGTTTTACTATGCGTTTACTTTTAGAACATGCACTCGAGACATTCATAAAGATGTATGTTTCTTTAAACTATAATCCTAATGGATATCCATTATATATATAGATAACAGCTGAACATAAATTGGTTCGGCCATTGTTCCTTTTTATTTACGATGAAATTGAAAATTAGTCGGACAGTTGTGATGTGACCGTGCTACAAATACTTATTCATAAGAAATTACAGTTCAGTAGTTAATGTTAGGTAAGCACCAATTAGGTACAAAATTAACACGTTTTTTTAAAACATGTAGACCATTTTTTGTTACTAAAAAGGTTCTACTTTTCCTTTAAATGTCAAGTTTTATGGAGAAAATTTTATTGCTGGCAATAAACATGCATAGCATGTTTTTCTTAATGGCGGTAAAAGTTGTGACTATTTTATTTGACCGCTCATGGTTAGTTAGTCGTTACTTAAAATATTAGCCATTATGTACGCAATATCGATCGCCATTAAACCACCAATTAAAACAATTAAACGAGACACGGAAGCAAGTTAGCACAAACACGTTTATAATTCAAAAAATACAGCCATAATCGTGCTAATAAAAATACTCCTGCCAATTTTAAAACGAATTTACGGTATCATGCAATGGAATTTAATGGTTTTTTGCTTATTTATGTACACATAAATGGAATATATGCCATCAAATGTGTTAATGTTTCGAAGCAGTTAGTAGTTTAAGTTGGACAAATGTGGTATCTATGTATAATAAACTACAAATCATTACGTAGGTTAAAAATACAATATTTAAATATATAAATAAATTCTCCAGACTAACACACCAATCCCCTAGTTCCAAACTAAGCTTATAAGCTTGTCCTATGGACACCAGGTTTAAAAGCTAGAGAGATCCAAATGTTCTTTACAAAATTGGGCTATTCACATTGTGCTACGGTAAAACTTTTAAAGGCATAAAGATCAACATCGATGGCGATAAGTGCTTATTTAAAATTTGAGAAACCTCATTCATTAGCTACGACAACAGCGCGTTATTAGCACTATATTCTCATAATATGTATAAACCAATCCTCCAGTCACATTTGCATGCATGGCTCATTATGAACTATTAGTTGAGCATGCTCCTATTTATCTGAATTATTTATACATACATACATATTACCTAGCCCGTAATTCCCGAAGGAGTAGAAAGAGTCAAAAGGCCAGCTAGCCCCATTAACCACATTTAGTAAAAAATAAAACTAGGCTGGGTTAGACGGAAAACTGTGAAAATAAAGATAATCAAAATACAAGTAATAAGTAATATATTATGGTCCTAGTCTATTTTAATCCTGTGGTGATTACAACACTGTCAGTAGGTATTAATGTCGATTTGTAATATTATGTCTGTGTGGATAGTCGTATATTACTTTAAACAGCGTTCAACCATAAAAAAAAAGAGTGTACATATAACAAATACGCTAAATGTATACTGTGTATCATTTTTAATCATAATAGGTATAGAAGGGCGTTCGAATCTAGGGTCTACCTCAATAATTTTATAGAGCAGTTGGCTAAATAAATTTATTTGGTCTGTCAGTTATTTTTTATTTCACCAAAAATAATATTCATGGGACTAAATGCAATATGCATTGGAACATGAGTACTTACAGCGTGACGTTTCGGCAGTGTGCAAGTACCCCTTTTTTTCCAGCAGAAGATATCACTTTGCCATTGAATGGAGTCTTCTAAGCTAAATAGCATATTACTACTTTAATTGATAGTTGACATGAGGTTAACGTATTTTACGTTGTTACAGTAGGTAGAACAACACAAACTTAATGACTGAACACAAATAGTTTTTTATTGCTATAATGTCATGGAAGTCAGTTAGCAAATTGATTCGGTAAATAAAATATAATTCCTGCGTTTATTCACTGCAGCGCATCAAACTCATGTTGATCGTATCTGAGTCAGCATTAATTATTATGTTTGATTGTTATCTTATAGGTATAACATTTAAGCGTAATAAGTTTAAAGGTGAACATGAAATGAAGTACTAGAAGCATTTGTCTTTACGCTTTTTACGTAGTACCACCAACTTGCGAATATCGTACATTAGAATTATGTGTTTTAATTACCTTCATCCACAACGTCCATATCTATACTATCTCTACTAGGCCATTACGATCCATTTTAAGCAGGCATAAATTTTGACCCATTATCTGTATACCCTTTCTTCATAGATAACACTACAGTCGTGCGCCAATCTCGGCCAGTAATTTCCTGCCATTTATGTACGAGTATAAGTACTTGCTCCTTACAGAACCTTAACTTATGCAATCTGAGACACAATTTCATGAGCTTTCTTGTTGAGGATGTTCTCTCAGAGGCCTTAATTTTACCTTCTTTTAGTAAGCAAGCACTCACGTCTAGGTACCACATGACAAAAAGGTAGTTAGTACATCATTCGCGTTTTACAAGATAATCGAACTCATCAAAGGATTTATAACTCTATCTTCTCTTTTTGGAGAACTTTTATTTTATTGTTCTTATAAAACGAAATTGTTGTTTTTATATATCTTTGACGTTTAAGGTCTATATGAGAACATCGCTGACTTTGATTAAATAATTAGTAGTTTAATATTAGTCAACAATTTTAGTATCCAGCAATACTACAGTGACCCATAAATTATTGTGTGGAATATAAGAAATTAATTTGCTTAAAAATAAGGGTCTCAATTTAAGACAAGATATGATCATGGCGAGAAAAGGTAAAATTGCACATAAATCGTAAAACTCAACTGTAAAAGGTCATATCGGACTGCCAGTAGGTAATAAAAGGTAGGCGCAAAAACGTCGAAGCATTTCGAGTGCCAATTAAACGGCCACAAACATCCTGTAAGCTGAGATTATCGTATCGTAACAAGCATCGGAAACCTTTTCAATTCTCTCACGCTGAATAAATTAAATAAAAATACAGTGTAAAATAAATTAGAAATTACACTAACTGCTGAGCACAGTCCTGCCTCATTAATTTTGTGCAAACGCAGAACTCTAACTACGAGAGATCGCGGCTAAAATATTAAATACATTTACATGTTTAACACATTTTGTATGAAAGACCCCTAAGTTAAAAGTTGAGCTTAATTAAAAAATTAACACCAAAAAGATAAGTTATCTCTTCACTACTAATATAGCGAAGTAGCCACAATTATTATACACATAATTTTTATTTTATCAGTCCAAAAAGCCAAGCACCAAGGTAGAAAGTTGGTGAAAATTTTGGTATCAAAATTATTTAAAAATTAATGAGGAAACTGACAATCGTTAGATAACTGAGAGACCATTAAAAACTAATAAAAGAGGGATTTTATGTATATATATAGTTAAAGTAATACATACCTTTAAATATTATATTATTATTAACTACCGCTATAGTTGTATTGACACGCAGTGGTATGACGATATTTTTAAAAATGTTTGATCATACAACTACTGACCCTTAACACCTTATTAATAGTAGGTGTATTAGGAATAAATGCGAAACCTTGTACGTTTGGCAGTTTGTGTGTGTTCCCGTTTATTTTGATGGTGCGAGGATGCAGGCCAAGACAATGATCGAACAAATAGGGGTTTGTCACGCGAGCACCGCCTAATCAGCAATCGGCGTTGTAGCGGAGCGCTACTCGACAACTCTTATTTATGCCTTACTGATATCAGGCGACATTTTTTATTGCAGGCTCTGTTCATTGTAAATCATACATTTTTTCCCCAGCAGCAGTAATTAAAATAGGCCTCTGTGACTAGTGCTCCAATTTAATGGGCCGCGAGAATTTGCTATTATCTGTTAGATTAACATAGGGTTTTGTCGGTACTGTCGCATTTAAAGTGTGTTTGGACCACGAGGACATATGCATAGTGCAGATGTATTACATTACTGTTTATACGGAATTTATGCTAAAGAAAAATTAAGTCTTTCTTAATTCTATTCTAATATTTGTCAACACATAACTGTACGTCAATGTTACACACACGTCGTAATCATACAGGAATGATGAACAGTGTCTAGAAAAAGAAAACATAATTTCATATTTTGCATTAGAATCGCAACACGAGATTCATAGATCGACACATACAATATATATCTGATTGCAACATCGTTTTTTTAATTATTGCAATAATTATGGAAGGTTTACCTATACTCGTACCATCTACTAGTAACATCGTCTTCCTAGTAACTATATCCCGTGCTTAGATGTGGCCACGTTAAACCACGATCTGGATTTTAGGGAATCTGATTTATTACGTTGAAGCCTATCCGAACTTTGTTAGCCTAGACAGAGTCAGCAGAAAAATGAGGCATGGTTACAGATCTACTAAAGTTGTTTGAATGTGGAGGTTTCATTACGATGTTTTCTCCCGCCGTCGAGCAAGATGTGTACGAATTTATACCAACAAATGCGCACATAGATTTGACAAAACCAGAGGTTCGGAGCCGGATTTGAACCAGCACCATTGCACGAGAGGCATGTAACCTTACCATTGAACTACCATCGCTCCTGACCTTATCTTCATATTAAAGTCTACGATAGTATTATAATAACCAGTAAATTAACATAAAGTTGATATGTTGTGAAGAGAATATTTTATTTCGTCGATCCAAATTAGACAATATGATGAAAATTAATCAAATCGAATCATTTTTAAATCGACTACATTAATAAATTGAAAATATGTCGGAAAATAAATACTAACTTTTATTGAACTTTATACATACGAATACATATAAAATGTTGTTTTATCAACGGCCCTTAAATAAAACAAAATAAATGTACTTAGTGGATTGAGTTGGAAATCGAAAATAGCATAACAAACATCAAATGTTTACTTTCAATTTATTCTTAAACTAATTAAAACCTGCCCCTGTATTTATTAACTCTGGTATCACTTGTGCTTATTATAGAAATGACAGCAAGGTAGCTAATAAAAAATATTAATGTCTCAATTATAGGGTTGAGTTGAGTGCGTCGGTAGTCAGTCACAAAATTAAAGGCACTTATGAATGTAATAAATAAACATACCTACGTTTAAAATATTTTAATTTAAAAGGCTGTGCGCGGGTTGAATCTCCTCGACATTGCTCGCAGTTGTCTTAATGCATGATTACTCGTTCCTCCCACCGGATCGAGCGGCTATCATTGGCTCTCTCCGAGCAGACGCCGCCTCCACTCCTGCGCATACTCTGCTTCAAAACAACTCCATCCACTCAATAAACAAGTCTTGAAGTCCATTGTCTCCGAACTATTATGCCGTCACATCTACATGTTACGAGCGCCCGTCATAGATCTTTTTAAATAAACAACAAAAAGAGTTTCGAGTGTTACTACTCATTAGTAGGGGCTCTCGAGCGCGTCGCAATCAAAGCGTCTCGGTCATCTAGTCAACGATACCGTCATATCTGACAGGCGTTAAACGAAATACTGCTTATGAGCTGCTTATGATATTATTATTGAGAGACGGCATTAAGTAGGATCGAAACATTTGCCTTTGTATTTAATGCGCTCGTTAAACGATTGACAATGCGGGCTGTATCAAGGGCATGCAAGTCGAATTGGCGGGTGGCCGGCTTCGGAAGCGTGAAATGTGGCGCCGGCATTGCAGGTTAGAGAGGGAGGGAGGAAAGGTAGCGCCTCCGCGGGAATAAAATCACCGTCCGCCGCCGCCGACGCCCGCGCTTCCCCAATGGCAAAAAGTCGAAGATGGAACGAGGCGACAACCAGAGACTCGCCTCCACGCTGCCGCGGATAAAATCGACATAGAATTAAAGAAAAATACAAAAATCACTCATTGTTCTCATAAAATGAATGTGCTGGGAGTTGAATGTGAGGCTTTTTGTGAAAATATTCTCATACTTTTAAATGGGATCTCGTGTGGCGCCTCCTAATGATTCGTCCTTTTTGTGTCGGCGCGCAGCGGACGTTTGGGACAACTCTAGGCTTTCGGTGTGTCGGCACATGTCACCTTTTTGTTTCTGTTTCGGATGTAAATTAAACAGTTTTAGCGGCATTGTCTTCAAACGAGAGAAAATCGAAGAGGAAAATTTTCATTATAGTCTTTGTCTTTTAAATTTATTAGCTTAGAATTGGTTTAGACTCGTTATTGAGAAATACAGTCTTTGAATTGTGATTTCAGTTAAATTAATTACTGAAGGATATCATTAAATTAACCTGACGCATTGTGGTTTGTTGAAGCCCAATAAAATATTTTATATCGGTAAAGATCGTACCGAGTATTGAAGAACATGGAAATTTCGTATTATGTTTTTCCTTTGATTGATTTATTAATGTGCTTGGTACTGTTCCATTTTTATATCAAGTTGCCTTATTAATATCAATTTAACAATTTACGATATCCTTGATGAAACGAAACCTACAATAATGTATTTTTTTTAAATATCTAGATAAAATAAAATATTCAATCTAGAGTATGTAACGGTTTTGTAAATTGTTATAAATCGAATGATATTATTTGATATATCTAATAAATAGAAGCTTTATCTTCTAAACATGATTGATACTCCTAGTCGGAGTCCGCTTGGGCTACCTTTAACGTAGAATATTGTAAGTTTAATTTTGTTTTACATTGAAGCGATTACCATCTGATTTTTGCAACCTTTCGCTAGGGAAATCAGACAGATTGGAATAATTGTCTGGAAATGCAGGTTTTCTTACGTTGTTTTCCGTTACCATCGAGCTAGTGGCATAAGTATCTACATAGCTTGGAAAAATCTAGAGAAGGACACTTCTAGTATAGGGAACGCATGTCCTGACCATTGACATACCACCGCTCTACTAACTGGTATGTCAATACAGTAAAGTTCTGCATTTGAATTCATAAGAAATTCTTAATTTTTTTGGCTGTATGTGGTTTAAAGAGTTTATCGGTCTCTGAACTCTGCCTACTCCTTCGGGGATTGCGGGTATACAAGATGCAATTAAAACCACTCTCCAAATTTAAAAATGGCAATTGTTAGGAAATTTAACGATATACATGTTTTTACTTTTAATGTCAAGTACAAAAATATTGAGCTATGTCACAAGTTATCTTAAAAAAACCTACGTTTATAGATAGATACTGCTCCTGATATTTTATTGAGAAAATTATACTTAGGTACTCTTAATCAATACATACATTTAATGTGCTTCTCTCTGTAATTTTAAATTTTGTACCCTTAATATAACGAATATTCATACTCAACAACTTCCACCTTTTTTTAATTCCAAGAATAGGATAAAATTTATTTATAATCATAATATAAATATTATAATATCTATGTGTTTTTTAACAATAGAAAGTAGTTAGTACTTAAAACTAGACAATATCCTTTCAAATGGATGGAGATTATTTTCACGATTTGTATACTTATAAAGTACACTTAGATGTACAAGTAGTACTTAGATGCTATTCATTTTTATTTGGGATCCATGCAACCGAGGTATTATAATACTATGCCTTGGATCCCGTTTCCGGCGTTAGGTACATTCTGTATCGGCAGCAGTATCATATTATAGTTGATAGTAAATAGTAGGGTTCCTTTTATAGAATCAGTATCACACATTTATCAACACGATACCATCTCAGCTCTAACTAAGCGTATCGTATCGTTGCGGTGAGTAGGTAGTGCATTAACAAAACATTAAAGATCTCCGTCACAGTAGTGTGTCTACGTCACAAACGTCGCCTCACTATTTATTCATTGTGTATAAACGTTCATTTGTTTGTGTTCAAGTCAATGGCGGCACGGTTTCGAAAGTGGGAATAAATAATAAAAGCCGAGCGAGCCACAGAGTCGTGACACCTACTCTTTCACTAATGGAGCGTCGACACTAAGTTCGTATTGTGTACTCTAATCAAGATCGTTCGTTAGGCTTGCTTCTGCCTTTTTACTGGTCATACGGACACACATATCTCATTTATTGAATACATCCTTAAGCCTCACGAGTCGCAGATTTTGTTTATTACCCATGGAATTGCGAACGATTTCATTGCCTTTGGTAGCAGTCGGCTGGGTAAGGGTACGATTAAAGCTTTTCTAGGATTATCTGTAGATCAATATTTATACGTACCGACTTCTGAAAGTCTTTGGAATATAAGTATTACAGTTGTCCACAGTGTGAGTATAGTCAGATGTTACGAAAAAAAACGGGTTTCAAAGCATAATGTTATTAGTGTTTATTTCAGATCTGTCATAAACAGGTCAACTTAGATATATATAGGTTAGCCAAGTTAAGATAAAGAAAAAATCTTTCAAATCAATTAGACATTATTTCATTATTTCATATATCTACTGCTCATTTATATAGTTAACTAGCAACCGGCCCTGGCTTTAATCGGTGACCACACAACAATATGAAACTATACTTAAAAAACTTCCTCTTGAATCACCATATGTATTGGTGAAACCCGCATCAACATTCCTTGCGTAGTTTAAAAGACCTAGGTAAATGAACAGACAGAAGCGGCAACTTTGTTTTATAAGACAGCCACCAGCCATGCTAATTCCCTAGCAGGATAGGTAAAATCTATATAATATAAAGATATCATTGATATATTAAAAATTGGTGCAGCATCGGATTACCTGATCGCAAAGTCATCGATGATAACAGGTAGTTTTTTTACTACATATCATCAAAAACTTCCCTTCGGTGTTCTACAGGTTAAACGCATTTACGTAATTACTTATAAGTTCTATAAATAATTATTTTATGAAAAAAACTACGGGTACCATTAAGCGACATTGTTACATCCGTAAATTGATTAACTGGGAAGTGGTGAGTTGCCTATCCTATCTTATGATTTCCATTTCCTTTTATTTCGGCCACACAAGAGAACGGTAGGCGCAAGTTTATCTCAAATTGATGGAGGTAATCTTAAAACGCTGCTTTGTCGTTTGTCGCTAGAAGCATCGAGCTTTGTTGGAGGTAAGATAGTAGGTAAATCTAAATGTTTCTTGTATTTGAGTTACAAGCTAACCAGCTGATAAGCCTTCTTTGTTAACTAAACCCTTTTAGATATTGACCTTTATTTTTCCATACCCATTTGCGAGGAGACAGTTATGATAATAATTTCCATTCGAACTCCTAACTACCCTATTTTCCTGTGACATTATGTTCCGATGTCATTTACGTTGCGTGACATGAAAAAGTAAGTCAAAGCAAAAGTTTGACTTGTTGCCCTAATTTCATTTCATTGTATTTTTTTGTTTAGTTTTTATGTGAATTGCATTTTTGATTTATTTTATATTAGCACTCGACTTCGGAATGCTTTGAAGGATTTTATTTTATAGCCATGCTAGATTTTAGGGAAACTGTGGCGGGACAATAAAACTTTAGGTACTATTGGAATATTTATTACACTAATTTTCTGTCACAGAATGAGATTTCATAATTTACTTACATACTTCTGTAAAGTATTCATTTATCGGTGCAAAAATAAAATGGAATCATGAGAGAAATATAAAAGTTCCCATCCGCCAAGTAGCCATTATCATGTCAAAGTGTTTTGCCGAAAATAGCTGTTCTCTTACTGTTGCCATTTTATTACACTGCCAACTCCATTTATATGCGGCCAAAAAATGTCAACAAAAAATAGGCGCCACCTAAGAGAATCCCAAGTCGATGTACAGCAGTTGGATCCTTATTATAACGTGTAGAGTATTTTTTACGTGTATCTTTTGGAGGCTGGGGCTTTGTGTTAAAATACACACCTAAGTATCATTAGCTATAAACACAGTTCTTTGTGTCTGCCTTTGGAAGAAATAAGGGCAATAAAGTGGGAAGATTGAGGTACTGAGCGGATATAGACAAAGTATGGAGTTGGCTTTTGTATTCTGTGGCAAACTATTCAAGTTGGCAGTCATATTCTTAGTGCACTCCTAACCCAGAATGATTCAATATTATATTTTTAATTCTCATTGTAACTCTCTTTATTCAATATGACAATAAATAAAAAAGCTGTCGCTTTTAATAAATGGTAATTTAAAAACTTAAATAAATCAGCCGTTTCCATGTGATGTTGCCTTATGAATCCTTTGAGCGACAAAGGAGCTGCGCCTACGCAACTGGCCAGTGCCAGTGACCCCCCTTCCCTCCGGCACCGCACCCCGCGCTCCATGCCGACTATACTGTGGCGCCTTATTATGTTACCTTTGTTTTCAAATTTAATTGGCTCCTCACAGATAAGTTATCTTGATAATAAACGACGACCAATAAACCGGAGGTCGGGAACAACCGACTGTTCCTCAAGATAAGATTGTGTCTCTGAATGACGTTTAATTGTAGGCCGGTTTATTTAGGAAATAAAAACATGTGCGTTACCGTAATGTAAGTGTTACTATTAATGATTGTCTAAAACTGATTGAACGTACATAATATATAATGTGCAGCCGACAGATATGAAAATAAATGACTTCACTCCCAGCATTTATTAAAGCATTCCTAATCTGGGGGCACGGCAGTGCCCCCGCCAAGTCGAGCAAAAAAGCGGCACGGCCGTACCATCCTTTTCTCGAAGCAATTCAGGCCATTTTCGACCCCCGGTAACTTCGTTGTGGATAAAACTAGAAGACTGAATTTTCAGTAACCATGCAGGCATTGTAAAGACACGGTATATTTCAAATTTCATTCAATTTGATCCAGTAGTTTGAGAATTATAACGGGTCAAAGTTTCTTAATTTTGTCACTCACTGACTGACTGACTGACCGATCATCAAAATTCTAAGGCACTTCTAGCAGACCTAGAAGCTTCAAATTTGGAATATAAGTAGTGTATGAATCAAGGAAAAACTAAAAGATTTGGAGGCACGGTAGTGCAACCGCTAAGTCTAGAAAAATTTTTCAATATCGGTCCAGTTTTATAAATATTTAACTACTTACTTAAATAACTTTGTAATACCATATAAATATAAAGGCGCACGGTAGTGCCCCTGCCAAGTCGAGCAAAATTTTTCAATTTCGGTCCAGTTTTCTAGATACATAACTGCTTAAATGACTTTGTAATCCCATATAAATATAGGCGCACGGTAGTGCCCCCGCCAAATCGAGCAAAAAATGGGTATTCCCGTCATGCGAATTCATTTCGCAATTACAAGTCTTACAGTTACAAGTCTGGGCGGTTTACATCTAATTAATGTCGACTTTGGAAGTGTTAAAGCGCAGGAATCCTCAATTTGTGAATACAACAGACTAAGAAGCATTTACCGTCTAGATTTGTCAAAAATTTTAACATCAAAGCCTCCCAGAAAAACGCATAGAGACAGGGAGTGGGCTCTTAGAAAAACTGTAGCTGAAGCTCAAGAAGGAGTACCGGAAAAGAGAAAACGGAAGGCTACCAACAAAAATAAGAAAAGTTCATAAGTCAGAGAGAGGGCTTTAAGAAAATTCGTTGCTGGTAGATATACTTATATACAATAAGTAGAAGGTACCGAAAAGGAAAAAAGTAGAACTGTCTACAAAATACAAAAAGAAATGAGATCCCATCAAAAACAATACTTGTCAAAAAAACCAAGTCTCGCAACTCAGTTGTTCTACGGTAAAAAGTTAAGTCTTACGGATCCAAAGTTGTCAAATGGATTTTAATTCAGTTTCGACAAAACCGTATTTAGCATATATAAACCATTGTTAGATTCTCATAAATATATAATAGAAATGAAACTAAATAAAAGCTTCTAATATTTTATAATTACTATCAAATAAAACCATTTTTAGCTGATTTGTTAATTCCAAGGGCTAAGTACATATAACTTATTTTTTTGTTTTATATGCTAAGTACTAGAACGAAAAACATTCCATCTTCATATCTGTCTCAAATACATAATTACGTTTAATAGCTGAATATAATTCAATTAAGTACTATGTAATTACTTCTTATAGACATTTTAATTACAAGCAGCTGGAATCATGAGTAAGCTTGATGATTATACATACAAGCTATATAATACAAGACAATATAAAAACTATTTAACTGTATAGGACATAATTATGTACAGATAGTATTAAAATGAAGGTAGTTTAACTTTTGCAATCATAATTTCAGTAATTGTCATATTGTGTCTTATGTTGGTCAGGGATTCAAATAGAATGTATCAAATGTCATAAAAGGCGACTAATGGTGTGCAGGATTAACGGTTGTGTGGGCGACGAGCTAGCCACTCGTCTACTTTTTCACAATTTTTCATCTAGCCTTACACAACTTTATTTTTGATTAAATGTTTTTGAAGGAAGTTACTACTCCTAGTATCATCACGAAGGCACATTATTTAAAGGTTAAGACCAACTAGGAACATGGGTATGTTCCTAGTTAGTAGGGTTTAGTAGGTGAGTAAAAACGAAGAGTCATCGACTATTATTGATGAGCTGGTGATGGGAAGTAAAACTCCTTGATGGTTAGTAGTTGGGTAAATTATAAGCAAATATAGATTATTTATATTTATATAGACATTTCATAGGGTCTTTCAATTATTTGAGCGGTTGCGGGCGCAAAGGCCACGGGTTCGATCTTCCCACCGATATAAAAATATATGTTGTTGAAACAGATATTTGTCGGGGGTCTGGATGTTTGTGAATTTTTTTTATTGATCTGAGAATCCGTAATAACTTAATTTGTTGAATGTGAATTATCACTAAAGTTGATTAATTACAAAAAAAGTCTTTACACGGGTATCAAATATACCAAGAATTATCAAATAAAAACATCCTATGTAATTTACATTGTCATTAAGAATCTTGTAATACCAAAAGTATATTTTTGATGTTATTTTTTTCTTTTTAAGACTTAAACAAAACTGTTAGCTTTCAAATTTAAAAAATAATCGAAATTTTTGTTTACAATGCTAACTTCGTTTGCTTATTACTTAAGACCTGTCTTTAGATTTAATCTGTCATCGTATTCTGAAATCATGGTCATGGGTGTATATCGTTCAGTTTAATAAGCACTGTATTACAATAACAAAATACTTTCAGGTACAAAATATCTTCGGGTATTTTGTTATGATTCGAAATAACCGGTCAAGCATGAGGTGGACTTGTACACCGAGGGTCCCGTACATACTTACTCAATAAAGGAATGGTACCTCTAAACTGGACCCTTCTCTTCTTTTGATTGCATTAACCTAGATGTTTAACAGTCGCAAGGGGATGTAGACTTAAGAATGCGATATGAATTTTAATAAATAAAGGGTTTTGACAGACATATGGATCCAAAAATTCCTTTATGAGTTTCTATTCGCTTTGAGAAACGTAACCCTAGAAACCGAATACAATTTCCCCTGTTTGAAATGTTTGTATAGTAAAAATATTGTGTTGAACGAAACAAACAATGCCAAAATGTTCCCGGAAAAGCGGGCAGCTCATTACGAACATCAAAGGCATTAAAACCGCAGCGCGTGTACAATACTAACCGCCGAAACGTTATTCAATACAGACCGTAAAGTTTGTAACTAAACACGACAGCACGGCTCATTTTAGGGTCTCGTGTAAGGGACAATAATGAAACTTTTTCATTGCATTGTCCCTCATTACTCATATAAGACTAAATAAACTTTTGTAGCCTCACTAAGTTTTGCCTGCAGCTCCGGTGAAATTTGGACTTATTTTGCCGACAATTTTAGCATTGGTACAAGATTTCATCACATCGATTAAGTGATTAAATCATGAAATCAGAATAGACATTTATGACTTTCGCGTTTATAATATTAGCAAGAAGTACAAAAGGTTAGAAAGTAGGTACCTACTTAGATTTCAATATACCCAGTTTGAATAACAGCCAATTTTATTAACTGTCCCCACTGTAGGTAATTCCAAATAAAATAATTGTGACTTCGTGATATAAGACTGAATAATGTTGTAACAAATAAGTAAGTACGGAAAGTACATCTATCTATCTATACATATAATAAAATTGTGACTGGTCTCAGTCTGTACATGGAAGATATATAAGAAAAACGATTATAGGAGGATTTTAAACGCAATAGAACACAATGATTTTTTTAATTTTTGTCTGTTTGTCTGTACGTTTGCTCATGCTAATCTCAGAAACGGCTTAGCTGATTTAAAATTTCACTTCCAGGTTTACTCCACTTAACATTTAGTGTATCTTTCATTTCAATCGGTTTATAAATAAAAAAGTTATATCAATCTGAAGAATCACATAAAATAATTCATCAGTTGAATTGGCTGAAACTTTATGAAGGTAAGGAGTGAGTGACAAGCTCGATTACTTAGAGGTCGTAGCGCTAACACAAGACCACACAACCCCGGTCGTGGTTTCAACTAGGATGGGTGACCACAATTGGTACAAAAAATATATCTAGTGGCTTAGTAATAAGTTTGCAGAATTGATCATCGCCAAGTGCGACCAGTATTGACGGAGGCTGTAACACTTTCACGCCTTAGTTACTAAACAAATAATAATGAAATGTTGGTGTCTGATATACATAAAAGAATCACATCGCAATATCTTAGGAGATTTCGCAGTTTTATAATAACATCACAAATTTATGCAACGGAACCAGAATTTAAGTAACATTTCTTCGCAATAACATGATTGGTCCTACAGTTTAGATTAGTCCAGCAGTAGGGCAAACAGAGCTGATACCTCGCATTCCTATGATACCAACGGATTTGTCTATTAACTTTAAAATAATTAAATTTCCGATAAGGGTATGGTATGCGGTAACAATTTATAAGGCCTAGGGGCAAACATTTAAGCACGTAGGAATAGATTTATGCCAAAAATTTTTTTTTGCACGGCCAACTGATTTTGCTCTATTGAGATCTGGATCTGGTAAAAATCAATATCTACTTCTGCCGGAAGAATTTAAATGCTACTTCTGCGTAGTCCTTTAAAATAAAATAAGTTTTGTTTTTTTTTGAGAATAACCTATTTCGAAGAGGGTCTACGTCGGCGTGACAAAAAAAAATGGGAAGTTCATAATTTCGAAGTCGCGGGCAGAAGCTAGTATAAAAAAATCTAATAACTAAGTAAGCGTTAGTTGAGCAATACGAATATTCTGACACGGTGAATCATTATAACATACTACGTCCTCAGTCAACGTATTTTTACTACTTATTCGTAATGATAATCATGACGGAAATAAGAACGGGTGGCTGCATCCTGTTCGTGAGGTGCCCTATTCATTTCACTCCAAAGGTAATGGTCTCCCCAAACTCATAAATACTTACACCTCAAGAAACGACTGTTCATATACACCAGGACAATATTTTAGACTTTACGATTAACTAAAAAAGGTACCCTAAAGCTGCAATGTTTACAGGCACTTTAAACTGTAAGTACGCAAGTGACGTGATGAAAGGTACTTAAAAATCCATTGTGCTGGCATTTAAATACTCTTTAATATAACATTACGACTTTGGCAAAGAATTGTTTAGGCAATAAAAAAAATATTTCCCTTAAATAGTTCATGGAACATTGTAATTCCGTTTTCTTGATGATTATAATGATAACTGCCTAATTTAAAAACCATTTCTCTGTTTATATTACATAATAAATCTACACAAAACTTTTACCTGCGGATTTGATCTTACTTATTGAGTTGAAAGAGACCAATGTTTTTCATCCAAACATAGCAATCTTCACTTTGTCTTTCGTATAATATTATTAGGAACACGTAGTTTTGCTTATTTGTCTGTCTGTGCAATTTCATCTGAAATTAGGTACCTAATGAAAAATCATTAGATTCGCGCCGAGAGCACGTCCACAAATCGCTACTTCACGCAGATCATTGGTGTGATAAAACCCAGCACCCGCTCCGCAGCTGAAAGTGTTTGTTGTGCACATACAAAACCGATATATTAAAATTCCGTAGTTAATGACAACATTTTCGAATTCGCTTATTCATTTTCGTAAGGGAGGATAGGGAGGTTGTATTCGTTGACCTCCACCGCTCATTGTACCGTGTTAAATTAGTAATTCCAATACAAATTAATATTCATCAGCTTGTTATTCGATTTTGTGAATACATTTTTGGAGTGTACGTCCAAAAACTAATTAAACGAGCCAAGAGTATTGTTTAACATAAATTTTACACAATTTTGTAAAGCATCATAATGTGTTTACAAATGTAAACGAGGTTTTATGAGGCCTATTGTTATCGTTTGGTAATGTTGACGTCAGTATCTACTGTATATATTATTTTCTACCGGTAGGCATTAGATATATTGTATCTATAATACTTCACATTAAAACGGCATCAGGTAATACAAAATAATCATTTAATATATTTAAATACTGATTAAAATTTAAACAATTTATGGCAATTAATATTGCAGCATATTTTAGGACTAAGACTATGTGTTACTATATTAGTTATGTTATTATATTGTATTACATACTTGACTTTGATTTACTCCATCTACATATATTAGAGAAATTATAAATACATATCTAACTGTATTACTTATATGTAAGTAAGTTGCTTAACTAGTTACGCTTACTTAATCTATATCGTATTGGTTGGTTAAAGGATTAAACCAGAACGGATGTAAATTTTTTTGTGATAAAAATCATTAGTTTTGCTTGTAAAAAGGCATGAGAAGTAGGCAAGCAGAAATGTGATAAAACGTAGCAAAAAAAGGTAAACGAATCGTTCTGACAATTTATTGCCGCTTTTAGCAAAAGGTTCGCTGTTTACAAGACATCTTTTATTTAAACCTTAATTTACGATTTCTCTTTCGACATCATAAAGATAAGCTCGATTCTTTAAGCAATAGTAAAAAATACAAAAGTATTCTCTAGCCTTGATAACTATTTAATTCTAAGTGTAATGTACACTATTTTAAAAGATTAGTTACCAAATAATTTGTATTTATTTATTAAACTTACTTTATTTATTAAAATATCGAATGATTAAAAATGTTAACAGTCATTATACCTAAGTTAAAAATGTCAACATTTAATACTATTCGTTATTTTTCGTGTTTCATTTTATTTATTTAACCAAATTTAACTGATATAGGTAATACATAAATAAATAGAAAAGATGCAAGATGGCTTTTGTCACGGCTCCGACGCTGCAGGTTTTCGGCGGACCCACGCGTGCTAATAGTCACACCCGGCTTTATAACACAATAAATTGGCAAATGTCCACAGAGGCGAAGCCGGGACGATCCGCTAGTATTTAATAATTTCGTAATTTCAGTTCGTATAAAATATTTCAAGTAAAATTATATTTAAAGGCCTTCTATGTAACAAAGGAATTTTATTACATGACTTGTAGATACATAATAAATATATATGGACATTTAGGTCCGCTACCCCTTCCTTCTAATAAATTTCTGATTGCTATTTAGGAAATGCATAGATGTTCTAGGAGATGTGTCTAATATAATTTATTTTACACATTTCTGGGCGATTTTAGAAATTGTATAGGTACAAAGACGGATTACACACATTTTCGTTATCATATACACAGACGACAGCTAGTGTTAAATGAGTAAATAAGAATACTTTTATTTTTGTTACTAAAAGAACTGGTCTTCTCTAAAATCTTAGTTTTTTTTATATTTCTCATCTGGGTCAGAAAAAAATCAGGTATTGAGCCAAATCTCACTACTTTTTCTCAATTTTACACAGCACAGTTTTAATGTGGTTAAAGGGGCCTGCTGCCCCTTTGACTCTGCCTACCCCTTCGGGGATTATGGGCGTGATGTTATATTGTTGAGCCAAATGGTGAAGTGAAAAATTTTCTGACTTAGCCAATTTTTTCTGGTCTAATCACAAAGGAATGGGTTCACTGTTATACTTAATCATTCTGATTTTTTAGGCTTCTTAATCGGTAATTTAGTAAGATACTCAATAATTAATGGAACATGTACAGAAGGTTGCTTCGTATTTGCAAGTATTTACATTTTATAAGCTATTTACCCGTTAAGCTATAAACCAACATTGACCAGAAAAATATCGCTTTAGGAATTTTTATTGACCTTAAAAAAGCTTTCGATACGGTAAGCCAACCAAAAACTCTTCCAAAAACTGCATAATATTGGTATAACAGGTAAATCCTTGAATATATTTACATCATACTTAAAAAACCGACATCAGGTGGTAAAAATAGGTAATTCAATAAGTACTGCACAAAATATCACGTATGGCATACCACAAGGCTCTATGATAGGGCCTTTGCTGTTTCTAATTTACGTAAATAATATCAATTCAATAGGACTAGCAGGATACCTGACGTTATATGTCGATGATACATTTTACCGCCTATTTTACTTTAATAAATCAATTCACAATATTATTGCAGATGCACAAAAAGATCTAGATACTCTCAATGAATGGCTAAAATTCAATTTATTAACAATCAACACGACGAAAACATCTTACATGATTTTCTGTGCTAAAAATAAACAGATACCTGATTTTGCACCTCTTACAATAATAGATGACAATATCGTTCAACGTTCGAAGCAGGAAAAATATCTAGGACTGTGGCTGGACGATTAGTTGACGTGGAAATCGGACATCGATCATGTACGAACTAAATTAACGCCATTATTAGGGGCATTGCGTAAAATTTCAATCTGTATCCCTCCACAAATACGAGAATCGATCTACAATTCTTTGGTAAAGTCACATCTTGAATATTTAGTTGAAGTATGGGGGTCGGCGGCTAAATCAAACCTTAACGGCCTACAAAGAATACAGAACAAAATTATCAAAGTACTATTTCATTACCCCTACCTAACACCCACAAGTCAGCTGTATAAAAAAACAAAATTATTTAATATTAGACAAATTTACATCTACAACACTTGCATCCTTGTTAAAAATATTCTAACAAATTCAGTTAAGTCCAACATACAACTTCGTAAAAGAATAATCACACACAATCTCAGAAACAAACACAAAATTGAACTTGCTAGCTCTCGGATTAACTACGGTAAAAAAACGATATTGGTAGATGGAGTACAGCTTTATAATAAATTGCCAGCAGATATAAAAGAATGTGATAGTGTACTTGTATTTAAGAGAAAACTCAAAAACTATATTTTGCATACTTTTAAATAAAATTGTAAAAAAAAAGAATCCAGCTACATCAGAAGTATTTGTACTAAGTTATTAAGATTTATACTGTATCTCATTTTAAGTGAACTTGTAATTTTCTTATGAGAAATAAATGTCATTAACCATATGTTGTAATGGTTTAATTCAATAGATATACTTGCATTTTTGGATTGTCGTCTGTAGATTGTTAGTAACTGTGATTACAATAAAAATAGCACTTTTAAGCTATTTAGCATACTTTAAAAACAAATCACTAGATAGAAAATTTGTTTCCATACGCGCATAATGTATTTGAACACCCTAACCAATGTATCCCTTCACTGCTTAGTGATATCCCTCGATAGACGATCAAAAAATTGTCCCCACTTTACATGCAGTAAAGGAATCTTCCTATTTTTAATAATTTTCTTACCTTTTCATCTGCACGATTAATATCTATTAATACTTGTTGTATACGAATGCGATAAAATGTCCCATGTTGGTCTAGGACTTAAAAATAATGTGCCGACCTTGTCTAGCATGTCTTAAAAGACGACCTGTGGTATATTGGGTTTTGTGTATGTGATTGTGTAGGCGACGAGCTAGCCACTTGTCACTACTTTTTCACAATTTTCCATCTAACCCAGCCCAGATTTATTTTAGCCGAATGTGGTTAAAGAGCTTGCTGCCCCTTTAATACTGCATACCCCTTTGGGATAGAAAAATATTTCTACAAACCACAAACTTAACTATAACAAAATCTAAAAACTTCTGAATGAAATATTATTCATTCGTTTGTCTATTTTTTTTTTATTTCAATTCAAGGATCAAAGATCAGAGATCAAGGAAGAAGAAAGATGCTTTTCATGGAGACCCAAACTATAACCATTCCGCAAAATTAAACTGTGTATTATCTATTACCTAAGTGAAGTTATGTACTCAATCCATATCATCATCCTCCTCCTCCTAGCATAATGTCCCGTGCTTAGAGGGGGTCGCTTAGACCATGACACAGCGATTTAGCGAGTCTGGTAATCACATTGAAGCGACTGCCGATCTAACTTTTGTAACCCTTAGATAGGGGAACCAGACAATTTAGAATATGGTTACACATCCATGATTGTTGGAATGTGCAGGTTTCATTACGATATTTTCCCTCACCGCTGAGCTTTAAATACGCACATAGATTTGAAAAATCCAAAGGTGCCTGCCCAGGTTTGAACCCGTACCCCTCGGTTAAGAGGCGCGTGTCCTTACCATTGCGCTACCACCGCTACTCAATTCATATAAGTATATATTTTATTTTCTATGTAGAATCATGTCAACTAAAACCTACCGGCAGTTTAAAATCCGTTCTACTTTATTCGTTAGCATAAAGGTCGTTTCGTTCACGTCAGGTCACCGACGTGACCCAAAACTAACAATATTCTCATTTGAATTGCCAACTATGAAATTACGCATATTTGCATTGTTATTAATCCGACACAGAGCGTTTAAATTCATTGAATAATTGTAACATGTATAAACAAAGTTGGAATATTACGTAATGATTGCAAAATTAGCTAAGTAATCTTTAGAGATCTTTGACGCCTCAGGTTACAATGACGGCATCAGTTCAGGTGACTTAGCTATGCCAAGATCAAATAAATATAATTACTACTTGTTCATGTATTAGTTGGGTGCCTATATATGACTGTAAGAATGCTAAAACTATCATAAACTGACATGATCTCTCAAATGCCTATTTGCAAATATAATCATCTTTGTCATAAATTATGCTCCTATACCTCACGCCGATCTTATTGTTCGCAATAATTACTTTGCAATATTTTCCAGAAAATTTTCAATTACCTATTGATAAAAGAGCTGAACATATAACACTAATTCTAGACAGTCTATATATATAACCCTAAAATCTAATAAGGAAAGCAAATTATTTGTGCTGACCCTGATGACATAATATGGGATGACCAACCGAAATCATTATTTTGTATTGTATACTCGTACCATGTTTTGTTATAAATACTTTGTCAAATTACTTATTTACAAATAAATATTTCCTTAGGAGTTTTTAAACTTTTATTTTTAAAAAAATTACATGTGATGATTATCATTATGCAGCAACAAGACTATCTAGGCTGCTTGTGCTATCTAGCCACAAACTAGTTGCTTATTAAAATTTTAAACTATAACTCGTGCGAGTAAAAGAGTGTTCACATTATGTAAAACTATTTACGAAGCGCTAGTCGGCAATACTGGGAGTCTATACATTAATCGCACTTTCTCAAAAATTATTGACCATATCTTCATTAGCATAAATGTCTGAGTAGAGAGTGTTTTAGTACCTAATTTTATTTAAATAAAAAATAATTTAACTGTATAACAAGTTTCTCTTCTATGTATTTCGGGTCAATAATTATGTTGTGTTCACATGCAACATTGTTTCTTGAACTCATCCATGGGAAAAAGTTACTATAAGACCGTACTTACTTAAAGATTAACTAACTATACTTACACAAATTCATTCTTAACAATTACCAAATGTACATGTCATTTTGCTAAGCATCACTAAATATAAAATGAAAATTTATGCAATTAAATAATTTTAGTTTATTAATTATTAGTATGTATCCCATGTTGGTCTGGTTCTTAAAAATAATGTGCTAATTGTGTTTCTTGCCTAGCATGTCGTAAAAGGCGACTAATGGTATATCGTGGGTATGTAATTGAATAGGCGACGAGCTAGTAGACACTTGTCACTACTGTATTACCACAAAATGTGGTCGAAGGGGGTTGCTGGATATATTTGTATGTAATTTATATTACATAATTATTATTTCAACTAGCTTCACGTGCTTACAAATAACCAATATTGCATTTTTGTACGATCTTTTCCAAGTCGTTACTTTCATAAAAATGTATGTACATTTAAACCTCAACTAATAATTCCCATTAATATATAAGTATATGCAGTAAGATTAGTTTAGTTTGTGAGTGTGTAGCAAGCTTGCTTTTTATCGATAGTTTTCACAAGGTTTTGTATAACTCAGCTCAACTTCATCATTAACAAAATGTGGATAAAATAACTTACTGTTCCATGAACTACGCCTGGCTCCAATTGAAAAAAGTTTGTTTAACAGTCAGCCCAAAACTACTCTAGACTCACGCAAATACATAAAATGAGTGTTTATGAAAGAAGCTAAGAGTGCCAAGATCAAAGTAAACACACGAGAATATCCTGTGCTTTATTGTTGTTGGTCCTCAAAACTATACTAATATACTACTATAATATAATTTAGTCGCAACTTGTTGAAAGTTAACACATACAAATATTGATTTATTTTAACATACGAGAACAAGACAAGCATTTTTATAAACAAGCGATCTGTAATATGTATAAACATACATTGTTTCCAGAAACAATTTTATTGCATAAAGGATGCTTTTTCAGCGTTACAAAAATTTTTCTTAAATTTTTATATGTTTAGATATTCTTAAAAATAGATGTTTAACTGCTTAGAATATAAACACAATCTGTAAAAATTAAATACATTAATAAAAATGAGTACGCAAGTTTTGTTCTTTATACGGTTCCGTTACTCAAAAGCTAAAAAGGAACTCTAATAGGATCACCCAGGATCACCTTAGCTGTCTGTCAAAACGCTTATCTCGGAAACATAAAGATAGAGGCTCTAGTCTGCACAATCTTTAAGCTGTAAAAATTGCCAAATTTTTTTCTTACTTGCTGACCCGGCGACTTCGTAACGCCCCGTTTTCGAATATTATTATTTTCCTTGCAATGTTTTCATATTTTTTTTCATATTTTCTTACCGTAAAAACCTTTCCTAGAAGATGGCAAATATTTTAAAATTAAAATCAGTAAAATCGGCCCAGCCGTTCTCCAATAATAAAAACTCCAGATATAATATACCAACATCCTAGCCCCAGACCTATAGTTTTCAACCTTATTGTGACTGTAAACCACATTCATCTCATTATTATTTGCAGGGGGTTAATGCATGGTTTAAAATAAACTCTAACAATTTTCTAAATTCTAAAAATATCCTTTTCTTTTTATTAAAACTGAATAAAATTTTAAGGCTCTTTACGGAGAAAATGTTATATCCCACGGACCACGGGTTGGGAACTACTGCTTTAGTACTAAACTTGTACGCTTGCTATGGATACTATTAACGGATAGATATACTTAAACAAGTACCTATATATGTTATAGTCAAACAACGAAGCTCGGGTGCTCCTAGGTTTTGCTAGTCAAACCTCAAGTCTGGCAAGTCTTAGGCAAAGTCCAAACCTATAGCGCTTTTTTACCTTTGCCTAACAAATTTTTGTCTAATCCTAAGAGTGACTAATTTGGACAGTGAAATGCTGATTCTCATTTTAATATAATCGGGGTTTGACTAGTCAAACCTAAATTTGGTAAAGGAATGTGTTGGTTTGTAAGATTAGGTAAAATAATAGCATATTTTTAAATTTTAATGTTTATTGTTTCAATATTGTAATAATGAATTGACAAGTAATTAGGATAAGTAATAACATTTTTACGATAATGTAAATAAGTTTTCTTGGTAGCAACTTTAGCAGATTCTACCTCACAGATTATCTCCTCATATTTCCGTTTATTATCCATATCTTTATTTAAATTAGTAATTTTCTATGCTTTTAAAGCCTCTTTATACACATTTTCAGTCACAACACAGTTTGGTTCACTCATCTTTAAGCATATACACCTGCACGTTTAATGTAAAAATATGGAATAACAAATGAATTTATTGGTTTATCGCAAAGAGTTGGGCTAACATGTATAAACATGTTTGAACATATAACGAGTGCAGTATATATTCACGTTTGACCGAATTTTCCTTAGTCGCTTCTAGGATAGACTTTCAACGTTTGACAAAAACTTTAGGTATTTCTAGGTTTGACTAAAAATACATCAGTTAAAGGCCGAAATTGGAATACATTTCGCAGTTTGCCTATATCTTTGACTATAACATATATACATATTTAATATAACAGACATCCTTAAATGCGTTTAAAATATCAATGCCTCAAAACATTTGCCACTAGCGGGAACTTTGGTCTTGTGGCAACCAACAGACCCTTATAGAACTGTTCTGAATTTTTTATACTTTTATTCCCAGGTTCGTACGGAACACTTAGAGTGCTACTTTGGGTCGCACTTGACGGTTTTTTAATTTAATTAGATAATATATTAGTACTTACCTAAAAGTCATGCGCATGCCGAAATGAAAATTCAAGTGTTAATAATTCTACTTCAGCTGGAAATCTAAATTAATGGTAAATGCTCGCTTACAAGTATTATAAATATTGCGATTTCAAATAAGATAAATTATTTTCAAAACTTGACTTGGAAAAATTATTTCTAACGAATCTTAAAATATATTTATATCATATGATTTTATTTTGTTCCATGTCGGCCTGGGACTTTAAAATAATGTGCCAACTGTATTCTTTGCCTAGCATGTCGTAAAAGTCGGGTATGGGTATGTGATTGTGTAGGCGACGAGCTAGCCCTTGTCACTTTTTTCTCACAATTTTCCACCTAACTCACTCAGTTTTATTTTCTGCTAAATGTGGTTAAAGGGGCCTGCTGCACCTTTAACTCTACCTACCACTTCGGGGAATACGGGCGTGATGTCAAGAATGTAAGTGCCTATTCCCCGAAAACTTTAGTTTTGGAATTGTGACGTTATTTAAGCGTAGGTGGGTGTGTGTGATTGTTTAGCGATTGCACTCGCCGCTACCTCCGCACGCGTTCCACAGCCCGCGCCACTCGATCGCTCGCCGCTCCTCTCCATGTCCGCGGGAATGCACCCGCCAAAACGAACAAGTCCGATCCAGACAGCGGATCGTTTAATCAGTCTGTGCTGCAGACACGGCTGGGGTGGGCTACCTTCCACTAAATGACCATCCCTCTGCTCTGTTAACCCGTGCCACCGTATCCACAAACAGTACACTCGGTGAGTGCGGCAAATAAAGTGACCTTGCTCTCTATTAGATACGCCCAGTCATTTTCCATTGTTATTTAATAGGTAAAAATCTTAATATTAGGTTAAGTACCATGAGTGGAGTAATAAAAATAGAAGATCTTTTAGACTCAATGAAGTGATTTTAAACAGGCTTTGCTATGCTTAGAAATGAAATAAATAGAGAAAAAATACCAAACTTAACTGTAAAGTTTTGGTATTTTTTCTTTACTGTTTACTGGAAAAAGCCATTGCCATTATGTTTTACCAACTTACGATCTTATCTTTTGTCCGATTTCAGTTAAGGATTTTTATGAGTATTACTTAAATCTCAAATAAACTCAAATCAATATATGTAAATATCAGACTACATCACATACGTTAATCTGATTCCGAGGTAAGTAGCTTAAGCATTTGTGTTACGGATATCAGAAACAACAGTGGTATTACAAATATAAACTTAAATATTGTATATTTACACCAAGATACAGAACAATCACAAGTATTCGTCACACGAATGTTTGTCCTGGGTGGGGATCGAAGCCACAACTCTTGGCGCATGGGGCAACGTCACTACCGAATGCGCTATCGAGCTAGTCACTAAATACTCAGTTATCATCTTCACTACTACTAATATTTAAATCGAATGTGATTCAAGATCTAACCCTATTACACTAAAACGGTTAATTTGTTCCGTAAAACTATTAAATATAATTCAATGCAAAAAATAAATCGTTATATGAGATTTTACCATAATTATTATACACGATAATTGTTAGTCGAGTATTCACTAGGTCAAATCAAAATTAAAGGTGAAAGAAAGACAGGTGAAAAAAAAGCCGTGTCATTAGCGGCCTCTAATGGCCCTACGGTCTGTGGAGCCGTAGTCGCGCCCGGTCGGGCGGGCGGAGTGCTTCCGCCCGCCCGGATTCATTTCTGGTTTTCGCTACTCTTTTGTCTTAAACTGTTTTTGCAAGTTGTCGTCTCCCTCTTCCAAGGAAATGTTTACTGATTCATTTTGCCGATTCGTATCGTGTCTGTAAGCTATAAGTAGTGGCAACTCTATTTTATTAATTTCGCAGTTACGTTCGTAATTGGTACCGAGTTTAAAAGATAAACGTACATTATTTATATAAACATAGAATTGTTGATATTTATTTCCCTTTTGTAACGCACTTCCTATGAATGCAGCGTTCCATATGTTACAGTGTAGCTGTTAGTCCTGAATATATAAGTTACATGTATTTTTTTTTCATAAGTGACATTTGAATGTTTTTTGCACATGCACTAGGAGGGCTGTAACCAAAATTATATTTATATTTCATTAGGTTGTGAAGCGTCTCACTAAGCTTTATTTTTAAAAAAAGTTCAACATGATACTCTATTTCTTTTTAATTGCACGTTTTGATTTCTATAAATAAACATCAAAGTATTTTTAATAACTGAAAAAATAAATAACACGTGTGTAGCAACAGAACTTTTTATCATTATAACAATCTACCGGATATTCTACTTAGCTTGCTAATTTCATTCTTACTCAGACCATCTTAACTAATTAATGTTTATAAAAATAGTGACAACTATAAAAATTTAGTTGCAATTAGGTTTGTACTACATTATTTAATTTATAAAATTTAATATTTTATCTAATTATCGTGCTCAATCCATTCTCAAATATAAACATGTTGTATTAAAATATGATTTACCGTACTGTGAATTTGTAACAAATTAAGTTTTATAATTTTCTTTCTATAAAGATAGAACTTTGAATGAAATACTTTATTTTTTAAGAATAGCTATTTACTTAAAACAAGCTAAATAAAACCCTCGCTCATTAAACGCCAGCTTCCAATGGCCGATAGTTAACTTTGCTAGAAACACTCAACGTTACAACATGGCGTATTGAAAGTCAGCCGTATGAAGACAACTGATCAAAACAGCCAAGTAAAATTTTGGTATTTCCACTGCTTGGGTTTTTTGACCTTTGTTTTTTTTAAAGTTTGGTTAACCAATTGAACTAAATGACTATACGACGTTGAGCCATGTAGTTAAACGTTTTGCTCAATGTGATTTGGTTAATTGATCTGTCATTTGATTGGGTGGCGGCGCTCAGAGAACGGCATAGGCCTTTAATTAGATGGCTATTTTCAACCGACTTCAAAAAAGGAGGAGGGTCTCAATTCAACCGTATATATTTTAACTAGATGGTTTCGACACATATGTACATATACCTATATTCTAGCTGTTGCAGAGAAATGTCGATGCCCGAATTTAATTTACTCCACGGGATTACTTAAAACCCTCTAAAGCGAAGATGAAGTTTGACATATCCACATGAGAGATACAGGCGAAGGGTTATCTATAGCACCAAGTATTTACCGGCAATAAGCCCGCCTGCAACCCCCTCCCTGCACCCCGTTCAAACAACCGTACACCCACGGACTCTCGGTCTACTCATTTCGTATGCAATTTTATTCATTATTTGTAATCTACTTCAATCGAATAGGGTCTCAGTAAATCACTTTTAGGATTTGCTCAGTAGGATGTATGTAGATCGACGCTTTTAGTGTGATATTTAAATGCGTTGTGTCTTTGAGCCGGTACGTACAGGCGCTAATAACGCGGTCTTCCACGAACTCGATATGTATGAGGCGCTCGACCTAAGAAACTCATTTGACTTAAACAAATAACGCTCGCTTTCTTTTTATTTTCTTACGCGCACGCCTTTTAAGATGCCGATGCGTCTTCCGATTTTATTTCAATCTGTCGTCAAGAATATAAAATGGGAAAAGGTGAAGAATAATGAACGGACTCTCTTGATCACTCTACTGAAACAAAAAATTACGTGTATGTAGCTAAATTTTATTAAATGAAGGCATAAGATAATTATTGTTGTGTTATGTTGTTGTTTGATTTATTCGTTTAATTATTGAATGGAATTTTTAAAGACACCAAATTTTTACTAGGTAATTCTAAGAGTAGTACCTATCGAAATTTCATACGGCTCTAAGGAGGTCACGTGGTAAAACTTCTTAAAAAAAACTATTGTAAACAATAAAAATTTAGTTATTTTTATGGTCTGTAGGTATAGATTCGCAATCAAATTAACGATACGAAATTAACCTATACGTTCCTAGCATGAAATTTAAGATTAAACTAATAAACAGGCACGCCACTCGATAAATTAGTAAATAAAAACACACAATTAGTAAAACACAACTAAAAAGGTAAGTTAAAAACTGCTGTTTTATTTCCGTTCATTAATAATTCTCACATATTATATTTTATTACTGCAAATAAAAATAGTAATGAGCAAAGTATAGAAGCAATATTCTTAGGTATCTCGTTTTATTTTCCCAATTATAGCAAACATTTTAATACTTAGAGCATAAACACCAAGCTAACACTAAAATAAGATTGCATTAGGATTACAGTTTTATAATCTAGCTTCTACGCACCGTAATGAGATAATTAAAATGGAATTGTGTTATTTCTCACAATATGTAAGTCTGAGTTTGTAACTGTGTATGTTACACCATTGCGCTAACGCGCTTAAAGGATAATTAAAATTAATTTTAAAGCTTTATAACTAAATTAATTAAATATGTTAGTTACCGAGGCGCTATTTTTTACTATCGTTGTTTAAGTCCTTAGTTGGTTTCCTCAAAATATAGGCATGTTTTGAAGGTGCAGAAAAATACATTGTTTTATATGTTTGCTAATTGAAAATAGACAATGGGTGTTTCCTACCTATCGTATGGATACGATACCAAGCTTTTCCATTTTATAACAATATCAACCCTTGTATGGTCCAACCTCATCAGGTATTCCCAGCTGACGGTGTCGGGTCACATTTGAATTCAGCTAATTATATTATTGACTGCATGCGTATGCCACCCGATTTCTATTAATAAAATCAGCTGTTCTAACGATTATCAGTTTCTCCATAATATTAAATACCCAACGTAATCCACAGCCTTTCTGTTGTTTCAGCTTCATATATTTCAATAGAATTAGAATCAGTGTCGAAGATTTCCAGGATTTTTTAAGGAACATTACAACAGTATTTGCATTATTAAAGAGTGATTGTCCCATGTTGCTCATAAACTACAAAATAAAATACCAACTGTGTTCCTTGTCTAATGTGTCCTAAGGCGATACATGATGGACTGGTATTAGGTTTTTACTTATGTAAGCGACGAGCTAGCCACTTGTATTTATGCCGCTGTACCCCATTTTTTCACAATTTTCCATCTGACGCAGCTCAACTTTTTTAGTAGAACTTGGTTTATATTGTTAGAAGACTGTCTGCTATTATGAGCATTATTATTCTAAAAAGCCAATACCGAAAGCTCGCAGCTTTATATATCCTTTTCTTGAATTAACTCGTTAAGCCGTCCAAACTCCAAATATAAATGTAATATATTTAACAATCACGGACTTTTACACACAACAAACAATGTTTGACAGCAGTTTCCTTTTTTGGGTTTAATTAAAAAAAACAATCAATCAAATAGGGTTAGTGACCAAACATTTTGATAATTAGCTAAGCTTATGTACAATTTTCAAGACCTAAATTTTTTAGTAAAACAATGTTTTTTTTTTTTTGTTACAAAATGTGTGATTTTGGTGTTATTTGAAAACGTAAGATTTTATATACAAAAATCATAATAATTGTGTTACTTTGTTGGACGTACTTAGCAATTAAAGAAAAAAAACATGGATATCTTATTTTACAAAGCCTATTTTTAATATCTCGATTATCATGGACCAAATCATAAAGGTTAAGTTATCGATTAGAAAGAGAGATTCGACGTGTACTTACGCCTGATTTCAGAGTACCCTACAACGGCAATGGGATATCCGTTTTCATTAGCGAGATAATAAATAACATTGATCTGACTCCGAGCTTAGTAGTTTAAGCACTTGTATTATGTAAATCAGAATCAACAGTGATTTAAATAGTATACTTAAATATTCGATATCAACACCCAGACACAAAACAAATACAAGTATTCAACACACAATACTCTTGGCGCATAGAACAGACTCACTATCAAACGTCAAAATATTTGTCTTGCACATTCCCTTTTTTTTAATGAACATATATTTTAATTTCAAATTGGTGTTGGTCTGAGATTTGAAAAGGATGTACCAACAGCTGTGTTACTTGTTTAGCCATGTCGTAAAAGGCAAGTAGTGGTGTGTTGGGTATTGACAGAAAAAAGCTGTTTTTTATATTTTGAATCAAAAAAAAAACATTTTTTTAAATCATATATATCAACTTATTACAATTGGGCCCAGGGATCCCCGTCTCCTTTCTGCATGCCTGACGCTCCACTCAGTGAGATTTGTAGGCGAATAGTAACTAGCAATTAAGATATAAAATTTCTTAATTATAATGATAATAATATGTAATCTATTGACTAAAAAAAAAAACATTCTTAAGGGTTTTTTCTTTCTGTCTGAGTTACCTATTAAATGCATCTACTTATGTGCATTACCTTTTTGTAAATTTAATACATCTGCACAAAATGATAATATTCATAAATTGAATACTTATATTAGATAATTTGACTTGTCATAGTATCAAATTTGTGTTTTTTGACACAAAAAAATATTCTCATAATGGTAATATGTTGACAGGCAAAAGTTTTTATTTACCTTTAAAAACTATAAAACAAATACATAGCTAATTTATTAGCCTACAATATTAACTAGTGGTGATCGATCTTTTAAAATCAAGGCTACACTGTCAATTTATCTTTTTTTTCAAACAAATTATATACAATTTTAATAAAAAATTCAAAAAATTATTAAAATAAAGAATAATAAATGTCTATTGAAGTTGACATACATATTTTCATAATTTAATTAATGATACAAAAATTCCCTGTAAAGGATGTTTTTTGTAAAAACTGTTTTATCGTTTGCTAAATGTCCTTGACCGTTATTTATGGAAAATTGCTGAACCGGCGCACTTCGTAACGCCCCGTTTTCGGATTTTAATACCCATTTTTTTTTATTTACCGCACAACGTTTTTTTTCTTTAATATTAATCTTCACTTGACAACAACAAACACAACTAAAAGAGTATTAGCGAAATCGGTGAAGCCTTTCTTAAGTTATAGCTTTGGGGTCGACCAACCTTATGACTTAGGGGTATGAAAAATAGATAACAACCTATTCTCAGACCTACCAAGTGTACATATAAAATGTTATCAAAATTGGTTAAGCCGTTTCGCAGGAGTATGGCAACAACACTGTGATACGAAATTTTTATATATTATATAAAAAAATATAAAATCTAAAACCGTCGAATGATCGAACTCTACGTGCTGCGACATACAAACTACCCATGTGTAAAAACTGGCGATAGAATAAAATTATTTTGCGAATGTTTGTCCTTTAGACTTATTTATTGTTATCGCAAATGCAAGTATTATATTTATATTTTTGAAGGTTAAATAGTAAATTAGTTCCGAAGTATGTTGAATTTATACGTGGAATCAAAATTTTCTTACTGCGTGTGGTACCAGTTAAAACTTGTTCCATTGACTAATGCTTCCTTTGTATTTAATTTTCTGATCAGCAAGACGATGCAATCAACTTTGAACTATGGTGGTCAACCACTAATAGTCAAATAATTTAAAAACTCTACCGGATAGTTATTGATGGCATAGTCCTTATCATGACCAATTTTTTTAAAAATTCTACAAATTCTATTTCATCTGGTAATATTTCGAATAAACTTTACTTTATGAAAATAAAGAAATTCATGCTAACTTGTGACCCAATTTACAATTAAAGTTTCACGTGATCCATGTGGGATAACTGGTAAGATTTGAAAAAAGAAAATCACCGCTCAGATGTATCGTTTTTCATTCAAATGGTTTATGTTTATCATTTTCATTGCATAGAGCCCACAATCATCTGTCTATGATTTCCAACACTTGCACATAGAAACTTCATCAATAATTATCGATGATTATGAATTTATGTAACGACTATAGCAACTATCTGCAGTAATATTTGCTACAGAACTTTTTAAAACGGATATGAGACATTTAAAAACATTGTGTAATAAAGCGAGCTCCAATGAAGATTAAGCGAATTTAATTTGTGAATAATTGCTGTTTGAGTGAATAATAAATTTGCAACAACCTGCATGAGCGGTTAAACAAAAAAACATTGGATCTAGTATCATGATACAAAATTTCACGAATCACTTGATCAATGAGATTATGCAGTTTCATAATACTCACAAAACATCATCTCTTGTTTTATTATATCAATAGTATTTGTTTCTTCTATTCTTTGTGAGTATGTGGAAACTGGTAAACCAAGTATATAAAATAGTAGAATTTGTTAGAAATTATTCGAAAGTATTATAAAAGTATGTGCAGTAGCAAAATCAAATTATCTTGAGCTCAAGCTTTGAAATTCGAATGATAAAATTAAAGCTAATTGGAACATTATTAATAAAGAGACTTGTAAAAACAAAATACAAAATGTCTCTTTCCAAATTGGTAGTAGATGTTTAGACTCAAATGATAAAGTGGCAAAGGCTTTCGAATAATATTTTTCTAATATCCCGACTGCAGCGACTCGTTCTTAACTTGAATGTAGAGAAATGCAAAACTTCTTTTAATTTTTGTCATGTCAATACTATTATTATTTTAAATACTTTCAAAGATTTATATTAAAAGAAAACAGAGAATTTGTTGGGAATTTCGATAATAAAGTAAAATCATTCCTTTATATAAATCAATCAGGTGACAAAAGTGACCCGTCCAATTATAGACCAATATCCATTCAGCCTGCACCAAGTAAAATCTTTAAAAAGATTATATTTAATCAAATAAAATGTCACCTAAGAATCCACAATTTACCACATATTACTACTGTAGTAGTCCACATACTACTGTAGTGTATTTCCACTACTGACGCAGGAGTAGCGCTTATGAAACATATTTTTGAAGCTTGGGAAGGCAAACAGGATGATGTTGGCGTATTCTGTAATTTTTCGAAGGCATTCGATTGCGTCGACCACCAAACCCTGCTAATGAAGCTACGTCACTATGGTATTTCTGGGAACTCACTTATTCTACTAAACTCATACTTAACTGACAGGCTCCAAATAGTAAGTGTTAATGGAACTAACTCTTTTAGTGCCTCATTATCGATGGGAGTTCCCCAGGGCTCTATATTGGGGGAAAATGTGTTAAGTTCTCATTGCCAAATACGAGGCAAGCTAATACGCGTATTATTATAAATGATGAAGCAATAGATGTAGTTCAATCCAATGTGTTTCTAGGAATTACTATTGATGCTAAATTGCAATGGGGTCCCCATATTGCGGCTCTGGCAGGAAGACTTAGTTCAACTGCATATGCTGTCAGCAAAGTAAGACAATTAACTGTTGTTGAAAAAGCAAGATTGGTTTACTTTATTTATTAATATACCGTTATGTCATAGAGTCTGTTGCTGTGGGGATTGGCGGCCAATAAGTATACAAACTATTTTTGTATTGTAGAAAAGGGCAGTCAGAGCCATATACGGCCTCAGACCACATGACTCTCTTGGAGAAAAGTTTAGAGAAATAAACATTTAACAATTGCATTACAATTCATTTTCGATTGTATTATGTATAAGTATATTCAAAAACATTAAGTCTTTTCCTAAAAAGTCAAACTCTCATAGTTTTAATACTAGAAATAAGCACAAACTTGCTATTCTAAATCATTGACTCCAAAAAAGTGGTAATACATTTATTGGTCTAAGTACCTATTAAAATGTTTAATAAACTATGTACCACAAAGGATCATATCATTACCTGTACATGAGTTCAAATTGTAGGTACATTAAATCTTTTTTAATGAGTAAGGGCTATTACAAGGTTGAGGATTACCTCAATGACAAGGATTTATGGTTAAATTCATAATGAAGTGTTCACCTGCAGCGATATCTAGTATAAGTGTGGGTTATAGTAGAGCGATTTTTTTAAGAACACGTTCATAGTGTAGAAATATAAAATATAAATATCATATGATTGGTAGAGTTTTATATTAAAAAAAAATATATATTTAAAGAAGAGAATCAGAAATTAAAATGTTAAAAAAAACGTACAAATCACAAACAACAAAACGCCAATAAAAAGGCAAAATCAAACGTACGAGTAAGCCAAACTTATCTGTGTAAATACGTTCCAATACTTCCAATATACGCAATACTATATTATTGCTTTTTAGTGCGACACGATTTTTCAATGTTGTTTTTAGTAAAATAATATTGTTATGGTATGGTATTGTGTTTCGATAAAAAAGTTAAGATTTTAATTAAACGAAAAGATTTACTAAAAGATGATGACAATCGGCAGGGTATTTACCCTGCCGATTGAAATTCCTCAAACTGAGGGGAAAGCGAAGCTGACTGGGGAGAGTTTGAATTCGGGGATAACGTGGGGATTTTTAGTATGAATGAATTTTATACCTTTTTCAACGAATCGGACCAAACCATGATTGAATTTATGTACTTAGTCTGGTTAACTTATGGGTACAATATTAAGAAAAAAATATTCGTCAAGAATACACATTTCCCCTATTTATAAATTTATTTTTAAAGCGTATAGTAGGTATTCTTATTGCAGACATTTTTATACTATTAAAATCCATGTACGTTAATCAAAGTGTAGTTATTTTTATCAAGGTTAGTCAGACAAACATGCAAAAACCGTTGTAATGTGAAAAAACTTTAACATTAGATAATAACATCAATAAAGCATAGCATGGAGGCCATAGTATCTGAAATAATCAGTCTTGCTCCTTTAAAGTTCTTTTGACAAATTTAATGGTGCACTAATAGTTTAAAATTGTGTTAGAAATCAATCGGTATTCAAATTGTTCGGATTGTAACGATAAAACTATTAATTTAGAAGAAACCTAATATGTATAATAAAGGTAATTGCTTAACTTTTTTTGTTCAGTTGATTATACTTTTACCGTGGAATTGATTACCGGATTTGGTGAATACAGAAGAGAGAAAACTTAGACCACATAAGAAATTAATTACTTATTAATAATTGAACATTTTCTCGTCTGTCCGTTTTCGAACTTGCACTAGTTCGGCCTACAAGAGTTCGGCCCAAAGGACCAAAGTACAATCTAATTGAATTACTGTATTTTTTTAAAGTGTTTACATTACGGTCTAATAAAAAATAATCGAATATTTTTTTTCTATTAATTTGTTCTAGCTATTCGCCAAAAACGGCTGTACTGGTTACTGATGGAACTATCCAGAGTTGTGAGGAGTATAACTCAGGCTATTTTTATTTCAGAAAAATAATTAGTGATCTGAAATAAAGATTAGACACCACTCAGACTATTTCGCAGGGAATCAACTATTCTTAAAATGGATTACATTTTTTATTTTTAATTAGTTTTTAAATTTGGGCCCATATCGCAACAGAAAAATAATAATTAATTCCAGAACACGCCATTTCGGCCCTTTAGACCTAGCTCTTTGCCATCCAAAACGGTGCATACCTCTCGAGTTCAGGGCTTAAAGTGCATTGTGATGTTTATTATTTCAAACAAGGTGACGAGTTCTATAAACAGTTAAGGATGTTTAATTTCTACATTTATGGCGAACTTTTGCAACTAATAGCATTTCTATCTATTATTCCGCTGTAGAGGTTTTGCGTACAAAATTATTACTCGTGTACTCGATGTTAATTTTTTGATATCTAATCCTTACTACATACACTAATTACACTACTTACATTACACTAAAATATTTATTAATTAATCTTAGACCTGTTATTTTATTTTTATTATAATCGAGCATCATTAACATTGTCCGATGTTGGTCTGGGACTTGAAAAGAATGTGCCATCTGTGTTTCTTGCCTAGCATATCGTAAAGGGCGACTAATGGTATATGGGCTTTTAGGTATGTGATTCTGTAGGCGACGAGCTAGCCACTTGTAACTACTTTTTTATAATTTTCCATCAAACCTAGCCCAGTTTCGTTTTAGGCTGAATGTGGTTAAAGAGGCCTGCTGCCCGTTTGACTCTGCCCACCCCTTCGGGGATTACGGTATGATTATGTTATGTTTGTTTATCATTAGTATTTAAGACCATTATCACGCGAATATATTTTCTGTTGGTATTTTCATTATCTTGTTAGACGCTTTTTTTATTTTTTTTATTTTAAAGACATGAATCCATCCGGGTTCGAATCCCGTTAGAGGAAAATGTTTCGTGTGATGGACATGGATGGAAATTTGTACTCGGAACTCTGTAAGTAACTACGTCTCTCCGTTTGCCTAGTATCCACGTACAAGCATAACCTTAGTTTGGCACTAGGGTATTGGTGTTTCAGTCTGGAATATTTGTTATTATCGTTAAAGACATACTGAAATATAGGAGTGTACTCCAATTATAAAACAATAAAGTAATAATTCCTCTTCTGATCTTCTGATCAACATAAATACCTACTATAAAAGCTGTCAAATTTCAGCAAATGAAGCCCTACAACCACCATAATTCAGGATCTCGCTCCATTTTTCCAGTCTCGATATTGACTAAGATCACAAATGCAGAATCCGACGGGGTTTTCGGGACATAAAAAAATCTAGAATTAATTAATATCTTTGCCCATTGCAAATCGATTACCAAAATTTGTTTTTAAGATTGTCTTATTGTCACTAAGTCCAGGTCAGATGATGCAATACAAGACAACTCACGGATAATCTTTTAAGGCAACGTATTTTACATAATATTTTGTAAAGGCATTCGTTTTGGCTGCAAGACCGGAAGCCGTACCACAAATATTTTTGCTTGTTCTTTTAGAACAGGCATTTATTACCGAAGACTCATTTAGTGTAAATGAGAATGTAATAGCATGTAACATTATAATGTAAATCCAATATAAATATCTTAGGGGTACCTTTTCGAGGCATATTTTATTTACAGTTTTTTTTTTATTTATTTCTTGAAAAACTTTAGGTATTCCATAAAGAAAGTTAACTCAGATGAGCATATTCCACAATATTTAAATTTCAAAATTATAATGCAAGCGACGGCTTATTTATTGAACTTTTACAAACGTACGCTCCAGATTATTATTCTAATGAAATTATTATTTTTATGTTGAATGTTAAGGTTTTCCATTCAAAAATAAAAGGACTTCTAAAAAAATTCATTAAAAGTAATAATAGATTTATTTAGGCTAAAATAATACATATTTTAATACTTATAATTTTGAAGTCGGTGCCAAATAATTCAATGGTACAACCGAAGCTTATATTAATAGGTAATTATCACCGAAAATGTATGATCTGTTGAGTGATAATTGTACCTATACCAATTTAAGCATTTACTTGGCACCGATTTTAAATTTATAAGTATTAAAATACCTACGTATTACCTTGGCCTAAGTAAATTATTTTTTTACTTTTTTTTAATACTATTTTAAGTGATGGGTAGACCTAACCAGTACGAACTGAACATTTTGACATATTGAACCGTATGATGTAAGCCCTACAAAAGGTAACTGTTGTAAATCGTTGAGGCTCGACTGTCTGTGGTTTCCATCATTAGACCTGTAATGGCACTTACCTACAGCCCTGCAAAGTTCTCATCAACATATATGAATTAAGTCTGAACCAAGGTAGCTTACTACTGGAAACCGTTAAGGAGTTCCTTTAGCTGTCCTTCGTCTTCATCATCAGACCGTCTTCATAATGACAGTCACAAGTCATCTAGGTATAAAGTTCTCAACAATACAAATTAATCAAGCCCAAACACAAGGTAACTGGTGTAAATCGTTAAGGAGTTCCTTCGACTGTCTTTTGGCTCCATCATCAAATCGACTCCAGACCCTCATTAAATTGTAGTGCTTTAAAATACTTAATGATAAAATTAACAAACGCACTAGCCGCCTCTACGATTTTAGAAGGTTCCCCTCGATTTTTCTGGGATGTCCTTATTAGATCCTGGTTTCTTTATCATGGGGCCACCCTTGGGATATCTCCTTTCCAACAAAAAAAATTATCATCAAAATCGGCTCATAAACGACGATATAATCCTCGAATACACATAAATATATATATCGAATTGAAAACCTCCTTCTTTTTTTAAAGTCGGTTGAAAACATGATTCTGAATAAAAATAATCGAAAAAAAAAAATTCAGTCTAATTGAGAACCTCCCCCTTTTTTTGAAGTCGGTTAAAAAGTAGTTCAATTAGATTTGCTCATAAAATCTGCCTGTCAAAACTACACTATCTTTTTGACCATTTGTTTATGCTGTACCTATGCTGTACCCACGGACTAGTAAAAAAATAAGGACTTACGCGCCACTAACTAGACGTTGAAGCTCCAAAGCAGGTGCTTCAACTTGACACGCAAATTACGTCACACATTGACATAAGGGCCCCAAATTACAATATTTGATGTGGTATAAGAATTTTACTCATAACGTAACTTCACACTGTTATATTATATGACAGCGCGGAGTCCTTCTTTTATTACTAGTCCGTGACTATACCATTAACTGATGTCAATCTGACATTGGCTTTAACACTTGACTTGGCAACGTTCCGTTTCTGACATTTAATTTATTTCCCTTGCCGATTGTCTTCATGTTTAAGAAAATATTTCCGTTTAATTCAAATCTAAATTGTTTTCTCGTATCACAAAACTGCAACAAAACAATAATTAATACAATAAATAATCCACTAAAAACAATATTAAAAAATTGTTTCGCACTAAAAAGCAACAATTACGGTTTTGCGTACCTATATTGAAACGTATTGCCTCTTTATGGCGTTTTGTTATTCGTAAAAAAAAGATGTTTTTTTAGTATAAAAATTTGCCAATCAAATGATATTTATATATTCCTCATAGATGAGAAATATAAATAAACGGGTTCTCACAAGATTGGGTCG